>BLBF01000003.1:32798983-32838347 GCA_015471245.1 Laticauda colubrina | reverse complement strand
GGTTTTCGCGGGTATTTGTATGTGGATCTTTGTTTATTCGGGTTTTCTCCTGCGTAAAATTGGAAGTATTTTGGCAACCTTTCGACGAAATCTCATTTGTCGTCTTCGGCCTTGTACTTCTCAGAGTAATGTGAGCTTGCAGCTGTTTTTTCTTTTTAACTGCCAGTGGGGGTGTGACTTGACTGGGTCGGGGCTTGGCTATGTTCTGATTGGCTGGGTGTGTGTTCTCATTGGTTGGGGGCCTGGCTGTGATCTGATTGGTTGGGGGGTTGGCTGTGTTCCGATTGGCTGGGGGTGTGTTCTGTTCAGGTGGGGGCTTGGCTGTGGTGGTAGCATCTTGTGTGGCCCTCATGGGTGTGGGTCTGGTGTCATTCTTCATGTTAGGTATTCTTTTTTTAATGAGGGTGGGTTTCCAAATGGTAGGCAGGAGGCATCATCTCTTTTATTCATGCTGTGTGGGCGTTTTTCTATCTCTATTGCTTCTCTTATGATTCTGTTGTTGAAGTGTTCGAATTTTGCGATAGTTCTAGTATTTTTAAAGTCAATCTCATGTCCTGTGGCTTTGAAGTGTTGGACGAGGGAAGAGGTTGGTTCTTCTTTTTTGATTGAGTTCTTGTGTTCTTCAATGCGTGCACTAATTCTTCTGTTGGTTTGCCCGATGTATGTGGCGTTGCAGGCGTTGCAAGCGATTTCGTATACTCCTTGGTTTTCTAACTTGATTCTGTCTTTAGGGTTTCTTAGGATGGTGGATATTTTTCTGTTTGTGTAGAATGCTTTCTTAATGTTGTGTTTTTGGAGGGTCTTGCTGATTTTGTCTGTCGTGCCTTTTATATATGGGAGGAGGGCTTTGCCGTTCTCTTGTACTCCATCTTGGATTTTGGTTAGGGTTTGTTTTTGGATTAGATGGGTAATTTTCTTTCTTTGTAATCCATTGGCTGTTCGTACATCAGTGAGAGTATGCAGTTCGGTTTTTAGGTGTTGTGCGTCAGCAAAGCATTTTGTTCTGGAGATGAGTGTCTCGGCTATGTAATTGATCTGTGCTGGGTGGTGGTGTGAGAGTACATGAAGATAGCAGTTTGCATGTGTTTTCTTCTGATAGATGGTGTGTCCTAGGGAGCCATTGGATTTTTTGTATACTAAGACATCTAGGAAGGTAAGTTGATTGTTAGCTTCTGTTTCCATGGTGAATTGTATTTTGGGGTGTAAACTGTTGAGGTGTGTGAGGAAGTTGTTCAGTTTTTCTTTCCCATGTGGCCAGATTATGAAGGTATCATCTACGTATTTGAGCCAGAGTTTGGGTTTGTGATCATATTTTTCTAGAGCTTGTGTTTCAAAGTGTTCTGTGTAGAGGTTTGCGATGACAGGTGAGAGGGGTGATCCCATGGGTGTTCCTTCTATTTGTTTGTATTTTTCTCCATTGTAGGTAAAGTATGTATTGGATAGGCAGTGGTTAGTTAGATTTAGGATGTGCTCGGGGGGGTTGTATTTGTTTTGGATGGTTGTCAAGGCTTCTTTTATAGGCATTTGGATGAAGAGGGATGTGACATCGAAGCTCACTGGTAGGTCGCTGGGTTGTAAGTTTTGTTTCTTTATGATCTCAATGAACTGGAATGAGTTTCTGACATGTGAGTTGATGGATTCTGCATAGGGCTGTAATTGTTTGGTGAGAACTTTGGCTAGGTTTTGTAGAGCTGAGCCTATAGAGCTGACTATTGGTCTAAATGGAGTTCCTTCTTTGTGTATCTTGGGGAGACCATAAAGCTTAGGGCATCTGGATGATTTCTCTCTGGGTATGATTCTTTGCTGGATTTCTTCGCTGATGGGGGAGGCTTTTATTTTGGATCTGGTGGTTTTTTCTAGGTAGGTAGTGGGGTCTGTGTTTAGAGGTTTGTATGTGGGGTCTTGGAGTAGGTTGGTTAACTTGGTTTGGTAGTCAGATGAGTTCATAACCACTGTTGTGTTGCCCTTGTCTGCTGGTAGGATTATTATGCTGGTGTCTTCTTTCAGGTTAAGTCGTGCAGTTTGTTCTTCTTTGGATAAGTTGCTTTTGGGTGGTTTGCTGGTGCAGAAGATGTTGGTGATTTCGAGTCTGATTCTCTTAGCATCATCAGGGTTGGTTTTGGTCAGGCTGGTTTCAAGTCCATATATAATGATTTCTGTAGGGATGAGTTTGGGAGCGACAGCAAAGTTGAATCCTTTTGAAAGGACATTGGTTTCGGCTTTGGTGAGGATCTTGTCTGAGATGTTGTGCACTGTTTGTTTCATGTGTGAATGTGAGGGGGGAGGAGTTTGTTTCTGGCGTTGTTGTAGTTTTCTGAGTTTGTTGGTGTGTGTGTCTGTCTTGAGGATGGTCTGTGTTTCGGCTCTCCAGACAGCAAGTTGTTTGGATTCCAATTGAAATTCCACACCAACACAGCAACCACCAAACGCATCCTAAAAAGAACAGAATTGGCCCTAATCAGAAATGAACTTCACACAAAAAGATTCCTCTGAGACCAAATCAACAAAGATCTCCTCACACTTCACCTCAGACTCAGGAACAAGATTCACCCTGCACTTTGGGACAAATCCAAACAACTTGCTGTCTGGAGAGCCGAAACAAAATTCGGGTTTTCTCCTGCGTAAAATTGGAAGTATCTAGGCGACGTTTTGATGAAGTCTCATTCATCATCTTCAGACTTGTTTCTTCGGCTCTTCTCAGAGTAATGTGAGCTTGCAGCTGCTTCTTCCTTTTAACTGCTAGTGGGGGTGTGACTTGATTGGTTGGGGGCTTGGCTGTGTTCTGTTTGGCTGGGAGTGTGTTCTCATTGGTTGGAGGTTTGGCTGTGTGCTGATTGGTAGGGGAGTTGGCTGTGTTCTGATTGGCTGGGGATGTGTTCTGTTCAGGTGGGGGCTTGGTTTTGCTCAGGTTAGTCTTAGTTGCTGGGGGATTTGAGCTGGTGATCTGTGATCCTGTTGTTTGGCTTTGCATTTGTGGTTGTACCACACCTTCATGGTGGGCATCCGTTCACTTCATGTATGGGTCGGAGGGGTTTGAAGCGGATAGTGATGCAGCTGTGATACGGCTTCTGGTCCATGGTCGTGTCTCATCTTCTGTGTGGGTTTGAGTCTTTTTTCTACGTGGAAGTGTGGTGGTAGCATCTTGTGTGGCACTGGTGGGTGTGGGTCTGGTGTCATTCTTCATATTACGTATTCATTTATTAATGAGGGCAGGTTTCCAAATAGTGGAAATAGTGGCCAAATTACAAAAGTGTCATCTACATATATGAGCCAAAGTTTGGTTTTGTGTTCAGATTTGTCTAGAGTGTTGGTGTCAAAGTGTATGTAGACCTGCATGTATGTATATAAATAAAGGCAGGTTAAAAATAGTAAAAATAAGAACTAGTTTCTGAATAATTGTTCGTTGCCTCCAGAAAGACCCCTTGTAGCATATTCCCTAGTAATCCTCAATAATGAGGATTAGGAACTTGGTTTATTAAGGAAAGTAAAAGCAACAATATTCATTCTTGAAGCAAGAAATTATATTGCTATACATATACATACACACATACAATTTAAAGTTCTAAATTTCCACCTCTTCTTTCCCCCACAACAATAGTCCTGTTCAGCTGAGAGAGAATGACTGGCCCAAAGTTAGCCAGCCAGCTTTCATAGCTAAGGGAGGCCTAGAATTCACCATTTCCTGGTTTATTTATTTTATTTTTATTTGTTTGCTTTGTCAGTCACTTACAAGATAATATGTATAAGAATAAACATGAATTTGAATACAGGAAATAGATACAAATAAATGGGGGCAATAGGACGGGGACAGTAGGCATGATTGTGCACTTATGCACATCCTTACAGACCTCTTATGAATGATTTCTTGGCCTGCACCTTCACCACTGCACCAAACTAGCTTTCATTATGCTGATTATGCTTTTCTATGTGGAATTTTCTTTATAGATCTGAATTATCACTGGAATATATGGTCATTCTTTCGTTCTTAGGTCCCAATGCTGACGAGATTGCAAAACGATTCCTGGAAAGTGGTCAACAGCTAAGTCCCAAATCTCGGGAAGAAGCAGTGGAATTTATGAAAGAACCCAGAAGGAAAGGTCAGAGAAGAAAGGGACTCACCATGCACTTGGACCCTTGGAAATTATCATCTGCTATTCCTGTTGTAGTTCATGTTTTTTTCTTTCTTGAGGCATGGGTCAAATTGGGAATGAGTTGTACAAATGATATCAAGGTATCTCTCAAAACTTCTAGAAGAGTTCTGATTCTTTAACTGAGTAGCAGATACAGTTAGCTTATTATTGTCAACAGTTTTAAAACTTCTTGCCCTGCCCAGCTTTGCTATGTTCCTCCAAAAGCTAAACTCTAATGATGCAGGAACCCAGATTGACAGTAAAGACTCACCATGGTGCACACTGTGCAAAATGAGGTTACAAAATACTCCATAGAGGAAATGGGCTATATTGTCTCACTGCTGAGGAGGGGTGACATTTTTATGATCCTTCACATAAACACCATGAATGTGTAATGGATTTGTCAGAGCCTAGATAATGAGAAAAGACAAGATAATTTGGAGCATTTCCTTGGAGTTCTTTCAAATGCAGTAAATGCAGTTCAGAATGCCCAGGAAGGGGAAGGTTAATCCTTACCTCCCTCAGTGTCACTAGAGTTCTAAGCAGAATAATTCTTTTCCCACTTTTAAAATAAATTCAGAGACAGGCAATTCACTTTGGCTGCCCTGTAGCGGATAACTTTAAAGAGGTAGTTAAAGGCAAGCCACGGAGGACTGGTTTGTGTGTGACTATCAGACAGGGATAATACCTAAAAAAGGAAGAGACTTAGAGGATTTTTTCCCCACCACAGCTCCCTGCCCTCCCCATCCTTCATGCCTGCTCTCTGGAAGTTTTGACTCAACTATTTTGTTAGGTATGTCATATAAGGCTAAATCTCTTCATGTCTAATGGATTTATCCAACTGTAGCCTGGATTATCACGCACGAACACACATGGACCCACAACAATACACATTTATTGGATTCTATCTATAGCTTCAGTCTCTTCTCCTTATGTTTCTGTGCTTCTGCCTTGTCATTAAAGCTGGAGCATATCATGAATGCCAAAGGTGCAGTGAGGTGAAAAATTATTCATAAATGGAACAGTTGCATAAAATTAAAAATATGCCATGTCACAGGCTCATTTTGCATGATTGCCCTGGCAATGTGGTGTGCTACCTTATTCTGACCATTTGAAAAAGAAAACTTATTGTGGTAAGAGGATACTTTGACACTCCATTTTGTAAGTAAGATTCACCTTTTTATATCTGGCATTTTATTTCCTTTCCAGTTTGTAGAATGACCTAATTTTTTTTCTCTTTACAATTTATTAGTTTACTATATAAAATACAAAAATATAAAAGCAAATAAGAAAAATAAGGGAGGGAAAGGAGAAGAAAAAGGAGAAGTGTAGAAAAGGGGAGGAAAGAAAAAGAAAGGTGTTGACTTCCGACTCCCTCTGGTGCAGTAGAATAAGACAGTAACATCAAACCTCAAACTTTTATTTTTACATAATAGTATAAACTAGCCATTTCTATAATGACAAATCTAATCAGTAAAACCCAAAATCAACGGTTCATTTTTTCCACCTCAAGCACAAAGTCCAGCAGCAATTGCCAAGTAGAAACAAAAGTATTTTTTTTCCTTTGATCAAAGCAGTCAGTTTAGCTATCTCTGCAGAATGACCTATTGGTGTTAATATATATTTAACATAATATCATTTAAACCAGGGGTCCCCAACCACCAGTCCCTGAACCAGTACCGGTCTGTGGATCATTTTGTACCGGGCCGCAACTTCCGCCCTCACCTAACTTCCGCACTTGACTCTTTGGCGTGTATTTATCTTTGGCGTGTATTTAGCTTCGGCGCGTATTTAGCTTCAGTGCGTATTATGCAAGCTAGCCCTCACAAAATGAGCCAGAAACAGAGTTCACTGGAAAGTTTTTTGGGAAAGGGTAAACGAGACAATGACGAGACAGCAGAAGGGTCACAGAGTGCCCTGCAAAAAGAAAGCTGCATTTCAAAGAAAATACCAAGATTCCTACCTGAGTTATGGGTTCATCGCAACAGGTGATTCACAAGCCCCACACCCACTCCGTGTAATATGCGGTGACAGACTTGCGAATGAAGCCATGAAACCATCAAAACTGCGCCACCACATGGAGACAAGATACCCAGCATTGAAAGAAAAGCCCTTAGATTATTTTCAAAGAAAAAAACGGGAACATGAAGGACAGAAACAATTGTTAAAGGCCACTACTTCAACAAATGTGTCCACGCTAAAAGCATCATTCCTGGTCGTGGACCGCAGTGCTAAAGCTAAGAAGCCCTTTATGATTGGGGAAGAATTGATTTTGCCTGCTACAAAGGACATTTGCAGTGGACCTTTTGGAGAGGCTGCAGTAAAAAAGGTCGAAAACATCCCCCTTTCAGCGAGCACCGTAACAAGAAGAATTAATCAAATAGCAGAGGACATCGAGGCACAGTTACTTGAGAGGATTAATGAGTCACTATGGTACGCGATTCAGGTGGATGAATCTACAGATGTTGACAACAAAGCAATTTTGCTCATTTTTGTGAGATACATTTTTCAGGAGGATGTACATGAGGATTTGCTATGTGCACTATTTCTGCCAACTAACACCATAGCTGCAGAGTTATTCATGTCCTTGAACGAGTATATATTAGGGAGGCTTAATTGGTCGCACTGTGTCGGTGTATGCACAGATGGAGCGGCTGCGATGACTGGGCGGCTTTCAGGTCTGACAATGCAGATCAAGGAGGTCGCCTCTGAATGTGAGTCCACACACTGTGTCATCCATAGGGAAATGCTGGCAGGCCGAAAAATGCCACCTGAGCTGAACAGCATTTTGCAAGATGTGATAAAAATTATTAACCACATAAAAGTACATGCCCTGAATTCACGTCTGCTCGAACAGCTCTGTGAAGAGATGGATACAGAACATAGATGCCTTCTCTTGTACACAGAAGTGAGATGGCTTTCAAGAGGTAAATCACTGACAAGAGTTTTTGAGCTAAGAGAGTCACTGCAGAGATTTTTCTGGAAAAAACAGTCACCACTGGCAGTATACTTCAGTGATGCTGCTTGGATCTTGAAACTTGCTCACCTGTGTGACATTTTTAACCTGCTCAATGAACTCAATCTCTCACTTCAAGGGAAAATGACAACCATTTTCAAGTTGGCAGATAAGGTTGCAGCATTCAAAGCCAAAATGGAGTTATGGAGACAGAGAGTGAACACAGGGATATTTGACATGTTTCACACAGTAGCAGGGATTATGGAAGAGACTGAGTTTGGACCTTCATTCACCCAGTTAGTGAATGATCACCTGCTGCAGCTTTCAAAAAAGTTTGAGCATTACTTCTCCGTCACAAAAGACCCCAGGCTGGGGAAGGAATGGATCTGGAACCCATTTGTGAACAAGTCAGGGGAATCAACTTTAACCCTACAAGAAGAGGAACAACTAGTTGAGATTGCAAATGATGGTGGCCTTCAATCCATGTTTGAAACAAGTTCAAATCTCTTTGCATTCTGGACTAAAGTCAAAGCAGAACATCCTGACATTGCCACAAAAGAACTGAAAGTCCTGCTTCCATTTTCAAACTCTTATCTTTGTGAGGCGGGGTTTTCTGCATTGACAGAAACAAAAATAAGACTACGGAATAGACTGGATATAAGGAATACAATTTGAGTGACACTGTCTCCCATCACCCCCAGATGGGACCGTATAGTTGCAGGAAAACAAGCCCAGAGCTCCCACTGATTCTACATTTTGGTGAGTTGATATTATAGTGTAATAGTTCATGAAAGTGCCTAATATAAAATGTAATTGTTGCATTCAGATCACATACTAAATATAATGATTAAGATTTTTGTTATTGGAACCTTCACGCCCATACCCGGTCCTTGAAAAAGTGTTTTTGCGTGAAACTGGTCCCTGGAACAAAAAAGGTTGGGGAGCACTGATTTAAACCATCATTTCTTCAAGTTCCATCTCCTCAGAATTAGACCAGGGAAATAATGCTGACAGAGTCGCTATCTATTTCCAAGTTTGATTTCTATCTCAAGAGCCCACTAATAAGTCTTGCCTGTATTACATTCATGGAAAACATAAGTAAGCTTTAGTGAGCTTTCAGCTCCCTTTTCTGCCTACCTCTCTTTTACTAAATTCCTGATGTCAGCCTGAGATGGGTAAGTGACAATGCAATGCAGGGACTCTCTAGGAAGAGACCTGTAGGAATTCCTAAGCCAATTTTACTTCAGATACTTGAGGATTTTGTTTAAGCCCCAATTAAATAGAAAAAGAAGGAATGATATAGAAAACTTTCATGGGAAACTTTCAATTCTTTAAAATGATTTTGTCCTTCTGGCTTGAAATTTTCTGACATTTTCAGGTGGTCCACGTGTGTCAGCTCTTCCCCTTTAAGATTAAACCTGGAGAAGAAAATGTTCCCCAGAGGAGGGGGTCATGACTGAGAGAAAACCCTCTTCAAATATCTTGAGCCCTCTCACAGAGAAGAGAGTCAACTCCTCTATTGTTTCCAAAACATGAACTTATAGGACAGTAGTATAGGACTTAAATATGAGGGGAAACCTAATTGCTATCATCATTGCATTACATCCCAATATGATTCCAGACAATGTGATTTATCAGCCAGGAGTTAGGGAGGCATTCAAGGGTATTTCTATGGCAAGGGCTACATTGGCCATGAAAGAGGTTGTGCTCCCCAAAGAAAGCTGTGGGTACTGACCCTATAAGTAAATGTGCTTTCTCTTCCTTTAATTAAAATTTAATAGAAGTGTTATGTTTACTTCCTGCAGTAATCATGTATTTGATTCCCCCACCCTCCCACTCTCTCCACCTTCTATCACATTAACAGTTAGTACTTTTGCAGCAATTTTTAGATGTTTCTGCAATATTCACCAAATGTTTGGGCCCTTTGAATTCAGGGTATATGTGGCTCTGACTTATAGCTTAAGGCCCGGTCCCACTGCACTTACGAATGCAAAGAGGATGGAAAACATTAAAAAAAGCTTGCCATCCGTTGGAAAACGCTACGCATCCATTGTGTACTCACTGCATACGTGTTTCATACGCTCTATCCCTCGAGCATCCATCCACTGCAAGAAGTTTTGAGCTGCACAAAACTTTGTGAACGGATGAACTTTCCGCCATGTATGATGTACATCCACGGCATATAAGGGCAACAAACATTCTATGTCCGTTATCATCCGTTAAACGTCCGCTGTATCCTCTCTGCATCCTCTGGCTATCCCCTCAACTCACATCTGCTGCAGCTGAAAACGGAAAGAGGGAGGAAACAAAAGGTACACGGAACGTCTACACAGCGTTAGCACCACAGAAATAGAAAGGATGTAAGCGTATGTATCTCGTATATAAAGTATTAAAAACGGACAAAATGTTTGTATCTGGGATGTATCTCGTATATTTAGGATGTCTGCAGTATGTCTAGAGTATGTAGAAGGCCCCATAATGAACAACCGATATTTTCTATAAAAAGGGGGAGAAAATCATCTGGATCACTGGGATGGTGGACCATACAGTCCCACTGTGGTTGCACTGGAGGTTTATCTATCGCACAACTATCCTTATCTATTCCACAAGCATGCAAAGACTTAACCATTTTTTCAAAGTTTTCACCAACACTTTATTAAGTAAACAAAATGAACCAAGTAAACTAAGTGTCTTAAGCAAAGACAACATTCATTAACTTTCTTAGATAAACTTTATGACTGTATTAAATAAGCAAAATGAACCAAGTAAAGTGTCTTAAGCAAAGATAAACTTAACAAGTAAACAGCTCAGTCTCTGACACTATTCTCAGTCACTCTGAGTCATGTCCATGGTCTCAGCTGTTAAGCGGGCAGGGACTGTGGAGGTGACTGTGGCTTGAGTGCTGGTCTGAGGCACCATTGGGGTGCTTGGCCCCGAGAGTACAACAGGGGATGGTGTGTTCAGGAAGCTATCCGAGAGCTGACTCAGTCCCGTGAGGTTGAGAGGCCCTTCATCAAGGACTTGAGATGTCAGGCCCAATACTGATGACAGATTGTCCGTTGACGGACTTGGCTGTGGGGTGGAGGAAGGGTTGGGAGGAGTGTAGTGGGGCTGTCTGGTCTGCAGCTGTGTGAGGAGTGGCATCTGTGGCATGCGATGAACCTGGGCCTGGACTGGGAAGTTCTGCTTCTGCTGTGGGAAATCCTGGTAGTCAAAGCCTTGGTAGGTGAGGGGCTGTTGAAAGCCATGGAAGGCCTGTGACATCGCCTGGGGTGGAGGAGCAGACCTGGACTGGGTAGGAGCAGCTTCAGCTGGGCCTTGAGGGTTGTGCAGAAGTGCTTTGATCTTCTGCTTCATCACCTGGTACTGGGCCTCGGGCAGGTCCCTCAGGGTCTGGCTCACGTAGGTGATGAAGGGCTTCCGGTCCGAGGATGGTTTGTTGCAGTGGACCAGCTGAGAGAGAAGTTCTGTACTGGTCTTCATTGTGTCCCTGATCTCCAACAGCACACTGTGGTCCTGGCCTTCCACTCTGCCTCTCTGCCTGAGTCCTTTGGAGTTGGGGGTGGGGGTGGGTTGGCCTCTGGTGGCTGCTGCTTCTTCCTCCATTTGTGACAGCAGGGCGTCATCCTCCACGGGATCCTCCAAGTCTGCCAGCATGGGGAATGCAGCTGTCAGGGGGGTGTCTGCTGTGGGGCCCTCTGAAGACACCTGCCTGGACAGGGTAGCTGGCTCCTGGCTGGAAGAGGACTGGCTGGAAGAGGACTGGCTGGAAGAGGACTGGCTGTCTGTGGGCTGTCTGAGGGAGAGGGGTCTCAGAGGGGCTGCTCCTCGGTGGCGGATCTCACCCTCCAGGAAAATACATTTGGCCATGACGTACATCTCCCAGTCAATGAACTTGACAGCGGCCTGCCCAGATTACTTGAGGTGTAGCTTGCCATACCAGGTGTGCATGTGTTTCCACCATCCAAGGAGTACTTCTGCAGTGTACCCCAGGCTCTCTGCCTTGTCTCTCCAAGCTGCCTGCTTCTTCTTGGTGTCACGATACAGTCTGTGGCCCTTTCTCCAGAGGTACTCATTCTCCCTCAGCCATTCCAGCACCTCATCCTCATGCTCCTCAGAAATGGTGTACTGTTTCCTCTCTCCCTTCTGCTTCCCTTGCCTCTTCCTCCCTCTGGCAGGGGCTTGAGCAGGGCCTTCAGGGGCTTGAGCAGCAGGGCCTTCAGCAGCAGGGCTTTGAGGGCCTTGGGGCTGGTCCACCATAGCAGCAGCAGGGCTTTGAGGGCCTTGGGGCTGGTCCACCACAGCAGCAGCAGCAGTAGCTTAGTCAGTGCCAGGGGGTGGGATGCTGGTTCTGGCCTTCTTCACCTTGCCAATGCTTGAACGAGTAGGCACGAGCTTCCTCTTCTTGTCTGATTGACGAACCATGGTGTTCCTGCAAGATGTATGTGGCAGCACATCTTTCCCCTATATGCTGATTGCGTGCGTGCTGCATCCTTTTATATCCATGGAGCTGATGCAATTCATACTCCCCGCATGCGCAGTGAACGCTTTGCATACGATATACATCCGCGCGGCATCCCCTTTGTTTTCTATAGGCATCTGTGATGCATCCGCTTCATCCACTATGCATCCGCCTCTTCCGCTATGCGTCTGCTTCGAAATTCTCCCCCGGAACCCCTTCGGAGGTGTCATCCACTTCCATCCACTTTCATCTGCTAGGCTTCCGGTGAACATCCGTTTAACATCCCTGCTACAAACTACCCACGTCTGTTCATTTCCGTTCTTTTCCTTTCTGTTTATGCAAATTTTTGCCACTTTTTGGAGTGGATGACAATGGATGGAGCCACCCCCGAAATTTTGCTTGTCCACTGTGTCCTTTATGCATACGTTTTGCGTCCATCAGCCAGTGGGACTGGACCTTTTGCAGCTCATACGAATTAAGTCACTATTTTTAATACTGTAAAGCATGATTGTTTTATGTGAACATATAAGTAATAAAAATAGTGACTTTGTTCTTAGCATAATGTGTGAATGCATTAGGATGATGAAACTTGTTATTTAGCTGTGTTGCAAGTTGTTTCTCTGAAGTTAGTTACTCTATTTTAAGTTCTGTACCTATTGAGTGTATGTCTGCCTATCTTCTTCTTTTCCTTTATTCCCATATGTTTTCTTTTCCCTACTGTATTTTCTTTTCATTGGTCCTGTTTTTCATTCTGCTAAGCTTGGATCTTGATTTTTTCCCCTCTAGAATAATACTGTAGTATCATTTTTCAGAAGAATACATTCAAGCAGAAGACATGAAGTTTCCCCCCTAAAATACTAAATATTTCAGTTCTTTTACACTGAATATAAGTTTGGGCAAGATGGCATTCAACTCCCCTCTCTTTTAGCTGAACATTCAGTTTCAGTTCAAAGTTGATTTCTACACCAGAGTCCAGTACTTCGTAAGCACCAAAGGCACATTCCTCAGGTTCTGAAAGTACCTGTGATTCTTTTGTTTGAGACAGGATAATTGTGAAAATATATGAACTAAATTTTCACATCCAAAAATGTGCTTTTCTGAAGGGTATTCCTGTGGCTGTATTTTTAGAAAAATCACTGCGACATCAATGGCACGCTTCCATTTAATTATGCCTAGAATTGTAACCTGACTAGGCCATTCTGTATGTGACTACTGAGAAATAAATCTCTTTGAATTCAGTGGAAAATCCACCCAAGTGTGGGACTCTTAAGTATAACCTTAAAATTGCAAGATTTCTTTTATCCATTTACTTAAAGGTAAGCTCCACTGAATTTACTGGGAGCTATTTTGGAGTAAATATTGTACCAAAAGTCATTTTGCTATTTTAGCAAAGTTAGCACTACAATAGTGCCTAACATCTTAAAGGACTGTTAAGGGAACTCACTCATACATTGCCTGGCTCTGGGGAATAGAATCCATTAACAGATTTTTAGGAGGAACACATTTAATTATGGCAACACATTTACTTTGGCTGTTTTGTTCTGTTCTGAAGAGGCTGTTCTGTTTTGGTTTTTTTCCATTCAAGTGTGTCCAATTCTCAGAAACCACCTGGACAAGTCCCTGCAGTTTTCTTAGCAAGGTTTTTTAGAAGTGATTTGCCATTGTCTCCTTCCTAGAGCTTGAGGAAGACCCAAGGCCACCCAGCTGGCTTCATGCCTAAAACAGGACTAGAGCAGGACTAGAACTCATAATCTCCCAATATTTAGCGTGATGCCTTAACCACTCATCAAACTGGCTCTCATTCTGTATTGCGGGACCAATTGGCAAAAGAAAGTTCAGGACTGTATTGGTTGGAAACATGCAGAAGAGGCCTTTATCCTGCAATGGATAGATAATGACTAAAATGATGATGATGGTGATGATGATATTTAGGGAGCTGAAAGGTACACCTGTAATTAATTTTAAAGTTACAAGTAAACACAGAACTTTGGCTTTTGTCATTAATTACTGCACTGAATTATCTCATAATCTTTGTTTAATACAAGGAAATATTTGATGTCATACCCCTGGAAAATAAATAACTAGAATCAATGCCATTCTGATTAATATTCTGGTTTTCTACTTAAACCACATATCTACAAAAGATTTAGGCTTCTTGAAGCATTCCTATGAATTTAGGAATCAAACACTTCCTTTTCCAGATTTTTTTTCTTTTTTCATTAATAGCAATGGTACCAGAGCACACTTTTTACTTCAAAAATAATGTATTTTGCAATGATGACATGAAATCCACAGTATCTTTTCTTACAGGAGGGCGAGGTGCAGTCCCAATGGCGCCAGCGATTCCTATAACTTCCACTACCCAACTCATTCAGCAAATGTCATTGTCCTGCCTTTGCTTTTCATTGTCATTCAAAGAGGTCAAACCACAGAAGAGCTCAGGTAAGGTCCATTCCAAAGATGCCATTTTAATATGTATTCAAGATCAACGGGCAGAGAGGTAGTTTTTGACTGCTATTGTAGTGGAACGTGGCCTAGATTCCCAGGAGGGAGGAGCAAGAGACAGTGAAGTTTAGATAGTTTGGTCAGGAGGAAGAGGATCAAGATAACTCCTCCCCAGAAATTCTCAGAGTATATTTTTAATGTTGAAAGTAGTTGGCTTTAATTTAACAAGATTTCTGTCTGTAGCTGAAGAACATTAAAGGAAACTGCTTAGAAGAAAGTCAGTATGTCTTTCTTGTTGTTGTTGTTGTTTTTTGGAGCCTGGCAGCTGTCATGTCATAATACCAGCTATACTTTGTAGTAGCATACACAGTGAGTTTGTACCAGCAGGGTTGTAAATAGGACAGGGCCCCAAAAAGGGAAGTATTAACATTATCCAGAAAGTTAGAAAAGCACAAATAATCCTTAGGGTCAAAGGCTTTGGGGAAGACTTCACCAGTCCCCAAATAACACAAGACCAAGTATTCAGTGGGATCCACCAGGAAAGGGATCAACAGCATCAATCTAGTAGGTGCAAGTGAGTAACAAGCATTTTAACAAGCATTGCAAGAACATTAAAAAGAGCACATTGATTGCCTGAAGGTACCTGACACAATGCTGCTGAATCACCTGCATATGGCCTCATGAACATATTCAGCAGCCACAGGGTAACCTGAAAAATGATTAAATATGGTTTTTACAGGAAGATTAAAAGTCCTAATAAACTATATAGAATAATAAATAATAAACACAACAAGCCCTGTTAATTCTATTATCTGTTTTTTCCTTTAACTCTTTTTAGAATATGTTTAATTACTAAATTAAATCTGATAAAGGTTTGATAGGAAAAAGTATTTGGTGACAATATGTTTTCGTAATATGTTTAAAGCGAGGTTTCTTAACCTGGATAACTTTAGGACGAGTGGACTTCAATTCTCAGAATTCCCCAACCAGCATGAAATCCACACTTCTTAAAGTTGCCAAGGTTGGGAAACCTTAGTTTAGAGAATAACTTTGAGGAGGGTTTTAAAAAGTAAAATAAAATAATAATCTGTATTTCTCAATATATTTTTATAGGTCTACTTAAAATCAAAGGTGGTGGCAGCAGCACTGCTCAAGACAAGGAGTCCATTTTATCTGACAAATTTGATCCATGTCCTGAAGCAAGGGAGAAGCTTCGTGAAATCTGCAGTCAAATGTGAGCTTTTTCAAACAATTAGGAAAGAAAACACATTATTTCTACAACAAATAAGCACCAGTGGCTTTCACATATTGCAGTCTCTTAGAAATGCTTCAACTGTATAATAATTTGGTATTTAAACTGGCACAGTATGCACCTTCCATGAAGCAATATCCGGTCACATCTACCCAACCCATCAGAGCTGGGAGGCAGAGAATGCTGCGGGTCCCATCTCTGAGGGAGATACACCTGGTGGGACCCAGAAGAAGGGCCTTCTCCATGGTGGCTCCCCTCTGGAACATCATTCCCCCAAAGATTAGAATGGCCCCCTCTCTAATACTCTTCTGGAAGCACTGAATACCTGGGCCTGCGGGCCTGGGGAACCCAGAGCGGGATGGAGTCCATCAAATGGCTCATGTGATCTGCTGTTGTTGGGGCAGGGGGTGGGAGCTGGGGGGTGATTTTTTTTTTCCAGATTTTGTTCTACTGTAGTTTATAAATTCATTTGATTCTTTTTGTTAGTTTTTATTGTTTTTTTGTTTTAAATATGGCTTTACATTCTGTAAGCCACCTCGAGTCACCATGGACAAATAGACGGTAATATAAATTCAATAAACAAATAAACAAACAAACAAACAAATAAATAATATGGAAATGCCAAGTTAGCTAGGTAACTTATCTGAAGGCAGAGAGATGCTTAGAGGAACAGTGAAAGAACGTGGGCAAATCATACAGCCAATCAACAGGTTGCAGCATCTGTATCTTTATATATTATATGAAAAAGCAATGTATTTCATCAGGGCCTGGAATACAGATGGCCTGGAGTAGAGAGGATCCCTATTAGTATGACGCATGCAAGGGTGCTTTCTTGCAGATATGCTTACAAATTTGTGTGTTTATGTTGACTTGTTCAATCTGGAGGAAACCAAATGTTTGAAGTTTCAATAAGATGGTTTCTTCCCACTTCCTTAGAAATGACATTCTAATGAGAATGTCATGGTAGTACAGTGGTTAGAATGCAGTACTGCAAGCTTCTTCTGCTGACTGCCAATCAGTCTGATAGTTCGAATCTCACCAGGATGAAGGTTGACTCATCCTTCTATCCTTTTGAAGTCGGTAAAATGAGGACTCAGATTGTTGGGGGAAATACGCTGTTCTGTAAACCCCTTAGAGATAATTTATTTACTATAAAGTGATATATAAGTCTTATTGCTAATCATTTGCATTTGATTCTTAATTTTAACTACTTCAGGTAATGTTCAATGTAAGAATGCATTTTTCCACATATAAAAGTTGTACTTATATTTATTTAAATTACACAGTGGACTGCAATAGTAAATGGTACTTTATATTTATTATATTAAATCCCTTTTATCTTTCACTGTTGTTAAAGATGTAGGTCAAATATCTATATGTTGAAATATGTTTTTAAAAGTCAAAAATGTCATGAGAAGTACTGACATTTTCACATATATATAAGTGATAGTGGTTTCCTTTCTTATTCTTTTAGGTATAGGGGTGATGAGGATTATTACTGCCACAGTACTGTATCCAGAAAAATGTCAACATCTTACTTTATAGTTCTTTTTCTGCAAGATTAGGGCTTAGAACAGGACTGGGGCATCTGTGACCTGCATGCATTTTCCCATCCCTAAAAAAATGGGTCAATTAATTTGGTCAACATAAGAGATCAATTACAAAGTAAGGGTGGGATGGGAGCAGATGACTGTCTCTAAAGAACATTTCAAAAAAAATTGCAGAAATGATTGACGTGTGAACAGAGTGCAAAGCCTCTGAGAGGTGAACTGTCAAATTCTCATACTTATCCCCCCGAAACATAGAAGAAAGTATATTTGATTGTAGCAGTAAATACATACATGCAGCCCCAAAGCAATCTAAAAATGGAACTTTGGGGGCCTTTTTGGACAGATTAGAAGTTTTAGGGGGGAGAGGTGGGAGCAGTTTTTCTCTCAAAAATACCTTATTCCAACTGTTAAAACTTATTGAAGTTCTATAGGAAGGCCCTGAAAAAATGGGAGTTCGAGTCATTTAAAAACTTCTGGTCATTCAATGAATGCAGTAGTTTGTCCCTCAGAGGCTTCTTGCTATCATTTCTATCCTGAACTTGTTGCAATAATTGCTATGAAATTTCCAAGAGCCTCTGCAATCTGCTGAGTTGTGGTCCCAGTCCCTCAAATATTGATCTGGAGTGATTTCTCCCTTTCTAATCATTACATACGTTACAACCATGAGAAAAAGATAGTAGAAAAGCACTGGGTTGCAAAATTGCAACCTGTTATTGTCACAGCTTATAGGGCTTTTAAATACAAACATAAGGAATTACAAGTCATAGTGGAGGGGATAGTATTGATTGGCTCACCTTTCAGTCTTGAGATCTGCAGAAATGAAATTGAACACAGATGCTTCTGACTTCTTTCCAAGGAATTGGGGCACAGAAATGATGCAATATGGAGATGCCTTCTATCTCTTTCCAGATACTATCACAATTTGCTAATTTCACTTTATTGCTCTGTTAGGGGAGAATTTCTACTTAATCTCCAATGTCAAAATAAAAAAAATAATATTGGAATTATCTTATATGTTCAGTCTTTGATCAAGGAACAAATGCTTTTTCTTTTCTTTCTGTGCTGTCACATAGCATCAATTTAATTTATGTATATAATTATGCAAGCAACTTTCATATCCATCTTTAAAGCCTATTAATTGTCATAGGATTATAGCCTGGGCCTTAGACATGTAAATTAATAGCATCATGTAGTAATCCAAATTGAAAGGACAAAAGAAGATTTGGATCACGTGGAGTGTGTATACAGCATCCTTCAGGCACACCATAAACCAATCCGTTTTTCCCCAAAATTGGTACATCAGCTGTGAAGTACAGTGATACAGTGATACATTGCTGTTTTAAGGTGTATCCTGGAGATACTACATGCATGTCCCTGTATCATAATTTGCCCTTTGCATCTGGCTCTGTGCACAGGAAGGGATACAAACTGTATTTCAGCCTTTAATTTCCTAAAAAGCTCAGATTCTAGCTCTCTGCCAAATCTAATATCTAGAGCCGGAGTGGTTTTGTTGTTGTTTTTAAACAAAATACGTCTAAAACTCTTTACTTGCTCAGTCTGGTGTTATTTTAAGTTCTGATTCTTAATACTTATCAGTATATTTAATATGAAGCAGTGCAATTGTTTCTCTCTCTTTTTTTTAGAGAACATGAGAAGTCTGTAGCTATAGCAAAGTGCCACGTGAGACCCCTAATATTGAAGAATTATCCAACTGTGCACAAGTCACCATCTCAGGCCTTGAGAAGAGCTTCCCTGTCTCAATTAGCCGCTGAGATCAGACGTTCAAAATTGAAAAAGTTATTCTTTTCCATTCCTGATGGAACATCACTGATTTAGTATCCTTATTTTGCCAGGGAGCAAATTGGTGGGTTATTGTTACCTGTTAGAAGTGTGCAATGTTGAGGGCATGTGAACAGCTGCTCATCCATTTGATCGCTTGCTCTAGCTGCCACCTTCATATGACTTCCAGGCATTTGAGCACTGCTATTTCAAAGCCTTCATTGAATAAGAATTTCTCATCTTGTTCTGAGGTTGTGGCCTAGTCATAACTGCTTGACTACGGTGAAATGTTTCAAATAGCTATCATTAAAAAGTTCATGAAAATGGAGCAGTCTTAAATCAGTTTCACTTGAGTTTCATTCCTCATATATAGGTTATCCATGACCAGACTTTCTCGAAAGATACTTATGCATCTTATCTAAATTGTATCAAATCACCTGGATGTATTTCTCTAGTAGAATTAGTACACTCAGAATTGTTCCATTTTTCAAAACTTTAAATACTTCTGAAAGAGCATTAAAACCAAACACCTGCCCAGAAATGTGCATGCTATGCAATTAAGAGGATTCTTACTCTTAATTACACCCTAATAATCCTGCTCTTCCTCTTCCTCAGAAATTAGTTGAAGGAACTGATTGGATGGTTCAACTCCCTGAGGTCAGAGACCTCCTAATGAAAAAATTGGCTCCCCATTTCTTTTATGGATCTGCTGCCAGATATAGCAGAACAATGGAAGAAGTAAGGAGAGACAACTGCTCCGTCCAGAGTAGAGTCAAAATCAAAAGGACCCAATTTCCGTGCTACAAAAGAATAGACCTGGAAGACAGTGCCCTAGGACTGGAGTGGTAGAGTTAGTAGTCATCTCGACTTTCACCATCCAAATCCAGTAACCCAACCCTACCACTACCCTTGGAATTACTTGGAATTTAATTTTCCAAACCCAAATAAGTGATGGTTATTAATGCCACTAAAGCCATGTGTAATTCAGTCTTAAAGGATATGTTGGAACAAGCTGTGAGTCTGTGCTGGTACTCCCATGACTGAATATTATCCATTCCATTTCACGCAACAGGAGTCTAGAATTAAACTCTACAGATCCTTTGCATTTTCTCTCTCCATCTTCCCCCCTTTTTAATTTCCTTGACATCTACTTGGCTATGGCTTATTTTGGAACTATGTCACAGAAGAACATGCTGCATGTGATCTTGCCACTAAACTGGGAATTCTAAAAAGGCAGCAGATTTTTTTCACATCACTATGATGGCTCAAATGACTCTTTCTCTTTTAACAATGTGATGTAAACAAAGGTCTGGATGGAAAGCCTTTATAGCCCCCTTGTTAGAGTTCATTATTTCAGCTAATAGGTTCATCTGCTATGATGGCATAGGTTATGAAAATGTGAGAGGGAAATAGTCTCTCAAGCAGGCTGTAGGACAGAATTAGCCATTCAGGGCTACATTAGAAAATACTATGCTGCAATCTGGAAAAGATTTCACTACTTGTAAGTTGACCAGGTTCAGCATGTAGGTAGCTGCAATAGACTTAGGGCATGGGATGATAACTGGAAGTTGCCCAAGAATGTGATTTCATCAGGGTTGCATGGAAAGGTTTTTGCTGATGCAGAGAAGTTGCCAACTCTTCACTTTCTCCGTTCAAACTAAGTCTCTTCCCTGCTTCCTTCAGATGATTTCTGAACATCACAAACATGGGAACTGCAGGAAAAGTTCCACATGCAGGTCTCTCCTCCAAGCATTATGAAATAATTCCAAGCTATGAAGAAACTGTGTCACCATGTTTGATCTGAAATATTTATGGATGTCAATTACATTCACTGTCCCCTGTGACTGAGCATGCCCAGTATGGGAAATTCATCAGGAAATCATCCAAGGTTTGCACTTGAGGAAGATCTATTGCACAGTGCCATTTTTAATTTTTTTTTAATCCTTTCACATTATGTGATAATCCTCATATTGAGGATAGTATCTCCTTGCAACTTCAAAGGGCCAAAAATTTTCCATACTGTCTGAATGAATAGCTAAGTAAACATCATTTTCATGTGTGCTATTACTTGACATAATTCAAAGTTATCCATCTGGAAATCTTGCAGTTTTTCAATTTCCCATATGCTGCATAGGAAAGACAATCACCTTTCTATTTCAGGATGTTCCAACTCAAGGACTTTTAGGCATGTTTTCCCCAGGCCACTCATGTCTATCTTATTCCTTTAAATCAAGGTGAGTGACATTAATTGATCCTAATGTTTAAGGTGTGTAGAAATGCAACAGAGAAAGCATCCATTAATTGATAGGTAATCATTGAATTATTAAATCAGAATAAATATTTGTGTATTAATAGACCAATTCCATCAAACCAATGGTTGAAACCAATATTTTCATATTTTTGTTCACATTATGTTAGTTCTCTTGAGACTAGCCAAGTTTCCTGTAGAAGTGTATAGTCATTCAGAATATCATAATTGTATGTGATTTCTTCACAGGATCTTTTTTTGTCCAGTACATTCAATACAAAATTTCATTTTGGAATACTAACCACAAAAAACATAAAGTTACTAATGAATGCCTGTAGAAATTCATTCATTAGTGGAAAAATTTCATATCAGGGGGAAATTATTTCAGTTTTACAGATGAATAATCAGAAAAGAGTCTAGTACAAGGTGACATAACTAATCAGTGTTATGGGACTTTTAAAATCAGGTCAACTAGATCCATTTAATCTGGCTATTTTATTGTTATTATTCCCATCCATCACTCTTTTTCTGAGTGAAGTAATTAGATATCCTGAATCTCTGGCTTTAAGGAGCATGTGATATAGCAAGCTATTAATGGCCTATGTTAAAAGCTTAACCCCACTGGTGTAATTAATGATGATGCCACATGGTGTAACTAGGAGAGAAAAAGGTCAACAAAGTGATGAGCAATTGGAATACATTTCAGAGGTGGACTGTAGGAGACCAACATAAAATTTGACCTGAATGACATAATGGTATGAGACATTTCCTGAGAAATGAAGAGCACCAAGTACATAACAATTGAGAGAATTTAGGAAACACCACAGAGAAGAAGTGGGAGTTGGGTAGTACACCAGTGAAAATTTTGCTTCTTCAAGGAGATATAACATTAGGTGGGTTAGGTAAGTTAAAAGTCTGAGGAATGCACTGATGTTCAAGGACTCAAACTAATTTTGAGTTGAGCATCTGTATGTATCTGACACTTGTTCTTTTGAACAGATAAAATGGGGCTTTGAAACATCTATTAATATCTAATTTCAAATAGAAATATGTATTTTATTTGCTATTTTATCCAACAAGATTCACTATTATGCAGTGATATTAAAATATGTGTACTGTGTAGTTTTCATATTTGCAGGAACTCAGCTACCAGTATACATCATGATACAAACTCCATCCCATATGAACTTGTGTGTCATCACATCACAAATACAAAAGGCAGAGCTTGTGTCATGATATCACCTCTTATGTTTTGCCATTTTGGCATCACCATGAGTAGGAACCAACACCCTTGATCACAGCTATGTTGTATTGTACAGACACTAAATGGATCAAAAATACAGTATAATAAAGCAGTCCACTGAGACAGAACTCTGGGCTTAGGACCACTGAATTCTTCAATATTTATTATGCTCATAATATTTTTGCAATGAGAGGAGCCAAAAATATTACTAGTTAACATCTTCAGCACAACCTTATTGTATTATTTGCTGTGATTTGACTGTTTTCCCCCTTACTCAGCTTTTCTGTGGCATTACTGATGAATCAGCAAGGTGGAATGGTTAGAGACAAATATGGCCAATTAACCCACCACTGGAATTGGTATTCCAGAAAAGAAGTTCTACAGTCTTTAGATTTTCAGGTATGAATTTTTCAGGAATAATTTTTAGATATCTTACTAATGAGATACTACCATTGTTCTTGGCAGTTTTTAACAATTACTCTACATTTTTAGGTCAATCATGTTTTCAGTTAGGTTCAGGTTCTACAAATACCAGAGAGCATTATTCCAGGGTGTCAAACTCACATCATCATAGTGGTGTCACGTGACATATCACGACTTTTCCCCCTTCACTAAACCAGGTGTGGGCATGGCCAGTGCATAATGCATCTGGCCCAGGGCCACAAATTTGACAACCCTGATGTATTCGGGTTGATTCCTTGTGGTTACTACTTTCATATTTTTGACTCTCATGCATTGCCACCAAGTACTGAAACATGTCTTTAAATTATGTATCCTTACTACCATATGGTAATAACTTTTCTCAAGGATTAGACTCTTAGAAAAAAAAATGCATTGACAAAACAGAATTTAAGGCAGGAAGGCAGACAGTAGGTTACAGTGAAATAAAATGGTTTTCCTAGGTGGCCACAGTTGCAGAACACACACACTTTTTGCTGCTAATTCTCATTTGGATTTTTGCAGGTCTACAGGAGCTTGAGATCTATTCCTCCTTTCCTAATGCTATCCATGATACAAATAGTGATAAAAAAAGCAAAGTGTCCCATGGGATTATGTGAAGTTTACTTTTGCTTTCTGACATTTCTAATATAAATATGAAATCTGGTGAGGCTTTATTATCTTGAGAGCAAAAATTATTGCTTCTTATTTCAAAGCCTCTATTGACACCAATGAAAGTTATTTTGTACATTGTAAAGAACATTTTCATAGTCATTGTCACCCTTTCAACGTTTAAGATTATCTCAAGCCAAGGTCAATTCCTCGTAAACCATGTGAACACAGCAGTGCAATTTCTTGACAGTAGTTTAGAAGGAGTTTGCCACTTCCTCCTTTCCAGGATGTGGATCATCATCATCGTCATCATTATCACCTCAGTCTAAAATATATTTCCTAGATTTCCCCCCACTGAAATACTAATCAAGTACAGTTGTGCTTAGGTTTCCAGTCTAGAGAGAGTTGGCCAGGTAATACCACCATTAATATAATTAATGTAGTATCTAATGTAAACTCAAATTTTCAGTTTGTCTCAGATTGTGTTTGTCGTGGATGTATACACATGTATTAGTTTCAGCCTATGTGCGTCTTTGCTAGTCCAGTTAAGAAGACTCAGACAGGAAAGCAGTGGGAAAAGGTCAGTTCTGTATGAATCTGCCCCATGACTCTGTTTATCTTTTTTGTATTTCTTAGATAAATGAAAACTTAAAATTAAAAGTTCTTAGCCAAAATTCCATGACCATTACTTTTGCTGCCTTGAATGAAAACCTCACCTTATCTTTGATAAGACCTGGATGTCTGCATGGATGCAAAGCCGATAAGCAGGTACCAATCACCTAATGAAAACACATACCCCGGGGTTGTTTGTTTTTAAATGGAGGGCTGATTTTCACTGGCACAATAAAAGGAATCTCTCTGCATTCTTGTAACCCTAATTAAAAGTCAGGAGAATTTCTGCTTGCCCATGTTGCATCTCCAGTGACCCCATTAGGAGAGACCCAGTGTGGTAAAGTTGAGAAAGTATTGAAGTAGCATTGGGAAGATCCTGTTGTGGCCCGTCGGCTGCCAGCAGCAGAGTCAGACGAGGAGGAAGTTGAGGGAGAGCCTGGGTCAGCTTCAGAGTGGAAGGCTCTGATTAGGAAACAGCATCAGAGACAGAGGCAGAGCTGGGGCCTTCCCTTCTTCCTCAGGTGGAGAGGCCTGAATTGATTGAGTGGGAGGACCAGATGAAGTGTATGTGCAGAGAGGAAAGCAATAAGCTGGCTCTCAGGGAAAAGCAGAGATGGATGTTAGCCAGCCCCTCCCTGGCTAGAAAATAAATAGTAGGTGTTTGGGAGTGGCCAGTTGTCATAGACAACCGTTTGTTTTCTAGTGCACAGCAAGCAATTTGGATTCCTTGGCCAGAACCAGGTTTGTTGGGACTAATTACATTTTGTTTTGTCTTTTTTGTTGATCCACATGAATAAAAAACTGTTCCTATCCTGTTTGAGTAAGCAAGTAAGCAGGCTTATCATTAGTTGCTAAGGCTGGGTCAGAACAGATTCTAGTTCAAATTCAGAGTTATGAATGGTCCCTGAGTGACTTTAGGCCAGGTAGTGTTTCTCAGCCAGCCTACCTCACAGGAAGGATGTGTAGGGAAAGTGGTGGTGGGGGGGAGGAAAGAGTGCAGACAGTCCTTGTCTTAGATCAGTTCACTTAGTGACTGTTCAAAGTTATAATGGCACTGAAAAGATGTGAGTTATGACCATTTTTTTCACACTTATGACTAGTGCAACATTCCCATTGTTGTGTGATCAAAATTCATATGCTTGGCAACTGACTCATATTTATGACCATCTGGGGGTCATGTGATCACCTTTTCTGACAATGGGGAAGCCAAATTCACTTAACAACTGTGTTACTAATTTAAGAACTGCAGTGATTCCCTTAACATCTGTGGCAGGAAAGGTTGTAAAATGGGACAAAATTCACAGAACAAATGTCTCACTTAGCAATAGAAATGTATGGGCTCAATTGTGGTCGTAAGTTGAGGACTGCCTGTACTGCGTATACCATATTGAGTTGAAACAAAGAAGGCACCACCACTAACAGATAACAGAAAGTATGGTTGAGTATCATGCTTAGGTGATTCCTGTCTTCTGATGCTTGAATAAAACACTTACGGCATTAGAGTATCATGCCCTTATAACCTTAAAGCCAATTTTTCTGCTTACTGGCAAAATTAAATTCTGCAATACAAGCGATAGACAAATTATACCACATTCTATCTTACTCCCTTCTCCCCGTCCATCCCTCCACCCACAATATACACTGCACTTGGCTCTTTTCAAATTGCTTCCCTGGAGTTTCATTGACCTTTCAAAAAACAACCCCAGGAAGTTTACGGAAACCCGCAGTAAGGACAACTTTCTTTCCAGAAGGAAATTGCTAGGTCCCTTCCCCCAAAATATTTATATTGTGGATGCACTTTTGTGGAAAGACAGCCTTTGCATTAAAATGTTTTATGACTCCACTGGTTGCCTTCACAGGGTGGCTGAATGACATATTTATCAGCCACGTGGTGTTAATTGGCCTATTCTTTAGATTAAGAGTCATCGGTTGCTTGTCATTTTGTTCTCCATCTCCTACTGCTTTTATATTTATCCTCCACCCAGACATGCAAACAGACACACTGCAAACCATACATTTTAAATTGCTTTTGTTAAGCAGAAACAAAGAAAGGTATGGGTCCAAGCATTAAAGAGATGAAAAATGGTTTGAAGATGAAATCCATGAAGATGAGATACAACAAGTGGCCCCATGTTGTACCTGGAAATTTTTCAAACCAGTTCAGGAATGCTCTGAAAGTGGAAAATTCAGCAGGACTGGCACTTTCAAAAGATTTATATGTTCAGGTGTAGAGAGAAGAGCATTTTGAACACATGGATCTGGTCATATCTGAGTTTTTAAAAAGATGCTTTTGTATGTGAAATGTGTAAAGATGAGATACAATAGCTCATTCCCTTTTTTTTTTTTCATTCTTGTTGTCTTCAAATCCTCTCTCTCATTCCTTTGATAAAAATTAGAGTGAAAGAAAAAGTGTGGAATGTTTATTTTCAAGGAGAGACTTTTCTCCTTTTCTTAACACTGCAAACCCTTTCAGCTGAGGGAAAATTCTGATATCAAACAAGCTGCTATATAAAAAAAATGAGAATGTTCCCTGTTCCTATACTAGAGAGCTTGTAGCTGAAGCACATAGTTTATACTTTTTTTAAAAAAATAATCTGAATAAAGGTGATTTTGTTTTAGTACAATAAAGAGGATTTCAGAACAGATGTCTTTTTACTTAGCGTGACAGCTGCATAACAGTTCTTTTGCAATTCTTTGTCACAGACTTATTGCACAAAATAGGCAATTCTCTTTTATGCTTCTTCTAGCACAGAATTATTTATTTTACTCCAGCACCAGGAATTACAGAGATAACTTCGGATCTATATGGAAAGTAAATCAAGTCTTTTAATGATCAATTAATAGTATTACTAAAGAGCCACAGTGACACAGTGTTTAGAGTGCAGTACTGCAGGCTACTTCTGCTGACTGCCAGCTGCCTGCAATTTGGCAGTTCAAATCTCACCAGGCTCAAAGTTGACTCAGCCTTCCATCCTTCTGAGGAGCCAGATTGTTGAGGGTAATAGGCTGACTCTGTAAACTGCTTAGAGAGTGCTAGAAAGCACTGTGAAGGGATATATAAGTCTAAGTGCTATTGCTATTACTGGCAACTCTATCTATCATGTCATGTCTCAGAATGAACAGAATGACCATGAGATTTCAGTTCTGGTAACATCCACTGCTAAATCTGATAGGCAGTGGTTTTTTATTATTATCTGAGGTCTTATTTCTTACATGGTGCTCAATACTTTTAACTGATCATTCCAGAGGTTGAACCTGAAGACCCTCACATAATGGTTTTATCCATTAACCTATAATCAATTCTCTTTCAGTTTCCAGGGTATACTCCAGATCTGGATTGTCTCCAGATCTAATACTTAAGAGTCAATTTGCCCATTTTATTTGTTCTATTTGTCCTATATGGATTCCAATTATTGGCAGTTCTATCCTTTTTAAAGCTTCCGTCTTAAGATTAGAATTTCTGAAATTCTCAAGTAGGTGTAGATTCTTATTTTAAAAATAAACTTTAAAAAACAATATTGTAACAATACATGTGATAGAACGTAGCAGAAAGGAAGTCGGGTAGAGATAATCTGCACTGAGAGACTATCTCTAGAGTAAATTCAATGAAGACAATGTCCTGCCAGCCTCAGAAATTGCCAGCCTAGTGTAATAAGAGCCCTTAGTTGACTCCAATAAGGAGAAAGATTGTGGAAATAGCTGCACATATAACAAGGCAGATTTTATCTGAAGCAAATTTGGCCTTTGAAGTATTTGTTCTTGGATACAAAAACTGATTCATTGTCCATTAATTGGAAAGCCTGCAGGAAGATAGGAGAGAAACTAGGAGAGGTATTGTTTAAAAGCCTTCCGTAACCATATCTTGACTTAAGGCCCTGTCCCACTGCACTTACGGATGCAAAGAGAATGTAAAACATTAAAAAAAGCTTGCCATCCTTTGGAAAACATTATGCATCCATTGTGTACTCATTGCATACGTGTTTCATACGCTCTATCCATCGAGCATCTGTCCACTGCGATTTCATCCACGCAAGAAGTTTTGAGCTGCACAAAACTTTGTGAACAGATGAACTTTCTGCCGTGTACGATGTAAATCCATGACATACGAGCAACAAACGTTCTATGTCCATTTATCATCTGTTAAACGTCCGCTGTATCCTCTCTGCATCCTCTGGGCATCCTCGCAACTCAGATCCGCCGCAGCTGAAAATGGAAAGAGGGAGGAAACAAAAGGTACACGGAACGTCTACACAGCGTTAGTAGCACGGAAATAGAAAGGATGTGCAGTGAACGGTTTGCATCCGATATACATCCGCATGGCATCCCCTTTCTTTCCTTTAGGCGTACGTGATGCATCTGCTTCATCTGCTGTGCATCCGCTTTGCAATTCTCCCCCGGAACCCTTTCGAAAGTGTCATCTGCTTCCATCCGCTTTCATCTGCTAGGCTTCCTGTGAACATCCGTTTAACATTCCCACTACATTCTACCCACGTCCGTTCTTTTCCGTTCTGTTTATGCAAATTTTTGCCACTTTTTGGAGCAGATGACAATGGATGGAGCCACCCCCAAAATTTTGCTCATCCGCTGTGTCCTTTATGCATACGTTTTGCGTCCGTCGGCCAGTGGGACCGGGCCTTAAGAAATTTGCATTGCTGAAACGATCATTCCTGATATTGCTTATGTTACAAAGAAGGAAAAATACATGTTTTCTCTGTGTTAAATCTGATAATTTCCCAAGAAATCTCATCTCTTCTCCACTCCTCTTTTCTTTTTTCTTGGCTGAGTCTTATCTCATATGATGTCATAGCTAAGAAAAAATGAATGCAATGCAATTCTTGGACTAAAAAGTCACTAAATTCTGCTATTGTACAATGATGACTGTTTAGATTTCCAGATGCCACAATGCAGTATTTTTTAAAATCATACTCATGTCCCTTTTTCCTTTCCAAAGTTAAAAAACATTGAAGCTGATGAAAAAGAACATTGGAGAAGAATCCTTATTGACATTAAAAGGAGGTTTCAGAAAACTACAAAACAATTTATAAACAGTGTTTTGATGATTTCAGGTATTGCCATTATGCTGGGTTTATGAAATTCACACTGCTTTATTAATTAATGTGTATAGTCATGTGTTGTCTCATGCAAATGTATCTTTGTAATGTACCTTCTTTGTAATTACTTGGAATAGTGATAACATTAAATTTGAAATGAAATGAATAATGGTACGAATATGACATTATCTTAAATTTCAGAATTTCAGAAATGATGAAATGATACAGATAAATGTTGTGAAGAAACCAGTGGTCAAATTGTGCATTCCAAACTGTTTATCTGAAGTAACATTGAGAACTATTAAACTGATTTCTTCCGGGTTTTGTGCTTGAATTGTTCAAATAACATTTGTAGTTGCTGCTGCAGGAAGTAAGAATGACTACAAAAGTAGACATTTTTGTAGTCTTCCTCCTTCAGCTGGAAAAGGCTTCTAAACACTAATTGTAGCCTTAGTTTTCACACAGAATATAAATAGGCATTATAAGGAAGGAAAGAAGAAAAAAGAATACTATATGGGGTGTTAATGTTCTTTCTCATATGGATGATAGATAATATACATATGTAGCTTCTTTATCCAATGGACAACCTAGATTCCATCTTGCTAAGACATTTTTCTTGAGAGATCGGAGGCATTGCCTCTCAGATCTTTCTGGCAAGAAGAGTGGCAATCTTGTTTGTGTAATTGTTATAACTTTGAAAATAATTAAGCATATTTGTATACAATAGAAGTGATAGATTTAAGGAATTAGATCTGATAGACAGAGTGCCTGAAGAACTATGGATGGAGGTTCGCAACATTGTACAAGAGGTAACAACTAAAACCTTCCCACAGAAAAAGAAATGCAAGAAAGCAAAATGGCTGCCTGAGGAAGATTTGCAAATAGCAGAGGAAAGAAGGGAAGTGAAAGGGAAGGGAGAAAGAGACACCCAATTGAATGCAGAATTCCAGAGAATAACTAGAACAGAGAATAATGCCTTCTTAAATGAACAGTGCAAAGAAATAGAAGAAAATAACAGAATAGGGAGGAGCAGAGTTCTCTTCAAGAAAATTGGAGATATAAAGGGAACGTCTCATGCAAAGATGGGCATGATAAGGACCAAAATGACAGGGACCTAGCAGAGGTAGAAGAAATTAAGAGGTGGCAAAGTTACACAAAAGAACTATACAAGAACAAGTTTAACATCCCTGATAACCACAATGGGGTGGTCACTGACCTCGAGCCAGACATCCTAGAATGTGAAGTGAAATGGGCCTTAGGAAATCTGAACCACAACAAAGCTAGTGGAGGTGACAGTATTCCAGCTGAGCTATTCAAAATCTTAAAAGACAATGCAGTAAAAGTGCTATACTCAATTTTCCAGCAAATTTGGAAAACTGAACAGTGGCCACAGGATTGGAAAAAGTCAGTTTACATTCCAATTCCAAAGAAGAGAAATGCCAACTACTGCACTCATTTCACATGCTTGTAAAGTTATGCTCAAAATCCTACAAGCTAAGCTCCAGCAGTATGTGGATCGAGAACTACCAGAAGTACAGGCAGGATTTCAAAGAGGCAGAGGAACTGGAGACCAAATTGCCAACATACATTGGATCATGGAGGAAGCTAGGGAGTTTCAGAAAAACATCTACTTCTGCTTCATTGACTATGCTGAAAATTTTGATTGTGTGGATCACAACAAATTGTGACAAATCCTTAAAGAGATGGGAATACCAAACCATCTTATTTGTCTCTTGAGAAACCTATATGAGGGTCAAGAAGCAACAGTGAGAACTGGACACAGAACCACTGATTGATTCAAAATTGGGAAAAGAGTTCAGCAAGGCTGTATACTGTTGCCTTGCCTATTTAACTTGTATGCAGAGCACATCATGTGAAAGACAAAGCTAGATAAATCAAAAGTTGGAATTAAGATTGCCAGGAGAAATATCAATAACCTCAGATACGCGGATGATATCACTCTAATGGCAGAAAGTGAAGAAACACTAAAGAGCTCCTTGATGTGGGTAAAGAAGGAGAGTGCAAAAGTTGGCTTGTAACTCAACATTAAGAAAACTAAGATCATGGCATCTGGCCCTCTCAATTCCTGGCAAATAGACGGGAAGAAATGGCGGTCATGACAGATTTTATTTTCCTGGGCTCCAAGATCATTGCAGCCAAGTAATTAAAATACGCTTGCTCCTGGGGAGGAAAGCTTTGGCAAGTCTAGACAGCATACTAAAAAGCAGAGACATCATCCTGCCAACAAAAGTGTGTATAGTCAAGGCTATGGTTTTCCCAGTTGCAATGTATGGTTGTGAAAGTTGGACCATAAGAAATGCTGAGCACCAAAAAATTGAAGCCTTTCAACTATGGTGCTGGTGAAGACTCCTACAAGTCCCTTGGACTGCAAGGCAATCAAACCAGTCAATCCTAGAGGAGATCAACCCTGACTGATCTTTAGAAGGCCAGATCCTGAAGATGAAATTCAAATACTTTGGCTACCTAATGAGAAGGAAGGACTCACTGGAGAAGAGCCTAATGCTAGAAATAATTGAGGAAAAAAGATGAAGGGGATGGCAGAAAATGAGGTGGTTTGATGGAGTCACTGAAGTAGTCAGTGTGAGCTTAAATGGACTCTGGAGGATGGTAGAGGACAGAAAGACCTGGAGGAACATTGTCCGTGGGGTCGTGATTGATCAGACACAACTTCGCAACTAACAACAACAACGCAGAAATAATGTTAATTGTGAAAAGTTAGGAATGTACCTTACAGCATATAAAATACATTCTGGACTTTGGATGCAGAGGTAAAAGGCTCTTGAGTGTACACATGATGGTGAACCTGCCTGCAACACCTTAAACCACCTCCCAGATTATCCCAGAAAAAGATCATTTTTTTTAAGGAGTTTGCAAATATTTGATATATTACAAACTCCTTTCTACTCCAAATATTGTATATGAACATATTTTCTACTCCAAAATGTTCTTTGCTATTTGAGAGGGACCACAGTTCCATGTTAGAGCATAGAGGTATAGGTATATATAGTATATAGGTATATATCTGGGAAAACATTTATGTAACACTAGCTTCTCTGTGTTCAGCTAGCTGGGGAAATATGGTGTTTATCTATTTGCCCAGATGAGTTTGGATCAGAGTTAGCATAACCAAATTCTTTGAAGGGTTTTTAAAAGAACAATCTTTTGCGCTAATAAAATCCAAAAGATCATTTACTTTACTGTAAAGTAAAGTAAATTTATTGTACTACCCTGTATATCTGTAAAAAATAGTTGATTGTTATTGCTACCATTATTATTTTTTATCACATTGTTATTAACTTTACAATAATTTTTAAAATATATTATAATCTTGGTAATCTGTCTGATAATCTGTTGATTGGCAGGAATATGCTGCATAGACTATCCGCCTGAGTTTCGTACAAAACCTGTGAAGTGTAAAACAGCAGATTCACCACTACAGACCTGGGATCGAAAGCTAAGAGAAGAAGCTATGGCTTCAGTTTCAAAACCAAAAGAGAAACAAGCTGTCAGGCCAAAGAGCTTACCCAGTTATCACCCAATTAAGAGAAAATTTAGGCCTCCATCACAGTAAGTGGGACAATCTTTTGTACAAAGGGGGCCAAGTTTGTACTGCAATGATGTGATGCTGCTTTTGTCACATCAACAAAAATGCTGGATCCTGCAGATGTTACAAAAGATGTCTTAGAGCTCACTTCTGGTGCTTTTTATGCTCCTCAGAAGACATACCAACAATGACAGTGCTTGCTTATTTTGGGCCCGTGACTTGCTGCTTTATTTATTTCGGCACCAAACTTGCATTGATTATGTGCCATTAAGTTGGTGTTGAGTTTTAGAAGCCACATAGGTAGATTTTCTTTGAGAAGATCTGTCACCTACCTGATCTTTCAGACCAATAGTGTACCATTTTCATTGTAATTGGGTCCATCCTTCCTGTTGATCCTCCTTTTCATTTGTTTCTATATTTCAGTGGTGGGATTCAAACATTTTTACTACCAGTTCTGTGGGCATGGCTTGGTAGACATGGCAGGGGAAGCATATAAAATGTCCAGTCAGAGGTGGTATTTGCCGGTTCTCCAAACTACTCAAAATTTCCACTACTGGTTCTCCAGAACTGGTCAGAACCTGCTGAATACCACCTCTGCTATGTTTCTTCAGTGACACTACTTGGAAAACATTCTGAGGAAACTGGCAATATAGACAAACAAATCAAGCCATACATATTCTGCTTTACTAAAGTTATACATATTGATATTAGTGCTATTGAATTGCAAAATGATGGTGAGATGCTGAAGGACAGATGTGTCATTTCTACATGCATGGCATCTTTTAAACCAGCCTGAGGCTATGTAGTGTAATGGAAAATGTTATATATACACTAGACATTGAAGAAGTCTTCCAATTCTAATCTGATTGTATATGTTATGGGAAACTAATATCTTTTTATGCTTTGAAGCAACAATTGAGAGCATCTTGAACTGGTCTTAAACTTGTGATGTATAAGCAGACAAATTCAAAAGAGGATAAGAACTCCAAATTAGACAGATCAGGTTGGTGAAAAGCAAAAGAAACTACAAACACTAGGGTAGAATTTTACAAATTATTTCAAGAACACACAGCTTATAGATTTAGGACCACATACAACATTTTTCTGCAAGGCATTAATAGCAATAGCAATAGCATTTAGATTTATATATCACTTCACAGTGCATTACAGCCCTCTCTAAGCAGTTTACAGAGTCAGCATATTGCTCCCCCCAAACAATCTGGGTCCTCATTTTACTGACCTTGGAAGGTTGGAAGGCTGAATCAAACTTGAGCCTGATGAGATTGGAACTGGCAAATTGCAGGCAGCCAGCAGTCAGCAGAAGTATCCTGCAGTATTGCATTCTAACTACTGCACCATCACAGCTCCTAATTAATTTAGATTCATCTGCCTTTTCTCTGGCAGCTTTTCACATTGAGTTAAAAATGGAAAAATGGAAAAGAGAGTGTCCAGAAAAAAAATAAAAAGTGGCCCCATTCAGTTTGGCTCTGGAGTCATTATTGGGAGCAAACACTCCCAAACAAATTACTCCTAAGAGACCATAACTCTTGGGGGGGGGGGGGTTTGAGGAAAAAGTAATAAATGAATGGAATAAGTAGGCAGATATGTGGCTTAAGATAAGAGTGGATAAGAGTGAATCTGTTGTGGTTGTTGTTGTCTTCTGGATTTCAGCAAACCTTTTCATTAATGGCTTCCTAATTATAGGGTGTTTTCTCCCCAAAAATGCCTCATATAACATTTATTGTCCTTTTGTTAGCCCAAAAGCTGCCTGACAGTTCTAAGATACTTAATATACTTTAATATAGAAGCCTTTCCTTTATATGCATATTTGTCTCTCAGTAAGCTCATCAGATTTTTTTTTTCTAGCTATGGCTATTTTTGTGATTACTGGGGTGGTATGATTGAAGGGCAATGTGTTTTATGCTACACTTTATAATAAATATCCCCTGGATGGTTAAAATAATTTAATACTATAAAAATAAACCCATAGTGAAAACTTAAACATAATATGAACTATCCATTACTTATATCTGATAATTATCACTATAAAACTTGAGTTGTAGAGTGAGTGGTAGAACCATTTTTATATCCAATCATTTTATAACTGCTTGGGGTCTATATTAGATTCCAAAAAGTAATAAGGCTAGTATATAAAATATGAGCAACACAAGCACTGATAAAAGTAACACAATTTTTAAAAACCTCTAAAATAGCTTAATATTAAAAAAATATTAGGGAAAGGAAAAGCTTGTTTGATGTTGATTCTCTGGACAGAATATTTCAAAGATAGATAAGGCCTTGTCTGTCAGATATGGCTGCACTCATTCAATATGAGCATCAGAGTAAAATACCCAAAGTTATTGTAGAAAGAAGAATTACTTCAAAGGATACAAGCTCAACCATTTAGGGTTTGAAACATGAATACCAGCATTTTGAATTTAGAGTGGAAACAGTTTGGCAGCAAGTTCATATGAAAAATATGGGTTGCATATATTCGTATTGTATTCAGTAGTCCTAGCTAATTAGTAACCTGATATTTGATTCCAGTAGAAAAGAAATTTGATTGACTGAGTCTGGACCCACTGATATATTTTGGTGTATTTTCAAAGGCAACCCTCCATTATTGTACAGTAATCCTCAACTTACTACTGCCATTAAGCCTGAAATTATGGTCAAAAGTCATGCCATGAAGGATGTCACCACATGGCCATGGCCAATTTTATGTCTTTATTTGTAGCAATCATGAAGTGAATTTATTCTTAAGGAATCCGTTGTTTTTTCAATGGGCATTTTTTACCAGAAACTGAAAGTAAACTCTAGTTTTCAACTCAAAAAAACATTGTAAATTGTGGTCATGTGACTGGTAAAGTGCTGCAAATGACTGTAAATCAGGCAGGTTGCTAAGCACCCAAAAAGCAATCATATGATCATGGAGCAGGGTGGGGTCTGGCCATCAGAACTCAAATCTGGGTCATACATTAAGTATCCCTGGGAAAGCCTGTTATAATTTTGAATAGTCATAAATCAAGAACTGACTGCACACCAAAACAATCATTGTAACAAAGCTAGCCTTTTACAGGCATTTTGTGAAATGGTAGGATTTTTTCTCCTGATTCTTTCCCTAATCCTTGTCCTAATTATTAAGGTAGAACAAATGCACTAGTTCTACAGTATCTTCTTTATATTAGCTTTAGTGTTTCTTTCTTTTATTATAATTCCCGCTTGATATGTAGTATTGCATAATCTCACTTCACTAGCCAGATAATCATTGTAAAGAAAATAGTAGAAGAGGTAACAAGAAAGGTAGATGTCTTAATGCCAGAATTGGAGTGGGGAAGGAGGGCTGATTTGAAATTAAAAAATTAGGGTCCAGGTAAGATTTGAGTAAAGTCTAGATACCATTTGCTTTTCATTTACTGTGTTCCAAATGTACCACAAATACAAATTAATATTTTGAATAGAGAATTCAAAGTGTATTGAAAAATGTACACAGCACTATCACGGATACTTTCCAGTTCTTGTGTTTCAAATATTACCTACCTGTTTAATTTTCCATTTCTTTTTTCTCGTTCTTTTCTTTCTAACCTCTTCACCTGCTTCACAACAGAACCAAAGAAGAGATCCCAGATGGAAGCCCTACTCTTGACCCGTGGGCAATTTATCCTATGGACTGTCCAATTGTGCTGCACAAAGTTTTGACTAAAACTAATGAAGGTTTAGGTTGCAAATGTGTCGTCAAAATCCCATTAATTACGGACTTGGAATTTGAAAAGTTTATCACTGCCCCAAGAGACCCTCAACAAGTCATTGTGATATGTGTGTTGTCACCACAAAAACATTCCTACTCTCCTTTCTTTGAGTGGTCTGTTGAACAGCTGTACATAAAGATGCAGCATGGCCGTCCCTCACCTTGTATTCAGGTAAACTAAATGTTGATGCTTTATACATGGATTTTCCCAAAGCAGGTTCATTCTTCTTAGCTAATCACTGTTTTTATTTTATGGAGATGAAGTAGTAATGTAAGAGTAGCATGCCAATAAGGGAGTTCACTGACCACAGAATTTGGCTCAGGCTATTTGTTATTTTGTGATTCAGAAAAGATTGAGAAGCAGCCTACTTATTTATTTAATCACATTTACAGGATTTTTGCTATTGATACCTGGGACATGAAAATCAAGAGTCATTCATTAGTAGAGAATTTTGTTTTCTTTTAACTCCTGTAAGATGGACTGTGGGAAGAGGAAAAAGATTCATAAATTAAATAAATGTGATAAAGAAGTCTCTCCAATCTGAATTACAACCTGGATTGAGGCCATGTGTGTGTGTATAATAAAGTAAAAAAAGAATAAATGAAAGGATTAGCTGTTCACTACATAACGCAGTATAAGCCAGATCCTAACAAATAAACCCCGACAGCCACAACAGAAATTATCTTGAAATAAATGTTCATAATATTGCATTGCAAATTATGAAAAAGAACATCACAGAATTTTATTTTATTTCCTTAATTTATTCACAAAAATCTGATTAGCTGTCAGATTATGAAAAAGGGAATATACACCTCTCAGCTGAATCCATTTTCTCATCTGTTTTTTCCCCACAAAACAAATTGGTGGGATTTGCTGTAAATTATATATCATAAATATCTGTTACCACTGTTAATTAAAGTAGAATTGCCTTAGCAGATCAAGGCAAGAATCATCTGCTCCACCATTTTTTTTCTGACAGTGGCCATTTTACTGACTCAGGATCTCGGAGTTTATATTTGTTCTAAATATCAAAGTTTAATTTAGCTGTTATGATCATAAAACAGTTATAGATGTCTCCCCCCAAGAATTTCACCACCCTCTTAAAGTATATTAACATAACAAAAAGATTATATTTTAAGGGCAAATAAGAAAATTATCTCAGGTTACTCTTTATGTTTATTTCAGACATCTGACCTCAGCTTCTGTTTTTTTAAAGGAAAAATGATGGGCTATCTGGAATTTTAATTGTATGCATGTTTTGGTTTTTAGTTTTGGGATTCTTTTTTCATAGCTTTACCTTTTGATCTGGCAATCAGTTTTAGCTACCATCTTAATTTCTCACCTCTGAATACAGAGAAAATAGGATCCATAACAGAAAAATAGAGGGGCTCTAGAGTGAGTTTTTATACTGCCTTTGTCTTCTTGTGAGACTTTTCTGTCTGGTTGGAAAATGCAACCTGCAGACATTGGTCTATCATATGGACTTTGGGTTTGGCAAACCATCCACTTTCACCAATTTTGGGTTCTGACCATGCACACAGCTAGAATGTAAATCTGACAAGTTTTGACGGAGGTGATGCAGACAGAAAAATAAGTCTCCCACCCATGATCAGAAAGAGCTTTAGCAATATCCAGTCACCCTGTCTGCATAGTGAAGCATTGCTTCTCCATTTGAGAAAAAAATATTGATGAAACAAGCACACAGGACATTTCCATAAAATGATAGAATAATTTACTGCCTTTCCAGAGCAAGCATGATTCCTACCGTTTCCTGAAATATGATCTTGAGAATCCACTGAATAAAACGCCTCCTCTTCTGGTGCAGAAACACGGTGTTGTTCCTGGAATGGTGGTGGCAAGTATCTGATGGGTTTCTTGTAATGCCTATTGACCTTTTCATTTCATTGACCCTGCAAAAATTATTTCCTCATAATGCATTGAGGCAATTTTCCATAATCAGGTATTCTCCAGATAACTTTATAAAGCACAACCACATGTGCTGATCAGAAGATATGAGTGTTGAGAGTCCAAAGCATTGAGAAAGTACCATGCACTCTGCTAATGAGCAGTGATAGAAACAACAATATTTCTTTAACTTTAAATTTTACTTTCTAGACTTAGATCTTTGTCTCCTTCCTGGTGGCTTGAATCAACCAGGTGAGCAACAATCAGGTTTACTGGTGGAAGAGATGGCTTCAAACCTGCCCACTCTTGAGAGCCACCAGCTCAATTTAAGAAGCAAAGATCGAGATTGCAGCTCAGAGCAAATGCGAGTGATATTAATATTGATTAACCTTCTGGCCAGGTTTTTGCTAATAGAGTCTGGGCTTATCTAAATTGTGCTTCTGACTGTTATGTCAAAGATGCAACAAGGGTGTAGAAATAATTCCACTGTAGTGTCCTTATTACTACCATATAGGCTAAAAGCAACAAGCATCACCTTGACTGCTTTCTTAAATGTCAGCAGCATTGTTTGCTGCTTCCTTCTTCTGGGATGGTTTGCTTTTAGACTTCCCAGTCTAGTTTTCAGAGATTTTCTGATATCCTTTTGGGCAAGTACTAATCAGATTCAATCCTGGTTCTTCAGCACTTGCAGTTCCTATTTAGAAAAAGTCAGTCAGATGCTGCTCCCTGTTGCTGAGTCTGACACTAATTGCATTTCTGACAATACTCTGCACATCTATTGTTATAAAGAAAACACATGGAGAATCCTAGATAACTTTGGGAACAAGGGGCAGGTGGGTATGAAGAAATTTCCCTTTATTATTTTATTCCAAAGTCTCCACAAAACATCTCTGATGTAGCAATTAACATTTACAGAGGTCATGTTTTTGTGATTAAATTAAATTTAAAAAAAATCCATATGGTGATACATTTGCATAATTGTTCAGTACTAGGCCTCAGTGACTCAACAGGATTTGTAAAATAACCAGGTTTATAATAGAATAACTTTGTCACTTTGAATGTACACTGATCAGCGGACATTAAAATGAAATTTCATTGCATACAGCTCTCAAAGAGTCTCTCAAATAATATTCACACACAACTTGTGAAAGATTTGACTGTTCATTAATTTCCTTTTTAAGAAAAGACTTGATTCTCAGTCTCTTTTTGATTTAATATGTTTACCTGATCTGTGAAATTGACATCCTGATCTCAGTTTAAACCATAGGAAAATGGAAACATCAAGAAAAGGTCTTTTTCAGATAGATAGATAGATAGATAGATAGATAGATAGATAGATAGATAGATAGATAGATAGATAGATAGAT
>BLBF01000003.1:32761838-32798973 GCA_015471245.1 Laticauda colubrina | reverse complement strand
GATAGATAGATAGATAGATAGATAGATAGATAGATAGATAGATAGATGGATGCAGTAAGTGAATGTCTGAGTTTGGAATCCTATTTACTGCCTGAAATCTCATGCCATGTGCCAAAGTCAAACAATTTGTTCAATAATAGAGGGTTCTAGTATGGAGTACTTTAAACATTTTAGGGTCTTTGGCACATAAAGTTCAAGTTCATTGACAGAGGCGCTTTCTCAGATAAAACGGAGACTTCTAGTAAACACAGAATATTTTTGTGTTCCAGTACTGCTTTTATTGCCTGTAAATTCCTCAGTATGGAAGAGTAATGCCTTGGGTGGAAATATTCAGTATTTCTAAGGATTCTGCTGTTGTAGAAACAGTATTTTCCTTTGAGCATATCAGAAGCTATTGGATAGTACTTTGTATTGAAATGCAATGAGGAAAATACAGCTGATATTTGTGAAAATGACGAAAAGGTTTGTGTTCCTTGAAAGAACTGTTACAAAGGGTCAAGCTATTTTGCAAGGCACCTGAAGGCCAGACAAGGAATAATGAACAAGGAGAGTTTCAACCTAGAAATAAGAAGAAATTTTCTGACAGTAAGAACAATCAACCAATGGAATAGCTTGCCTTCTGAAATTGTGGGTGCTTCATCACTGGAGGCTTGAAGGAAGAGATTGGATTGCCATCTGTCAGAAATAGTATAGTATAAGCTTGGGCGGGGGATTGGACTAGATGACCTACAAGGTCCCTTCCAATTCTGTTAATCTGTTTCTGCTTATTTTAGCAAAAACAAAACAAAACCCAAAACTCCAGCCCTCACATCTATTTGGAAAGAAACTAATAGATCAAATTATGAAGTGTGCGATGGATTTCACTTTCATAATTAAATATTATAAGGATTATTTTAAAAATAACATCTAGATCTATGAAGGTCATTATTAATTAGCTCCTTTTAAAATCCACATTTATCCAGTTTACCATATGGAAGTTTAGTGTGCAACTTTCCCTAACACTTATGATTGTCAATATAAGTTTTCGCAGCATAGCTTTTTAATGCACAATTTAACACATTTTTTAAATTATTATTTAAAATCTTACATTTTTCACCCTCAAGATACATTTTTGAAAGCAGCTTTCAGAAATTCATGCTTTCTATGCTTTTTTTTACACATTTTTTTTCCTAGCAAGAACTTTTTACTGGAAAAGGAAAAACAAACGCTACTGGAACCATTCAGTGCTGTCACTGTCCAATACACATTACAGTTCATTTTTTTTTTCAGTCCTTAAAAATCTGCTTCCATAGAATTTCATGGTGGGTTATTTTTATATTTCTACTGACAGTATTATATTTCAACCTTTTTACAGATGCATGTAATTCCATTTCCCAATTTAATGTATGTAGTTAGCTTTTAATCATCTTGCTGCAACAGCTTCTTAAGAGTCTACCCTATTTCTTTACATATCTTCTTTGAAATATGTGACTTGATTTTTAAGTAAATATAGTTAACATTTTGAATTTTAGCCATAATAGTGTATGTGACAGGGACAAATAATAATGTGGAAGTCAGGTTACTAACACAAGATTCTATATTACCCTTCATGGTTTGCATTTTTTAGTGAAAATAGTTATCTTTCTAAAGATCTGAGAATGAAGGACTATTCTTGTCTTGTGAGTGTAGTCTTGATATGAAAATAGCATGTATGAAATGTTTAGATGGCCATTTAGGGGTGTGGAGAAAAATCGAGGCTGGGATATGACATAGATTAGCAAGGACATCTAACATCTAATTGTTCAACAATAGAAGACTGTTCTGACCCAGGCTTCGTCAAACTTAATGAAACACAAGCTTGTTTTGAAAGCAAAATCTATTTTAATGCAATGCTGGGAATTATTTTCATTCACAGCCAAAACTAACTTAAACAATTCTCCAAAATAAGCACAGGCCTGTCAGTGCTGTGGAATGCTGCCAAAAATAGAAGTCTCCAAAATAATTATTACACTACTAGAAAAAACCAACCAGAATACACAGAACTTCAAGAACAACTTAGAATATATTGAACTGCTTTGCTTCCTGCAAAGCTTTCATCATTGAGGTCTGACTTTTATCCCTTATGGGAGGGGCAATCACCTCCCAGCCTTACTCCCGAGTTGCCCCTTCTGCTTCAGCTGCTCTCGCCTTCTAGCATCTCTGTGCGCATGCGCACTGGGAACAGGCTTCTTGGGGTCCTCTGCTTCACTGCTGCCAGACTCCGAAGGCTCTAGTGGCAGCACCCCACTCCCAAATGGTCCTGACCTCATCCCTGCATCAGACGCATGACTCTCATCCAAGTCCTCTCCAGACTCCCTGACTGGTCCCCTTTTGTCCTCACGGTCCGATACCTCTGCTGTCTACACTGGCTGCCAGTGAACCACAACATAGATGTGCTGCTGAAATTAATATCTCATGAGAATACATGGAGTAGTTTTGTCTGTGAAAGGATGGAAAATTTTGAGAATCTTAATTTATTTCTTAATTATGTTCTCTGGTAGGTTAATCTCAACAGTCTAACATAAAACAAAATAGAACTGACAAATCTGAACTCTGCCCAATCCTATTCAGAATATTGCATATAACCATTGCTTATGGTTATAATTAGCATTAACTGGGGGAAAAAAGTCAAAAACTTCCTGAGTGTATCACAGACTTATATTTGTCTATCCCGCATTAAAGAACAGCAAAAGCAGTTACTGATAAAGTACTTAATCCATAGATTAAGTACACAGAGTCAATTGCCAACCATAGTACACAGCAACAAATTAATTATGGCAGATTAATTAATTTCTGCTCACTATATATCAATAGGCATACCAGCAAGCTAGCCAGTTTATGAAAGGTTACTTTGCTGGCTCTAGCAGGACTTTAACATTCAGAGAATAATAAATCATTCTGCTGAAAACTACACAAGCATCCTATAAGGTGATCAAAATAATGATGCAGTGTCTGCTTTGAGAGCAAAACTGCTGCACAAAGGGATTTTCAAATGATTCTGAACTGAGCAAAGTTAGCAGCGAACACAAGGATCATCAGTGCTGATTTTGCAAAAGTCAAGACATCTGTCCCTTGATCTTAACCAATGATTGCTTGTTCAGCCTTGGAAACACAGGGTCTTCTGTTCTGGTTACTGGAATAGCCACTAGCAAGCAATAGCAATCATTCAAAATGAGAAGAACAGTTCAGCTTTCTACAGTGGGCAAAATTAACTAACAGCCTGCATGCTTACATAGAAATAACTCCTAATGTATTGAAGAGATGCTCTCAGTTAAAATTGCTTTGGAATGAAAGTTTAAAGTACTTTTCCATGAATTAAAATGTAGTTATTTATTATTTAAACATACAGGGACACATGCATACCATAAATCTTAGAATTTTCCTTCTGCTAATGTCATAAAAATCCTTAATACCCAAAAATATTAAACCCAAATTAGCATGTTTAGATGGCCATTTAGGTGTGTGGAGAAAAATCCAGGCTGGGATATGACATCGATAGTTAAATTATTTTAACAAATGGGTTATAACCTGTTTACACCAAAGCAAAATTTCCAAGAATTTGCATACAGATTAACAGAGTTGGAAGAGACCTTGTCGGTCATCTAGTCCAATCCCTCACCCAAGCAGGAGACCCTACACCAGAAGTCCCCAAACTTGGCAACTTTAGGATATGTGGACTTCAACTCCCAGAATTCCTCAGCCAGCTATTTTTTCACTATGCTCTTTAACTTTCATTACAGAGTTAGTAGACCAATTTTCATTTTACAGTAGTGTTATCAGCATAGCACAGGTTATTGATTTTTCATCCTTGAATATTAAAACCACACTCATCTTCCAATGAAGCTTCTCTTAATATAACCTGAGCATAAGGGTTGAATAAATAAGGTGTATACCCTTGTCTCATTCCTTTGTCTATCTAAGCCAGTTTGTTTTGCGATGTACCATGAAGACTATGATATCCTGGCCTGTTTACAGTCACTACCCTGACTCTTGCGCAAGGACTGTGTGTTCTCCCCCCAAGCTAGACCACCAAGCCACAAAGGTTGGGGATTGTTGGTGTAATTAGATTACCACTATAGCAAGGAAAAAAACCTTGCTTTTATTGTTATTATTTTGCATAACTAATGTAAATTCAAAGTTTTACCATTAAATCCTAAAGTCAAGGAAAAAAAAACAGTAAGAAAGAGAAAGATAGATAAGGTCCACAGATTAAATATCTTCAGAATATTTTATTGTTCAAAAATATTAGTTTAACTGTTGTACCCAGCCCTAATTCAATAGAAGAATCAAAGACTGATGAAACCCTGTTGCATTCCAAATGATATTGGTGTTTCACATTGATGGTATTAATATTTTCAAGCACAAACCAAGTTTAGAAAAGATAAAGAATTTCACAGTTCAATTCTGAGTTACAGGTATTCTCTTCTATCCATTAAATTGCCATACCACTGAGTTCACATTTAAGTAGTATATTAATCAGAATGTCACTGTTTTGACAAATGCTATTATTCTCACTATCAACTAAGAAAGTTGACACAAAATTAATCTAGTGCAAGATTTATTCTTAATTAATCTATTCTAACTTCTAGTAATTATTGCATTGTTTTCAAGATATTTGTATAATGATTGCTTTTTTATCTGCTTTACAATTTTCTCAATTCATACTGGCTTGGATTATCTTTTTTTTTTTTTAAAAAAGGTAACTATCTACCTTTCTCCCATTTTCTAGAATTTCACTCCTTCTCCATGATGTTTCAAGAATGATACCCACAATTTCATTCATTCAGGATGTTAGAATTCAATTTGTTTTATCCTGGAGTTTTGAATTCATTTCAGGAAATAGCTATTCCTTGCCTTCTATGGCTAACAGTAGTGAGAGTTGCAATCTAACAGATGCTGAAGGCATCAGACTGCGGGAGGCTGCTTTGGACTAACCATTTACCCAAGATTGAAGGATTGAAGCATTGAAGAATGTCAAATACAGGTCATGCTGGCTAGGAGAATTATAGGAGCTGAAGTCCACACATCTTAGTGTTGCAGAATTTTAGAAACAGTGGTTTAAAATGTTGACGTTTAAGTCTGACAGAATCAATTGTGAAAAGGAAAATGTAACTTCCTTCACTTGGTCTTTATCGTCTTACTTCTTTATCCCAGCACACTGAAACTTTCCAGTGAGCTATTGATTATTAATAAATTGTAAAATCTTACTAGCGATAGGGATGAAATCATTTCTTCAGGAATCTGGGAAAATTATAGAAATTATCTTTGGCACTTTCAGTGCTGCCTGAACAAATGTAGTTTTAATAACATTTTTTGAGAGGGATTGTAAAAAGGGTTGATTTCACAACCCTTGCAGCTATTTGTCTTTAATATTTATATCTGCAGCCCACTAGAGGGAACTGCTGGCTCTCTGAAGAAGGAGAGTTGTGAGCAGTAAAAACAGCCAAATTCTTTGGCTGCAAAATGCACTCTTTGTTTCTTGTGTGAAATCAACAAGGTGAGTAAGTGGATTTATTTTTTTTATTTATTTTATTTGGTTTGTCAATTGCTTACAAGATAATAGGTATAAGTAAATACATAGTTATGAATACATTGGTACATATAAGAAAAATAAAAAAAAAACAATAGGACAGGGAGGGTAGGCACGTTGGTGCGCTTATGCACGCCCCCTACAGACCTCTTAGGAAAGGGGTGAGGTCAATAGTAGGCAGTCTAAGGTTAAAGTTTTTGGGTTTTGGGGAAGAAACCACAGAGTCAGGTAGAGTATTCCCGACATTGACCACTCTGTTGCTGAAGTCGTATTTCCTGCAATCAAGTTTGGTGCAATTAACTTTGAGTTTGTTCCTAATTACCCATTTCCAATGAGTGTCCTTACACTCCCCCCCCCACAAACATTTCCCTAAAACCTCACCCATACAACCCTTTCTCTTTGCTCTCCACCTTGTTTTCCCAAGTGTCTCCTACTTTTCTCTCCTTACTTATGCACTTCCACCCTTTCCCCACTTTATGCCTTCTACTCTTCACCTCATTATGATGATTCAGATAGGTAGGTGTACCACACTTTTTTATGCCTTTCTGGCCAATCGGCTTTTTTACCGTCTCCTTCGTTCTGATTTTATGCCCACCCATTCTTTGAATTCCCCATTTACCTCACTATCTACTCTTTCAATTGCCTTTATCTGTTTTGTAACATTGCTCTTATTATGCACGTATTATGCAGATATTCAGGTGACAAAGTAAACACACATGGATATGTTAGTGACAGGCCAGATTTGGTATTCAGCAGGTTCTGACCCATTCTGGAGAACCTGTAGTAGAAATTTTGAGGAGTTTGGAGAACTGGCAAATACCACCTCTGATTGGCCCTGCCCCCATCTATTCTCTGCCTCCCAAATCCCAGCTTATTGGCTGGGTCTTCTTTTGTTATGCTGCACAGGAGAACGGAGCTGGAAAGTAGGTTAGTGAGGTGAGGAGGAAATGGGTTTTTGCAGTAACCTTTCCCTGGAGTGGGGTAGGAATCCTTCTCCTGCCACACCCACCAAGCCACACCCACCAAGCCATACCATGCCCACCAAGTCATACCGACAGAACTGATAGTAAAAAAAAACTTTAATCCCACCACTGTGGCAGGCATACGTTATTCTGATTCTGCACAGGAAAAGAAACCCTGAGAGGTCTTTCTTGTGCGACAATATAATTCTCCCTTTTATCCAATCAGAATCATCTACAATGTCCCTTAGCTCATCAGTATTATCCTTTGTGCTGCCTTTTCAATTAAAGGAGCCTGTTACCATTGTAATTTAGGATACATGTTTATTTTTCTGATAAATTACTGTAAAATATTGCTCTACAAGGCAGGAAATATCCTTTGACAAAGTGTCCCTCTGTACAACTTGAATCTCTGCTCTCACTGGTACCACCATTGTAATTTCTCATAACACATCAGAATTTTGTTACAGCGGAGATATTGTAGAAAATTACGGTGACAGCTAGATTCAGATTCCCAACATTGCTTAGAGTGCTGGGGCAGATTAAAAAAAAAAAAAAGGCCAGAGGACAGGACAACCATCAGCAATGAGTCCCAAATCTCAGCAACATGTCCAAGATATGAAGTGTTCTATTACATGTGATAACGAGGGTGGATAATATAGTAGAACAAAAAACATAGTGTTTTTTTATCCTTACCCCACCACAATGATCAGGTGACAAGACAGACTAAACTCTCTGTGATAATAAGAACTGCTAATGCTGACTCATGTTCTCTCTTTCTCTCTCTTGCTATTTCTGTATTTCAACTGCATGTAACACCCCTGGTTTAAAGGCATAGAACTAGGGTCCTGGTACAGTCTGCATACCTCTATTAATTGAAAGAGTAACCTTCTACAATAGGATAACTTTTTTCAAAGAATAGGTTCAAGTAGTCAGCATTCGATCCAATTGCTTACAAACTAAGAATAGAAATGGTTCAAACACATGTGGAAAGGCTGTTCTATATCCTTGGCCTGGTACTGAAATATAAGCTTACAATCAGGCTCTCTATTTGTTTATTAGCAGCATCTTCACATCTTACATACAACAGAGATTGTATAGTTTCACTGAATCACATAACTTTGCCTGAAAGTAAGTGTTACTGAACTAAATGGAGCCGATTTCTGAATAATCATGATTAGGTTTGAATTGATAAAATAAAACCAATGGCCCCTTTAACTAGTGAGCTGAGCCGATCATTTTAAAATATAAAAATCAAATGTATTTGTTGAGATTGTTGATGTAGCTTTTATGAGATTTAAAACAGTATTAAAATACTCATCATTAGTACTATTAAATGATGCAAAGAAAGATTGTGTGTGTGGGTATGTGTGTATGCGCACACAGAGCTGCCAGAGGCCTTTATGTCTGACTGAAAACATTTAAAGCTCCAATACAAAACAGGAAAAGGAAACCATTTGGTCCAAGTCTTCAAACTCAACCTTAATTTTTTTTGTTGCAAAGCATTTTTGTTCCTCTCTTTCCTGTCTGTTTGTCAACAGATGTATGCCGGAGGGAAGCTGCTTTTTGGGAGCTGTGTTTTCAACGGATACAGCTACAGTAAGAAGGACCTGCTGAAACAAATCCACCAAGTTTGCCTTGACTGCAAAAGAGGTCACTTCCTGCCACAGAGCTTCAAATTTAGGTAAAATAGAAAATCTAGGAGGAAAATAAGAATGGGGAGAGGGAAAGCAATATCATGCTGAGATGTATGTTTACAACATTAACTTGAAAAAATTGTGTTGCAATGAATAGAATGAAATTCTATAAACTCATTGTAGGGCGAGTGACCAAGAGTAGAAGAGGAGGGGAGGATAATAATAATAACAGTAATTTGGTAGCATATTTGTTCTCGTTATGGTTAATGGTTTTAAAAATTGGTCTCTGAATATATTCAGAATTTAATTTAAAAACATATTCCAGTTGTTACTTCCTGCATAATCTAATTTATAATTTTGTCAAATCTTCTTCCCAAGCAGGTTTCTTGAAGTGATCCCCCTATACTTTTTATATTTACTCTGGCTCCCTTTCCCCTTTGCATAGAGAATAATAATTGCATTCTTATAGTCACATGACATAGAAACAATGTTCATATACCTGGTTTAAGGTACCTCTAGTCCTGCTTTAGCTATGAAAGCCAGCTGGATGACTGTGAACCAGTCACTCTCTCTTAGCCTAGCTGACTTCAGCGGCTTCTGGTTGTGGGGACAATAGGAGGAGGAAGATGTGTGAGATATGTTTGCCACCTTGAGTTATTTGTAAAAATAATAGGGGCAAGATACAAATAAATAAATAAAAAGTAAAAAAAAACCAAGTTGCACAGTTCATGAGCCAACCCGTATCCTTATTTTCAAACTACACCAATAATACCAGCTACACCAGTAGCTGTACCACTTTTTCAACACTAATGAAATGTAACAGATTCTTTGCATCACATTCTTCTGGGGTACTAATGATTATAACCTTCATATCCAAAGTACTATTCAATTTGAACCTTTAATATCTCATTAATATATTTATATAACTGAGAAAGTGGAAACCAAAGCATATTGGGTAGAGTTGCAGCTGCCATTTTGACTTTTATTTTACCTCCATGGATGCCGCTGAGTCTGGGGAAGATGCAGTTAAGGAGAGGTATCTGCTCCTATTTAACCTGGCAAATATACTACAGGCTGGCTTAATCTCTCCAATCCCTGGACATAGTGACTTGCTATTTTCCCCTGGTTGTGAGAGAAATCACCCACCTAGCTTCCACATTTTTTTCTTTTTTTCTTTCTCCCCTCACCCAATTAAAATATTAACCTAGTGGGTTAGGGTTAGCCATGGAAACAGTGCTTTCCTGAGGAAGGCATCCTTCTAAAACAGAGATCAAAAAAGTCTTATGCTTGCCTCATTAATATCACTCTAATAGCGAAGCTATCATTATTTTCATTGAGCAGGATATTTCCATGTTGATATAGGAGTCAGGATGATGAAAGAGCATTTTAGTTGTCCCTCAGTTGTGTTTAGACTCTCTTTCATACCAAAGCTTCCTTTGCCCCCTTCAGGAACTTGCTGAGCCAACTCGATGGGTTACCTGTAATGTAATTAACAATCAGGTTAGTTTTGTTATCAACCAAAATCACATTGAAATGGCAGGCAGATTTAGCTTAGAAATATAAAATGAATCCGAGAAAGAAAGAGAAACCAGAGAGTTTTTCTCCCTGCCATCAAATAACAAAGATTTTATAGGTAAGGAAATAAAAGGGAAACCAAAAGGAAAACAATGCAGAGGGGAAAACCCCAAACTTGTTTCTTATCTGCTCTAAGCAAATTTTTTCTTGTTGTGTTTCATTGTTTTCCCTTTCAGTACTTAATGGTTCTTTACTAGACTTTGTGGGATTCTTTCTATGCCATAAACAAACCTTAGTACGGTATTAATCAGATAGCAGCAAATGTAGTATCCTTGCTGTCTCAAACTGACTTTACAAAGGAATCTGAAGAGTGAGATCTTCATAATTAAGAGAGGAGCCCCACTGTTTTGTTCCATTCACTCTGAATATAGCGTTGATCTCATATACTGGAAAGTAGGTATTTGTAGGCAGAACACACAGAACTCAAGAAAAAAGTTACAGTTTGTGGCCATTATGCTCTGAGTCATACAAGTTCTGTTCTGTTTTTATTTTTTAGTAGAACTTTGTTATTACTAACTCTTTTATGATTGTTATTACTGACTGAGTCAAAAATTCCAGGAATCAGTAAATTCTGTGCTGATAACAAGATTCCTCAGTGTGAACTGGAGAGAAGAGGAAGCATTTTATGTGTCACCGGAATTTGCTTGTGATTTTGCTAACATTTACTGGTTCTCCAACATCAAAATAACTAGGAAATGAGGAAGCATTTTAGAACCCTTGTTTGCAACTATTCATTCTCTCTCTGCAATAGTCTCGGTACACACACACAAAAAAAGGTGGGAATTAATGGCCTTTCTTGCTGGCATTTTCCAAGGTCACAAGTTCTTAAGGCTTTTTAAATAAAAACTTTTAGGATTGAGAATCTAATTGTCTGGTTAACATTTAAAAACAGATGCTACCAATTTGATCTCGTCTCTAAAAGTAATTTAAGCATTCAAATACTCCATATAGATCAGGGGTATCAAACTGGATTTCTTCAAGGGCCGGATCAGCAATTTAATTCTCCTCCATGGGCCAGCGGGGGGGGGGAGGTAGTGGGGTGGGTGGGATAGATGCCTCTTGCAGCACCCTACTGGCCAGAGTGGGGTAAGGGGTGTCTGCACCTCATTTTTACCCTCCATGGCCTCTTGCAGCACTCTGCTGGCTGTTTTCAGCCCAGTTTTCAGAGCCTTTTTAAGGCCAATTTTTAGGCCATTTTCCAAGCCTTTTTCAGCTGGCAGAGCACTACAGGAGGCCATGGAGGGTGAAGCTGCCAGAGGCCCCACAGGCCAGTCTTTTGATATTTCCTGGCCATCCCTGAAGGCCAGATTTAAGCACCCTGTGGGCTGGATTTGGCCCCACAGACTTTGAGTGATATAGATGCCAGAATGGTCTGGGCTATTTAGTATGAAGTAGAGTTTGTAAATTTCCTTCTAGGCACTGCATCTGATGACCATTATTAAATGTTTTAACATTTTGATTTGCAGTGATGATTTAAGAAGCACCAGTTGAAGTATGGCAGGAGCCTCAGTTTAATATGGCATAGACACTTCCAACCATGATTTAGCCTCAGTTTTCCAATCCTCAGCTCAGGAAGAAATGCCAAAAACTATTTTTGCCGAGTTTCTTCTATAGCACCAAATTAATCAATTCAGTTTACAGGGATGTAGGAAGGGGGGATGTTTCTGAACTTAAACTGGAACAGGCTTTGTGTATGGAAGAGATCCTGGAATCAAGCACTTGGCCTAAATTAGAGAGGACCATAAATATCCATATCAGTGTAGGGCAAAGAATGAATAAAGAGTTGTCAACCATTTGGGAATATTTCCAAAAATATAGATGACTATGATCGTTTATGCTTCCTTCTTTATAGAAATACTAATGAAGAAGAACTGGCAATGGGGGAGCAACAGTAAATGACTTGCAGGATTTAAGTTAATATTTTTGGGAAATAATGTTTTCATTGAGCTGAGAATTGGAAATAACTTCAATTATATGATCCATCAAAGCGAAGTGTGTCAAGGTTTTTTAAAAAACAAAACAAAACCCAAGAGGAGTAAGAAAAAAAAATCAGAGTTATCAATTAGCATCTTGTAAATCCCTCTGCATTAACATGGCCCAACTTAAGTTGCAAGTAACGGTCTCAGTTGACCAGTGACTCTGAAGCACATGTAAATGCAGCAGCTACGTTTGCTGCTTTCCAATGTGAGCTGCCTGAGATTTAAGGCAGGATTCAGGCCTGATAGATAGGGTGCATTTGACACAGCAAAGAAATTCTAGAAAGCAGCAGAAATTAAAGTATGTGCATTCAAAGGTCAGCAAGACAAATCTCTCACCTCACCTTTCAGAAAAAGTTGAAGGGAGTTGACTCTATTACTGGGTGGGCAGCTTTAAGAAACAAATACATTCCACATCCTGTTGTTTGTTTAGTTTAGACTATTAAATGTTTCTGGTGCATAATTAATATCCTTCTTGCTAAAACAAGGCAGAGCACAGGAATTAGAAAGAGATGCACCCACAAGCATTTCATTAGAAATAAAATAGGCAGTGACTAAATGATAAATATGTTCAGATTAATCATGTCATCCTGTAAGTTATTCCATTTCATTCCTCTCTTCCCAGGTTTTCAATTTCCCTCAAGTTGGCTGGTATGTTTTATTCCCTGAATCTTTTCACTTCTTACTTAACTGTGGGTTGTTTCGGTGTATTTTCTTTTATTAGGGATTTCCATCTCAATGCTATGTTCCATGTAAACCTCCTTATGACAACGTCAAGATCCATACATACTATTAGAATATTGGATATGAATGTTTATATAGTCCTTCCTTGCTAGAGGCATTAATCTGGACCATTTTAACTTTTAAAGACACATTTCAGATCCATAGCTCTAGGATAATATCGGCTTCTCAATTTCAAGAGCAGTGTAATCATTGTAGCCAAATGAACTAACAGAAACTGCGATGATGCTAGTTGTTTCTAATTTGCAGCTAATATGAAACTTTAAAAGATAATCCAGTTACATACTCTAGTTTATAATTCCACAATCATTAGACTTATATGAGAGAGAGAGGAGGGAGGAAGGGAGGGGGAGAGAGAGAGAGTGCGCTGGAAGATTTCAGGGTAGTATTAACATGGCAACGGATTTTGTTTGGAATGGAATGTATGTTCAGCAGCACTCAAAATTGCTAGCAGTATTCGGAATGTATGTTTGTATGGGTTTTTTTTCTGTCTGTGTAGAAAGAGATGCGTGTTTGTGATCTTTATGATTCTGGAACAGCTGAATTAAAAAGAAATAAAATCACCTTGGTAATAGAAATTTAAATCCCTAAAACCCTAAGGATCTGGGCATATGCGGAATATATTTTGTTTGTGATGGATTATTGGCTGTGAATTTATTGTAAGTAATCCTCCAACTTTCTCTTCGTCTGCATAATCATCCAGAATAAATAATTGGGAAGCTGACATTCCACATCCCTAAATTACATTCATGCTTCTACAGTTGGTCAACATCTCTAGCCATTGCTATGAATAACTGAGTGTGGTGACACATGCTAGGATTTTGTTAATAAAAGCAAATAATGGAAGAAACAGCAATATTGCTTGTAAATCCTAGCCAGACTCAAGATATTTGGGTCTTTGTTGTGGGCAGTTTGGAAGTTGTTAAAATAAACTTTGACACAAATTTCTTTTGGTTACTTCTCCTGCATAAGCCTAGTGTCTCTTAAAAATGGGACATTTAAACTGCTGCAATCCCAATATGAAAATCATACCATTTGACATAAAAGCAATACCACAAAGGCACTATGTATCATCTCTTTGCACCAACTAGGTTGTAAGCACCCAGGGCTGTAGATTTTTTTTGTTTTGAAGTTGTTTCCTTGCACCATGTCAGATCATGTCAGATCATGTAGAGATCTGAGATGACAGACATCTGTTTTCTAATTTCTGTGAATTAATGTTTGGTGGCATATCGCTATAGGGAATAATTGATTTTAAAAGGCAACTAGTTTTAAAATAGTAATATGGAGATTCAAGCCTAAAAGTCATCAAAATAATAGTTAGTTGCTAGTACTCTGACTCAACTGTTTCGAAGGGATATGGGAATAATAACAGGGAGTCAATCATAAATCAAATCAATTGGAAGTTATTTTTCATAATTTAATATTCTGCATCCTGCACAGGCCTTTCAGTCAGTGCAAAATATTGTCATATTCTCCACAAATCTTTTTTTTTCAAAGCGACAAATACCTAGGTGCTTCAGTTCCTTGTTTTAAGATTTAGCTTTTCTCTTCAACTGTTCCAGTTTTTCTGGAGTTGTCTTGAAGTATGGTGCCCAAAATTGATTATAATGCTCAAGGTAATATTTGATCAAAGTAAAACATGGTGGAACCATGAGTTCCCATAATTTGAAAATGATACTTTGATACAGTGGTGGGGTTCAAATTTTTTTACTACTGGTTCTGTGGGCATGGCTTGGTAGGTATGGCATGGTTTGGTGGGCATGACAGAGGAAGGATACTATAAAATCTCCATTCCCTCTCCACTTCTGGGGGAAGGTTATTGCAAAATTCCATTCCATTCCCTCCCCACCCCACTAACCTGCTTTCCAGTTCTGTTCTCCTGTGCAGGGCAACAAAAGAAGACCCAACCGATCAGCTGGGACTCAGGAGGCAGATAATAGATGGGGGTGGGGCCAGTCAGTGGTGGTATTTGCTGATTCTCTGAACTAGTCAAAATTCCACTACCGGTTTTCCTGAATTGGTCATAACCTGCTGAATTCCACCTCTGCTTTGATAGTTTAAAATATTGTTTTTCTTTTTTGTAATCACATCACACTTTAATCAATTTCATATTATTTTGAATTTTGTATGTGCTGCGATTTTATCTGGAAGGTTATCCCACCTACCTTTTGTCACCTTTCATAAGCATACCCTTTATCTCTTTATCTACAACATTAAATTAAAATGTTGAAGAAGATTGGAACATTAGACTAAAAGTATGAGACTTGATATTTTACACTAGTTTAATAAGCAAGGCATGCATTGTTTTGAGCATGGTTTTCAAGTCGGTCAAGTTATCCTTTTTAATCTAAGTAATCCCCAAATCAGAATGTCATTGTTTACTTTGCCAAATGTGTTGTGAAATTAAGACATGTCTGCATCATTCCCCTATTCTATTAAGGAAATTAATAAGAATAGATATTACAGGTAATCCTTTTTTTAACAAATCCATGCTAGATGGATTAGTAATCAATGCACAAAATGTCACTGAAAATTCTCAGTCATCCAGGTCATGGGCATCCCAAAGGTACTTTTTCAAAAAGCAGCTGGACTTTGTTTTTCTTTGAAGTAAAATGACTTCAAAGAAAAACAAGAATGCCCAGTTGCCTCTTGAAAAAGCACCTTTGGGACAATCAATGCACTATTTTCAAGGTACTCATGGATTGCAAACTACTTTTAAAACTGCAGGGACTTGTCCAGACAATTGCCAGGAGTTGACACTTACTCAAACCCTACTATATGCAAAAGGGGTGACAGAAATGATGGCCAGAATTGTCCAAACTCTAGGAATAGCAATAGCCCACAAACCCACAGCCACACTTCTTCAGGAATTATCCAGAATGAAAGACAAAGTACAGAAGGATGAAAAAACAATGTAATCAACTGTAACCAACCAGTTCTATGTGGGACAAACATAAAATCAATTGAAAACCAAGATTCATGAACACCAGCTGGCAGTCAAATGTCACAATCCCAAATCCCTTATCTCTAACCGCACTGATACAAAACAGCACCAATTCGATTGGAACAATACAGGAATCATCAACCATACTACCATTTGCCACATTCAAAGCCTTATCAGAGCTTGGCACTCCCCGAGCAATTCCAGCAACAGACACATGACCTACAACCAGCCTACGAACCCCTCAGAATTCAAATCAACCACAAAGCCAACCAGAGACAGCATTGACCTTCAACTGACCCACACAATTCCCCCCATCCGGTACACCACCTCCTGATGATTCTTACCTGATATGACCTCCCCATGGCAAGACCTGACACCTGACCCATCACAAGACCCTCACTTGACACAACTCAAACCTGGGCCACCACCTGACCTATCACAAGACCTTGACCTGATCTATCATGATCTCACTATCACGAGACTTATGACCACACAAAGCTCTTATAAGCAGAAGAACCCCCATAATGATATCCCCTAAATTCAACTGAAGAAGTTACCTAAGCTGGTAACAAAACATTCAGAAACCATCTCACAAGCTCAGAGAACCAACCTCCACCCTCAACTTATTTAAATACACACCCAGTGCCCAGATCAGCAACTTTCTTTTATATTGTAGGATAAAATCCACCTGGGTTTAAAGAATTGCATCCATTCAAGGTCAGCTGATATTTCCAGCCTATTTTTCTGTCATGCTTAAGTTCGTGCTCCACTCCTACAACCAGCACTTCACAATTGCCCAATCGAATGCATATCTTCTTTTCAGGGAAGACTGAGAGGACTTCACAGAGATTTTGCAACAGTTCAAAATCAGCTCTGGATTTGCCCGATCTCAGCTATAGCTGGGAGCTGAACTAATTTATTGCTAGCTCAGCTACTATATAGCTGAAATTGCAACAGCTGGTATGCTTCCTCCTCTCCCCTATTTTGAGTGTATCAGAAGAAGATTGTTTTTGTTATTTTCTATAAGTCTAAACTCATTGGGTTTTCTGCTTTACTGATAACATGCCTGCTGTCTGTACTCTTCCTTACCAATTTGTTCTTCTTTCCAATTCCTACATTGTCACTAAAATGTTTGTACAACCATAATAGCTTCTACTAGTTTTATACTTGTGGAATTGCTTTTAGCACCTCCTTTTTAAAGAACTCCTGCATAATTCCCATTAGGCTTTCGCTTATAGTTATTTTACTGAGTTTATTAAAAACTACTTTCTTGAATTGCAATTTGCAAAGTGTGTATTTGTTGACCCTCATAGTGTATCTGCTTATGGCATTTATTTTCTAGCCAACTGTTGTACTAGGAAGAGAGGCAGGAAGGGGAATTGACTGAGAAACCATATTTATATGTAATGGTGATTCCTGACTGTTTCATTCCAAGAGTTTGAGAAGGGAAGTACTGTGCAGTAAAGGAGGGGAATCCTGAAGATACAATTGCCACCTTATGAGAATCTATATGTAACAAAAGTCATGTGGTTATTATTTAAAAGTCAATTCCAGGAAAAGTATTTTGAGCAGAAGAATGATGTGTACATTTTGATCTACATATAAGAGAAAGAGCCCTCATTTTTCAAATTCAATTCCTCCAGTTGCATACAGGTAAACCTTGACTTATGACCACAGTTGAGCCTAAAATTTCTGTTGCCAAGTGAGACAGTTGTTTGAGTTTGGTTGCATTTTTGGGAACTTTTTTGCTAGGTGCTAAGTGAATTACTGCAATTGTTAAACTGGTAACACAGTTGTGAAGTGAACCTGGCTTCCCCATTGACTTTGCTTGTCAGAAGGTTGCAAAAGGCAATCACATGATCCTGGGATACTGAAATTATCATAAATATGAGTCAATTGCCAAGCGTCTGAATTTTGATTATGTGATGTTGCAACAGTCATAAGTCCCTTTTATACAGTGTTATAACTTTGAATAGTTGCTAAGCTAATGGTTGTAAGTCAAGGACTACGTATACTGAAGCCTGTTTTGTTGACATGGCACAATAAACTGAATGTCTCAGTGCAATGACTCACCTTGGATAAATATGATGCATATTTAGCATCTCCAGTAAATACTTTACAACTGCAACCTACAGTTAGGTAAGTGTTGATGGTTTAATTAACTTTTCCACTCCCAAAGGACTAAATGAAAAAGAATGAGGATAAAATAAGAGGGAATGACAAGATGGCATTGGGCCCTAACAAGAGAACTGTGTTCAGATGGTCTTCATAATAGTCTTTGTTAATCACTTCATTAGACAAAGCCATAATCCCAGTCTACTATAATGAAGTTTCCCGGTTCACTTTATCCCTTTGAAATTAGTTTTCTTGCAAAGCTGTATTACTTATCTTGAGGCAAGAAAAAAGTGTCAGGGCAACAAACCATAAAAGAAAGTATCTAGGGAAAACTGATGGTTCATGAGCCTTGGATCTGACTTTCTTAGTTGTTCTGTTTGTACAAATCGTATTGTATTTTCTGATGCACCTTTCCCTCAATACTTTCTTTTCTGTGAGGAACATACCTTTCTGATACAAAGAACAATAACAATACTGTTTAGATATTATGAATGATACAAGAAAGTTCCCAATGTAATATTCAGTAAATCCAGCACTATGGATTAACAGAGTTAAGTTTTTATGTTACTGATGTACTTTTTCGCATCCAGCCTTGACAAAATGGGTTTTCTAGGTAGAAATGTTTCTGTTTTGCAAATATTATGCCCAAAAGTGGATATATATGGGGCACAGCCAGATAAGGATATTAAAATGCTGTCTTTCAGCATTGATCCAATATATCAGTTGCTGCCTTGGTTGCCAGGTCCACCTTGCCATAGTAATAAGGCTAGCAAGTCATGCTGTCATTAGTGATTCAATACAGAGCAGGAATATAATTACTATGTTCCACCAGCTATATTTCCCCTCCTGTCTAGCACTGCCTGCCAGCAGGAAAACAAAGTGAATTTGGAGAAGGCTAGGTGAGTATTTGGGTGCTTGGAACAGTAGGTATAGCCATCTGTTGCCTGACTAATATGGTTATGGAACTTCTCTGCACCTGTGATGTGTCATTTGGGCTGTTTTCTGACGTGGGTCTAGCATTATTCTGAAAAAGCACTTAACCCATGTACAAAAAAATCCATCTGACAGGTCACAGGCATCGAAAAAAGGGTGAAGTAGCAGGGAACTCCATTCTTCATGTTATCGATCCGGGGTAATAGAACGAGATCACATGGCTGGCAGAACCTAGCTCTCTTTCTTGGTTGAAACAGATCTGTGCAGCACAGACTAGCCTCCCTTTGAAAAGTGACAAGGAGGGGAGAAGGCGGAGCTACGTCTCGGTGTTACAGCTGCGATCTCGGGGCTCTGAGATCTCAGCTGATATTTTTGCCTCTGGTCGGTTCTAACGGACCTAAACCGTCCCGTAGAGACGGGGATTGTGAAGGGCATAGTCCCAGGATCCCAGAGACATCGCAAAATCTCTGGTTTGATCCGGGAGAAGCCCTTTTGCTGGAAGCAGAAAGGCAGCCTCTAAAGCTGCTGAAGTCGGGACAACTCCGGAAAGAAAGGGATTTAAATGAGCGTGTATCGGTTGGGTGAGAAATTCTTTTGCATTATAAATTGATTAAGACTTGAAAGGACATCCTGAACAAAGAAGAAATCTGTGGCTTTATTTTTCTTTTGACTGAACCTGGGTTGAGCGGCGTTTAAGTGATGTCAAATTGAGACTTGGATTATTATTTTTTTCTTATTTTCTTTGAGGACTTTAAGGTGACTTTGTAGGTAACCGGATTGAATTTTCTCTTATATATATTTTTATTTTTCACTTGATTTTTATTTTCTATCTTTTTAACTTTCTTTTTAGGATAGAGGCTCCCTTTGACTATCTTTTTCTTTTGTTTGAGTTTTTTATAAACATTTTTTCTTCTGGCTGGGGGGGGAAAGAGTATTTAGAGATGCTGTAACACTGCCAACTAGAGGCTTGAAAATATTTTATTTGAATTGGGGAGAAAAGCACTTCTTTTCAAGGACATTTTAATGTGATAAGATAGAGGGAGAATACAGTAAAATATTATTACAGGTGCTCTCTTGGACTCTTATCAATATCTCAACATTTGAGGTTTGGCTTTGAAGCTGCTGGAGAAGACAGTCATAATAAGAGCCTTGGATAAAGAAATAAAGTGCAGTGTACAGTGTATATATATATATATATATATACTTTTGAAACACCTACTCGCCAGCCTTTTTGGTTAATTTTAACTCTAGCATTTTTGCTTTTTATTTCAAAGGGAAAGTCTCAGAGTTTTTTCTTTTTTCTTCTCCTTCTTTGCTTCTTCCATCTATTTTAATTGGATTAGGGTCTAGAAGAACCTGAAGACCTTTCTTTTTCCTTTTTTCTTTTTTCTTTTTTTGGCTTTGGGCTTTTTAATATTGGATTTTTTCTTTTTCTTTTTGATTTTTTGGACTATATTTGGTTACTATACCAGCTGGATTTAAAGTCAAAGAGAGCTTGAAGACTTGGAAATATTAAAATGAGCAGGAAGCCAAAACCATTCGGCGTTTTTGCTTCTACCTCTGCTTCCCCACCACTTGAAGGACAACTTTCAATTCAGACAATGTTGAAGCAAGATAAGGAACAAGAAAAAGTAAATTTACAGATGATTATGCAAGGAATTCAAGATATTAAGATAAAAATAGATACCATGGACAAAAAAATAGAGAAATCTGATGAAAATTTTAAACAAATGATGGGAAAATATGAGGAGAGATTCCAAAAAATTGAGGAAGAAGGAAAACAAAGAGAGGAGAAGATTGGAAATATTGACACTAGATTAACAGTGATAGAACAAGAAAAAAATGGGATGTGGAGGTGGGAGATGGAAAGATCAGAATTTTATCTTAGATTTCAAAATATAGAAGAGGAAAAAGGAGAAAACTTGGCTGTGATAATGATAGAAATATTGGCAGATCTTCTGGAAATTACTGAGGAAAAAATGATGGATGGAGTAGATGAGATATACCGAGTTTATACAAGATATGCGATGAGAAATAAACTACCAAAGGAAGTACATATTAGATTTACTAAAAAATCCATCAGAACACAAATACTACAAGTGGCAAGAGAAAAAGTATTGAAATATAAAAGCAAAGAGATTGTAGTTTTAAAACAAATACCTAGAAGAGTGAGAGAGATGAGAAGAAAATATCGATTTTTGACCAAAATGCTACTGGAAAATGAAGTGAACTACAGATGGCTGATACCAGAAGGACTAATTTTTACGTGGCAAGAGCAGAGACATAGAATTGACTCGATTGAAAAAGCAGAATTTTTCTATGCAGAATTTTTTGGAAGAAAAAAAGAGGAGGCAGAGAAAGAGATCTCATTAATTGAGCTTCTGGAGGAACAACTGGAGACTGAAAAAGAGAAAGGAGTTGTAGGTGGACAGGTAGACAGTAAAGAACAACGTGAAGTGAGAGCTACGAGAGTTGTTAGACCTAAATATAAAGCATAATCATGGAAGAAAAAAAACTGATTACAATGAATATAAATGGACTTAACTCAGCTGTTAAAAGAAGGAAAACTTTTCACAAATTAGAGAAATTAAAATTTGATATAATTTGCTTACAAGAAGTTCATATTAAAAAACAACATGAGCAATTGTTAGTACAGCCAAAATTAGGGAAAATATTTACTTCTTTGATTCAATGTAAGAAAAGAGGAGTGGTTCTCTACATTAAAGAAGATATTCCAGCAAAACTGATCTACACGGATGAAGATGGAAGAGTATTAATGGTGGAAATAATGGATAATAATAAAAAAATACTCTTGATTGCAATTTATGCTCCGAATGATAAACAAGAAGAGTTTTATAAAAAACTACATATGGAAATAATTAGACTGGACTATGTTAACATAATCATGATGGGAGACTTTAATGGAATTGTGGACAATAAATTGGACTATATAACAACAACAACAAAACAAAATAGAAAGATTCTCCCTAAATCTTTTTTTAAAATGACAGATGAATTAACCTTAAAAGATATTTGGAGGGAAAGAAATGTTAAAACTAAACAATATACTTTTTATTCTAATAGACATTTATCATGGTCCAGGTTAGATATGATTTGGATCTCAACAGAATTAATATCTACTATTCAAGAAACAAATATTGAAATAAGTACTTGGGCAGATCATAGTCCAATGACAATTAAATGGAAGGGACAAAAAAAAAGATCGAGATGGACATTAAACAATACCATTTTAAAGGAGAAAGATTTTATACAATGGATGGAGAAGGAATTAGTCTTTTTTTTTAAAGAAAATAAAAAAGAAGATACCTCAATACAGAATGTTTGGGATACAATGAAGGCATATGTAAGAGGTTTGATAATAGACTATACAAGAAAAAAGAATATTAGGAAAAGACAAACCTCTAAGGCCTTGGAAGATGAATATATAAGACTTGAAAAAGAATTACAGAAAATACCACAGAAAAAAGATATTAAATTGAAACTGGATGTAATTAAGCATAAAATGGAATTAATAGAGAAAGAAGAACTGGCACAGAAAATTAGAAATTCTAAACAGAATTATTTTGAAGATGCAAATAAACCAGGTAGATGGTTAGCATATAAACTGAGAAAGGAGAAGGAATCAAGAAAAATATTGAAACTAATAAATGATCAAGGTCAAGTTTGTTGTGGTAACAAGGAGAAAAAGGAAATTATTCGAGATTATTATGGACAACTATATAATCAAGAGAATATTGATGAGAAAAAAATTAAACAGTATTTACAGAATGCTAACTTACCGAAGATACCTAAAGAGACTGAAGAAATGTTAGAAAGCAATATAACAATGATGGAACTAAATGAAGCATTTAAAAGACAAAATAATGGGAAAGCACCAGGTCCAGATGGGCTTCCGGCAGAATTCTATAAAAAATTTCAAGAATCATTGAACACTCCATTGTTAGAAATTATGAATGAAGTTATGTTAAAAAAGATGACACCCAAAACATGGTCAGAGGCTTATATTACACTTATTTTAAAGGAAGAGGCTGACCCGTTGCAAATTAAGAACTATAGACCTATTTCCTTATTGAATGCAGATTATAAAATCTTTGCTTCAATCTTAGCAGAAAGACTGAAAAAATATTTAAATAATTTTATCCATCCAGATCAAAATGGATTTCTACCAAAGAGACAAATTAGAGACAACATGAGAGTAATTTTGGATACCTTGGAATATTATGAGGCTCATCCTGAAAAACAAATGGCTTTGATATTCCTAGATGCTCAAAAAGCATTTGACAACGTGAACTGGAGATTTATGTTATTATTATTGGAACAGATGGGCTTTGCCAGAAAATTTATTCAAGCAATAGAAGCCATATATAATAAACAGACAGCAAAGGTAATGATGGAGGGAGAATTTACAGATCTTATTAATATAAGAAGAGGTACAAGACAAGGATGTCCCCTATCTCCTTTGTTATTCGTATTGACTTTGGAAGTGTTGAATAGAAATATTAGAGATGACAAAAATATAAAAGGAATGAAAATTAAAAAGGAAGAATTTAAACTACAAGCTTTTGCTGACGATTTAGCTTTTATTCTGGAAGACCCGTTAGAAACCGCTCCAAAATTATTGGAAAAGGTAGAGACATATGGTGAGATGGCTGGCTTGAAAATAAATAAAGATAAAACAAAGATTTTGACAAAAAATATGTTGTTGAGACAAAGAGAAGAACTGACAGATCTTTTGAAAATTCAAATTACAAACAAGGTTAAGTATTTGGGGATATATTTGACAGCAAGATGTAGCACATTAAAAGAGAATAATTATATTAAACTTAAACAACAGATAATTACAGATTTGAAGAAATGGGAAAATTTACAATTGTCATTAATAGGGAGAATTTCAACAATTAAGATGAATATTTTACCCAGAATTTTATTTCTCTTTCAAACAATACCAATTAGACTTGGAAAAGACTATTTTGAAGATTTAAATAAAACTATGTTGAAGTTTATATGGCAAGGTAAAAAAGCGAGAATAAAGTTAAAACTTTTGCAAGATGCTAGAAATAGAGGAGGTTTTGGCCTGCCTAATTGGGAATTGTATTATCAAGCTGCAAGTTTGATGTGGGTCAAAGAATGGATAACATTAAGAAAACATAGATTGTTGACATTAGAAGGACATGATTCACTGTTGGGCTGGCATGCTTTTTTATGGTACAAGGGAACTAAAACACAGGGGTATTTCAGAAGACATTATATACGGGAGTCTTTGTGGTTAAATTGGGAGAAGATAAAAAAACAATGTTATTTGAAAATTCCAATTTGGTTATCGACTATTGAAGCATTTTCCTATCCTATGATCTATAAAAAGGAACAAACAGTTAGATATGGGGAACTGTTGGATGAAAAGGGTGGACTTAAAACGATCCAAAATTTAGAGGAACAAGGTATAAGGATGAATTGGTTTTCATATGCGCAAATACACTCAAGATATCTTGAAGATTTTAAAACGGAAGGATTCTATGATAAACAGACTGATTTAGATAAGATATTGATGGGTACTGATGAGAAAGTGATTAAAAAGTTATATGGTTATTTATTGGGAATTAAGCTAGAGGAAGAACAAGTTAAAGAAACTATGATTGCATGGGGGAAGAATTTTGGATATGGAATTGATTTAGAGCAATGGCAAAAATTGTGGTCTCAAAATTATACAATGACAATGTCAATAGCATATAAAGAAAACTTGTATAAGATGTTTTACAGGTGGCACCTTCCCCCGACAAGAATAGCAAGAATGTTCAAGAATAAATCTGAAAAATGTTGGAAATGTCATCAGATACCTGGCTCATACTATCATATGTGGTGGACTTGTGAGAATGCTAGAAAATATTGGACTAAAATTCACATGTGGTTGGAAAAAATGACAAAGAAACACATAGACTTGAAGCCAGAGATCTTTTTATTGGGAATTTTACCTGATATATATAATAAAGACTTGAAATATTTGATTGTAAATGTATTAACGGCGGCTAGGATTGTATTTGCTAAAAACTGGAAGAATGAGAAAATACCATTGCAGGAAGAAATTATTAAGAAAATATTGGAATGTGCTGAGATGAGTAGATTGACATTTGAAATTAGAGAACAAGAAGATAAACAATTTTATGCAATTTGGGGTTTTTTTTATCAATGGTTAGATGATAAAATACAATAATAGAGCATTAATATTATATATATGAAGAGTTTTTTAGGATTGATTTGTTATGATTATACGACAAATTGCTTGAAGTATTGTTATCTCGCAAAGCATGAATGATTAAAAGTATAGTCAGAAAAAAAAAAATTTTTTATTTTTTTCTTTAGTAATATTAGAATATGGATTGACAATATGAGTGGTTATGCAATATAATTGTAATTGACATTATAAAATGAATGCACAAAACTGATGAACCAACCGATACACCGGAAGTATATATGAGAGTAGATGTTTTTAATGTTTTGTATGTTTGTTTGTTTGTAGAAAATTAATAAAAAAAATTTTTTTAAAAAAAAAAAAGAAAAGTGACAAGGAGAAATGGGGGTAAAAACTCCTGTGGAAACTTGCTGGGAGACAGGATGGTTCCATCTCTTGCAATTGATACAGAGGTGGTATTCAGCAGGTTCTGACCAGTTCTAGAGAATTGGTAGGGGAAATTTTGAGTAGTTCAGAGACCTGGCATATACCACCTCTGACTGGCCCTGCCCCCACCTATTTTCTGTCTCCCAAGTCCCAGATGATTGGCTGGGTCTTCTTTTGTTGCCTTGTTCAAGAGAACGGAGTTGGAAAGCAGGTTAGTGGGGTGGGGTGGGGAATGGGATTTTGCAGTAACATTTCCCCAGGAGTGGGAAGGGAATGGAGATTTTGCAGTATCTTTCCCCTGTCATGCCCAGCAAGCCATGTCACACCCACCAAGCCTTACCCACAGAACTGATAGTAAAAATTTTTGAATCCCACCACTGAGTTGATATCTTCTGGGTGGGATAGCATTTCTGGTCAGGCACTAGTATTGACTTCATTTTAAATGGGATGAAAATATGGATTAAACCTTGAACTTGGAGGATGGTTAACAAAAAGTGGCCTAAAATCAAAGGCAAATGGAGAATTTTAAATTCAGTTTTGATGAATGCAAAGAGAGTGAGGAAATAAGCTGGCTGTCACATATTTTGAATAGTGAGTGAATAATTTTCTATAGAGTAAAATGACCCCAAGAAACAAGTGAAGACCAGGGAAGAAGATTAGTATAATCAAGAAGGGAAAGAAGTAATATTTTTTAATCATAGGGTCTGTATGGAATGGTTGGTTCTTTCCATTTTTAATGTGAAGGATAAATTACATTTTAAGGACTATAAATCTTTGGTTTCAGTTGGCCTTGACTTGTTGTTTCATTTTTAGATGTCATTTTGATAAATAAGTGAGGGTTCTTGGCCTTTTAGTTTTCAGTATTTTTAATGCACAATAGCGATAGATATCATGGCATTTACTCTTTGTCCTACAAACAAAACCATTCCTTTCTCTTACATGTTTGATTTTGTATATTTGAACAGATGTAGCTTGCTTCTGCATTCCTGATTAGACTGAATACCATGTGGTGCCTTTTGGCTTGTTTATAATAGACGTATTTGTTAAGGAATGTTTGGTGATACTGATGATGATGATTGTGTGTGTGTGTTTGTGTGTGATGTAGGTACACACACACACACACACACAAAAATACACTTTAAAGCAAAGGAATTGAAGAAACACTTGGAAAAAACATACTTTTTCTCTTACAAACTCTTCTCACTATAGTACAAATACACAGACAAATTTGGAGTCTTTTATTCTTTTTATTGTGAATGACTTCCTCAGTGAGAGCCAAGTTCATGCTGGTGAAATTCAAAACTGAATGTTTGTGTCAACCTCTGTCTCAAAAGCATATGAATAAAGAGCAAAATACCATGCTTTTATTGTCAGGATGTATTTGCTGCTATAGTCATAAATTCATTTAACAAAGCCTCCAATAAGCTGGTCTTTGCAAAAGACATTTTCCTTTCTATAGCAAGGCTCCTGAGCTTTAGAGAAAGATGGGTCATAGGAGTGAATTACTTTGTTGACCCCCTGGGATTTGTTCTGGTCCTTATCTGGCCCAACTGTAAACTAAATCTTCCTTAGATTTTGTGCACGGATAAGGAAAAGAAATTGATGGTGTCTCTTTAGATCAAGATGCAATCCCTCTACTTTCATTCATTCACTGCAGTCACAGAAGCACAAATCTGAAGGGAAAAAAAGGAGTCTCGACTGTGCTCTGTCTCCATTTTAATTGGGAAAAAGCAGTTACAAGGATTAAAAAAAAGGTTCTGTTATGTAGGTGTGTTTTTACCTGAATGCCCAGCAGCTTCCTATGATGGTAGATAATAGTTTCTATTTTAACTTTTCCTTGATCAGAACTAGTTGAATGAATTCAAAGAAACAGTAGCTGCCCTAGGCGGCTTCTTCTTGTGCCGTATCCATCATCAGACATTGATGATCGTGTTGGCGATCCTATTTTTATCAACAGCCGCACAAAAAAGTGCAGTTGAGTTTTGTCCAAACCAATTCCTTAGATTTTGAAGCATCATGTTCTTCTTCTGCCTGGACCTCGTTTGCCTTCAATCTTTCCTTGGAGGATTAAGTGAAGTATGCCATATTTTTCTGGGTGCCACATCACATGTTCAAAATATTCTAATTCTCGCTTTATTATGGTTTTGATGATTTCCCTTGGCTTTCCCAGGTGGCTTATCGCCTCCTTATTTCTGATTTTGTCAACCCAACTTATATGTAACAGCTGCCTGTAAATCCACATTTCAAATGCTTCTAGTCTCTTCAAGTGGCTTTCTGTCAGAGGCCAATTATCCACACCATAGAACAGGATAGAAAAGATGTAGCATCTGACAAGCGTGATTTTCAATCTTAGGCTTATGTCATGACTGCAGAAGACCTTTTTCATTTTGAAGAATGCTGTTCGAGCTTTATCTATCCTTGTATTTACTTTAGTGGTCTAGGCTAGATGCCCTAGACAAACTATGCAATTGGTATCCCCTTCACAACAAAAGTTGTCATTTTTTTTAATTTGGATCCCCCCCCCCCATTTTTTTTTGTGATCTACTTAACTAGTTGCCCGCTCACCTAGTTTGCTGATATAGAGAGACCACCCTAACACGAAAAAAAACTTATTTATGCTGTTTGGAACAGAGAATCCACATCTGCTTAGAAACGAGAATTTCAATGACTTGCTGCAATTACCACTGCACGTGTTGAAGAAAAATTTGACCTGCTCTGCAACCTTTACATCTGCAGGAAATATATCCTTTGTTGAATACGACCATCCCATTTCATAACTATATACAACTAAACTTTGCAAACAACAAAAAGAAAGCTTTGCTGGTTTGAGCCAAAGGTCCAAACTAAATGATTGACTAAATGATCGACTAAATGATCACCAAGGTTCATTTTAACTCTTGCATTGTCTGACTCTAAATCGGAGATTGATAGCCTTTTCAAGCATCAGCATACAAATCTATGTCATAATGCAGGTGTGTAGATACCATACACCTCACACATGATCGAAAACTACATCCACTTTTATGTGAAGCCATCAGAATTTCACATAAAAATGTCTGTAGTTTGTGAGATTTTCAGAATTCCCAAACTAAAGAAAACTTGAAATCTTATGTAGGAAATTATAAGTGTTTGACTCTTAGCAATCCAAGTTCTGTGTTTATGAGGCTGGGGTAGAGGGGAACCAAACAACAAGCTATTGTCATTCATTCAACACGAACTAATTCGAATAGTGTTTACTGTAGATCATCTATTTCCGACTCCTTGTGTTGATTAAATTTTCAAATTAAAAAATAATTAAGTGATCAAGCCATGAGTTTCATATGATAAAGTTGTTTTACTTCTCTGAAATCTTTAGCAGGTGAGGTAGGATTTTCATAAATGCTCTCTGCTAAACTATTTAACTCTTTGTAGACTTGGGTTCTGTATCTCTTGGCATTTAAAAGCAATATGAGTTTTTGGTTTTTTTTTATTGTAAGAACATTTAGCCTGTGAGCTAAGTGGAAACAATATGACATGTAATTACAGTAGGAATAGGAATATTTTTCAAGCATGAGTACTGAGTTGTAATTCATTATAAAACGGAGAAAAACACTTATCATCCGTTGGTTAACGCAATGCTTCCGTTCCGTACTCACTGCCTCCGTTTTGCTTCCTCTCTATCCGTCCAGCATCCATCTATTGACGTTTCATCTGCTCAGAGGGTTTTGAGCTGCTCAAAACTTTTGCGCGGAAAATGTATCCAATGCGTCCATTCTGCATCTGCTAGGCATCCGCTAGGCATCCGTTCTGCATCTGTTACCCATCCACTATATCCGTTAGGCATCCGCTTCGCATCCGCGCAACTCGATCCGCTCCAGCGGTAAATGGACGCAGGGAGGAAGCGGAACGGACGCGGAACGGATGCAGAACGGATGCAGAACGGATGCAGAATGGATGGAGAAAGGATGAAAGCGGATGCAGCTCGCAAAGAAAGCATTTAAAATGGAAAAAACGTTCGCAGAGGGCACCTATCTCAGATATTAAGGATGTCTAGAGGATGCCTAGAGGATGCAAAGGGACACATAGTGGAAAACCTATACTGCCTATAAAAAGGGGGAGCAACATATCTGGATCTCACTTTCAGCCCAGCAGCCCAGCTGTGCAGACCTCTGCAGCCTTCATCTGACAATTCCTCTTCCACAGCATCCAGTCATGTCCACCATGGATCGTAACAAAGTCCTTTTGGCAGCCACCATCGTTCTGCAACCGTGTGAAGCTATCTACAGGCTTTGTGAACTCTACTACAGGAAGAAAAAGAGGCGGCCAAGAAGTGTCTGGGTCCGAAGATGGATCGGGAGAAGAGCAGAGTATGGACTGTACAACAAGCTGATGGTGGAGCTCTGGAACGAAGACACTTGTGCATTCCAAAACTTCATGAGGATGCCTCCAGCCATGTTTGACAAAGTTGTACAGCGGCTGACACCCAGGTTGACCAAGGCAAACACCAACTTCCGGCCCAGCCTGGAACTTGGGCTCAAGGTGGCACTCACTCTGCACCACCTGGCCTCAGGGACCACCTACAGGAGCATGCAGTACGGCTGGAGGGTGCCACACAACACCATCAGCATTGTGATTAGAGAAGGGGTGCAGGCCATCATCGAAGAATACCTGGAGGAGTTCCTCCAGTGCCCCTCCACTGAAGAAGGATGGAAGAAAGTTGCAGAGCAGTAGCATCAGAAGTGGAACTTCCCCCACACCTTTGGAACCATAGATGGCAAGCACGTGGCCTGCAAAGCCCCAGCCAAGTCGGGGTCCATTTATTTCAACTACAAGGGCTTCTTTAGCATCGTCCTCTTCGCCATGGTCGATGCTGGCTACAAGTTCATGTACATCGATGCTTCAGGCAACGGGTCATATTCAGATGCCCAGGTATACAACACCAGTGACCTCAAGGAGGGGCTGGAACGCAACCTCATAGTGGGCTTCCCAGATCCAGACCCACTGCCCAACGACACGCAAGATGTGCCCTACTTCATCATGGGGGATGACGCCTTCTCCCTCAGAACCTACCTCATGAAGCACTACACCTCCAGACTCCTCACCCGTGAAGAGAGGATCTTCAACTACAGGCTGTTCAGGGCAAGGTGGGTGGTGGAGAACGCCTTTGGCATCCTGGCCAACAGGTTCCAGGTACTTCTCACCACCATGCAGCATCGCCCAGAGACCGTGAGGAGGATCGTGGAAGCTTGCTGCATCCTGCACAATCTCATGCGCACCCGCTACCCAGTCTTGCAGAACAGGCTCGTGGACCTCCAACAAGGCAATGGGGACATGGAGCCTGGGGAATGGAGGCAAGGGCAAAACCTGATGGACACTGAGGATGTGCAAGGCCTCAACATAGCCTCATGTGAAGGGAAGAAGCAGCGCAACCTCCTGAAACATTGGTGCAACTCCCCAGCTGGAGCGGTGGAGTGGCAAGACAGGATGATAGATGCTTAATGGATGCTTTCTTCAGCCTGTCTCATCACACTGATGAGATTGGGCCATTTATGTTGGGTGGGCCTACAATGAACAGGGCGTTTAAAAAAGAGTTGTGTTTATGTTGACATGTGTGGATGATTATTACATTATTATTGATAATAAAGGGCCATAGGTGTGGCACCTGGGAGGGTGGACCATACATTCCCACTATGCTTGCACTGGAGGTTTATCTATCCCACAGCTATTACCCATCCCAAAGGTATCCCTGCTCATTCCACAGGTATCCCTGCCCATCCCACTGCTATCTTAACCCATCCCACAGATATCCTAACCCATCCCAAAGGTATCCCTGCCCATCTGACAGGTATCCCTGCCCATCCCACAGCTATTACCAATCCCAAAGGTATCCCTGCCCACCCCACTGCTATGTTAACCCATCCCACAAGCATGCAAAGGCTTAAACCATTTCTAAAAGTTTCCACCAAGACTTTATTAAAAAAAAGAAATGAAGCAAGTGTGTGAATCAAAGATAGACTTTATTAACAACAAGCTGTAAAAGAAAAATGACCCAAGTCAAGTGTCCAAATAAAGTCCACAGGTAGCCAGCCAGCTAGTCTCTGGCTCTCCTCTTGGTCACTCGGAGGTGTGCCCAGTCTCAGGGGTGAAGGGTCCAGGTGCTGTGGAGGTGGGTGGTGCTGGAGTGCTTGTCTGAAGCGCCATTGGGGTGCCTGGCCCCGAGAGGACAACAGGTGACGGTGTGTTGAGAAAGCTCTCGGACAGCTGGCTCAGACCCGTGATGTTGAGAGCTCCTTCCTCCATGCCATGGGGTGTCAGCCCCAGTACTGACAACAGATGTACTGAGGCCGGGCTTGGCTGTGGGGTGGAGGAAGGAGCAGTGTAGTGGGGCTGTCTGGTCTGCAGCTGTGTGAGGACTGGCGTTGGTGGCATAGGTGGCGTCGGTGGCATCAGTGTCGTGGGTGGCATCGGTGGCGTCGGTGGCATCAGTGTCATGAGTGGCATCGGTGGCATCAGTGGAACCAGTGACAACGGTGTCATCCGATGACTCTGTGCCTGGACTGGGAAGGGCTGCTGCCTGTGTTGCTGGACCTCCTGGTAGCCATAGCCCTGGTAGGTGAGGGCCTGTGGAAAACCTTGGAATGGGAGGGACATCACCTGGGTTGGAGGAACAGACCTGGACTGGGTGGGAGCAGGTGCCTCTGGGTCTGGAGTGTTGTGAAGCAGCTCGGTGATCCTGTCCTTCACCACCTGGTACTGGGGTTCCTCCATGTCCGTGAGGGTCTGGTTCACATAGGTGAGGAAGGGCTTGTGGTTGGAGGATGAGGAGTCGGTGTGGACCAGCTGAGAGAGGAGATCTATGCTGGTCCGGATGGTGTCCCTGATCTCCCGCAGGACAGTGTGGCTCTGCCCCTCCGGTCTGCCTCTGTGCCTTTCTGTGGAGGTGGAGCTGGGGGTAGATGCGGGTAGGGCTGTGGTGGACGTACCATCTCCTTTCTCCTACCGCACCAGGGAGTCCTCCACGCGCTCCACCACGGTTAAAACACCTGTCTGCGGGTTCTCTGCTGTGGCACGCTCCACAGAAACCTGCCTGGAGACAGGAGCTGACTCTCGGCCGGAAGAGGACTGGCTCTCAGCAGGCTGCCAGAGAGAGAGGGTAATGAGAGGGGCTGCTGGTGCTCCTCGGTGGCAGATCTCACCCTCCAGGAAGCTGCACCTGGCCATGACATTGGTCTCTCTGTCTGTCAGCTTAACCATGGCCTGGCCAGATTTCTTCAGGTACAGCTTCCCTTACCAGGTGTGCATGTGCTTCCACCAGCCGAGGAGCACCTCCAAAGTGTAGCCCATACTCTCCGCCTCCTTTCTCCAAGCAGCATGCTTCCGCTTGGTGTCCCTGTAGAGACGGTGTCCCTTCCGCCACAGATAGTCATTCTCTTTCAGCCACTCCAGCACCTCATCCTCGTGTTCCTCCTCAATGGAGTATTGCCTCCTCTCCCGTCCCCGCATATGCCTCTTCCTCCCTTTGGCAGGACCAGATGGGCCCTCATCAGAGGGGCTCCCAGGTAGTAGGGGCTGCTCCTCCACACCACCAGCAGCAGCAGCACCAGCAGGATCATCATCATTATCATCATCATCATCAGCAGCAGCAGCAGGACCAGCAGGACCAGGATCATCATCAGCAGAGTAAGCACCAGCAGTGCCAGCAAAACCAGGACCATGAGCAGGACCAGGAGCACGAGCAGGACGAGCAGGACGAGCAAGACCAGGAGCACGAGCAGGACGAGCAAGTCCAGGAGTACGAGCAGGACGAGCAGGACCAGCAGGACGAGGAGCAGCTTCAGCAGGGTATGCACCAGCAGAAGCACCACCGCCAGGAGCAGCTTCAGCAGAGTAAGCATGAGCAGAAGCACCACCGCCAGAAGCAGCAGCATCAGCTCCTCCAGAAGCAGAAGCAGCAGAAGCCCCAGCAGAAGCAGAGTCAGGGACAGGGGGCGGGAGGGTGGCCCTGTCCCTCTTGCCAGGGATGGCAGCAGGTTGCTGAGGCTTTCTCTTCTTCCCCATGGTTGTGGGGTTGCTGGCTGGCAGGGAGGCTGGCAGGGAGGCTGGCAGGGAGGCTGGCAGGCAGCCAGGCACCAAAGCTGGCAGGCAGGTTGGCAGGCAGGCTGGCAGGCAGGCTGGCAGGAAGGCTGGCAGGCAGGCACCAAGGCTGGCAGGCAGGCAGGTAGGCACCAAGGCTGACAGGCAGACTGGCTGGCAGGGAGGCTTGGAGGCAGGCTGGCAGCAAGCCTGGCAGGCAGGCAGACAGCAAGGCTGGCAGGGAGGCTGGCAGGAAGGCTGGAGCAAGGCTTGCAGCAAGGCTTGCAGGCAGGCATGCAGGCAGGCAGCAAGGCAAGGCAGTCAATGCGTCCGGCAGCAGGTCTTTCCTCCGAATGGTGACCTGCTTCCGAGCTGCTTCCCTTTATATCCGCGGGGCTTACGCAATGCATCTCCCCCGCATGCGCAATTAACGCTCGGCATCCGTTAGACTTCCGCTGTGCATCCGCTAGGCTTCCTCTGTGCATCCGCTTCATCCGCTGTGCATCCGCTGTGCATCCGCTTCATCCGTTCCGCGTCCACTCTGCATCCGCTCTTTCCGTTCCGCGTCCGCTTTGCTGAGGTCCCCTGGAAGCCTAGCGGGTGTGCCATCTGCTCCCATCCACTTCCATCCACTAGGCTTCCATTCCACATCCGTTTTCCATCCACTCTGCGTCCTCCCCGCGTCCGTTCCTTTCCGTGTTATCCACTCTGGTTATGCAAATTTTTGCCTCTTTTGAGAGTGGATAACAACGGATGGAACATTTTTCTTGTCCGTTGTGTGCTTTTTACTAACATTTTGCATCCGTTGGGCAGTGTGACAGGGCCTTAAAGTAGATCTTCTTTCTCATGGACTGTGATTTTGGAATAGTTTGAATAAACTATTGTTACTTAATCCTGTTACTTAATCCTGAAATTATCATGGGAGTATACAGAGCAAGATAGTGATTCAGTTGTTAGGTTTGAGTTCAAATCTTTCGTCTTCATCTGTGGAGTTGAGTGAGCATTCATGTGATTCAATCTAATGTAATTTGCAGCATTGTTGTGAGGATAAAATGGAGATAGGAATGGAATAAAACACGAGATTAATGTCCCATATGCTAACTTTCTTCTAAGGAGCTTAACTCTATGTGATAGGATAGGAGGAGCAAAATTATTGATCTGTCACTCACTGTGTTCTGTGGTCAGGTAAGTCCTTGGTTTTGGGATTCCAGTTCAGCATTCTCACAGCTACAACATGACTCTAAGTTTCATAAAAATAATACTACAACTGATAAAACATTGGTGGGCTGTGTGTGAAAGAAAAAGTGTGATAGCAAGAGAGGGCAATTAATTCATTTTCTAAACAAACAAACCCTAAGGTCATTAATGTTCAAGCTTTTGTTCTCTTCCTCTTGATATATATGTACTTATGGTATCCATGACAATGGGGAGGGGGTCAGTACACCCTTTCTACCCCTTGCCCTTTCTTTGAGGCTGCTTGGGCTATCAGTCCTAAAGTGACCACACAGAGTTGACAATGGACTTGAATCTAGATCTCTCTCATCCTAAATAAAATACCTGATCCTATGGCATCTCCAGGGATGGCAAGGGGTATAGTGATGCCAGAGCATCAGGTGCTGCAATGCAAATCCCAATCCTTTTCCAATGATAAGAACCAGAAGGTGCTGCCGCCTTAACCACTCTGCCACAATGCAATCCAAGCTGATTTGTTTATGTATTCTTAGTTTGCGCTGTTTGCAACTTTGTTTTAAGGCAAGATACCTAATAAGCATTTGAGCAGTTCATTGCAGATATGTATAAGGGGTGAAACAAAAAGACTTTCTGCATTCTTCAAAAGAGATTTGTTCTTTTTTCCCAGTCCTATTGCTGAACCTCCGAAGAAGCCCTCTTACCAGAGTATAGAAAGGTCAGTGTGATTAAATAGCACGGGAAATTAACTTTATGGCATTGGATGTGAGTGTGGGTGTGGGTTTTGTATATTGCTGGGACTAGTCTGGACTGAAGTGGCTTATAAATTTATCAGTACATCATATTGATAGATAAATATGTATTATAAACACTTTGACAGGCTGCAGTGGTTTCCAGGAACCTTTTTTTTTTTTTGCTCCAGCTCCCTCTTGAGACCATCTGGCACTAGGAAAAAAAACATGAACATTTCATTTGTTTTTTGAGCAAGCCAGGAGGTTTTGAATTGGCTTAAAATGAAAAAGAAAAAAAAAGGTAGAACAAGCATCACATTAGACAGGACAGGCAATTAGATAACCTCCAGGTGATTCTTTTCGACTCCTGTAGCAAGTGCAATGGGAAAGGGTTTGGAAGCAATAGGCCAAACTATGTAGATGTACCAGGTTGCCCCTTCCTATGCCACATAGAAGAGAAAAGGACCTAAATGACAGTTTGCAGTCTAAAACAGTGGCTGCCAACCAGTGGGTCAGGGACCACTGGTGGTCCGCGAGAAAATTTTGGTGGTCCGCAGAGAAATGTCCCACCCCAAAGCACTCCCCCCAAAACAATTAATACAGGCTGCACAGGAACATAAGGCTGTGCTGCCCACATGGTCCATCCACTTGCTTGCCCCCACCCTTCGGCCAAACGCAAACCTTATCTTGATTAGAGCCACACAAGCTGGAACTGGAAAGTAAGAGCAATGGTGGGGGAGGGAAATCTACCCTGAGGTGGCTTGCTGACATTGGTGGGAAAGTCGGTCCCATATTCCAGAGCTGCAATAGTCACAAGATTGGCCCTTTGGTCATCCCGGAGCAGCTACTCCTCCTCCCAGGTGCACCAGCCTGCCATGGACTGGAGGAGCTGCTCCGGAATGACCAAAGGGCCTCTCCTGTGACTATTGCAGCTCTGGAATATGGGACCAACTTTCTCCCACCAACGTCAGCAAGCCACCATCAGTCAAAACTCATATTAGTGGTCCGCGGGATTTAAAATTATGAGTTTGGCTGTTCCTGAGGTCCACCAAAGGTTGGTGGCCTCTAGTCTAAAAGGACCTAAAATGTCCTTTAATTTTACAGTGGACAGGTGGGTTGGTAGAGAGTATAATGTTTTTATACCCTATTTTCTTTGTTGGTATTTACTACCTTTTAATTAATGACAACTGAGAAGATATTATCATATTCCTTTTTTTTTTTTTTTTTTAAATCCACTTTACTTGGCTTGCAAAGGACTTTTTGAAAGCTTTCTGCCTTCAAACCATGGTTTTATCAGATTGATTTAGAAGTATTTCCATGCTTTATGGAGGAAATGAATTTAGGGCCAAGATCGTCCTAAATGTTTTATCTTTGTTGAAAAAGTAAAGCAAGGGTCAAATTTTCTTAGTTTTTTTAAAGCAGCTTTTTTCCCATTTTTTTTTTCTTATCTGTCTTTTCCTTTTTTGTCCTTCCTGACTTTTCTGACAAGTCACTTCAGTATAAAACTGACAGTTAGGTGCAGAGAATCTGAAGATCACAATTCAGATGACAAAATCCGATCAATGTATTTGATACTGAATGCATACATATGGTGTTTCAGTAAATAAGACTGCCATAGTTGACATATTGTTGGTGAGGCTGTTTACGGGAGAGGATAAAGGGTGAATCTTTTCAATGTACTAACTAGAAGGATCGAAGAGCAATCAGTCAAATGGCTAAAAAGAAGATAAGATACACCACATTCCCAGAGGTGCATTTCTTTGAATCCATAACCAGTGACCAAACTGTAGCAAGCTGCATCAAATACTGCCTTTCCTGAGAAATCTCCTTGGTAGAGGCAATACAGCATGCATTCTAGAGCAGATGCTAAGTAGAAACAGTCATTCAAATTCATGTCCTGTTTGAGAATTTCTACCCCAAAATTGACCCATCTTTTTTTAAATCAGTAGGCTGGATTTTCTTTCAAAGGAAAAAAGATACTTCTATTCTATTCTATTCTATTCTGTTCTGTTCTGTTCTGTTCTGTTCTGTTCTGTTCTACTCTACTCTACTCTACTCTACTCTACTCTACTCTACTCTACTCTACTCTACTCTACTCT
>BLBF01000003.1:32730456-32761828 GCA_015471245.1 Laticauda colubrina | reverse complement strand
CTACTCTACTCTACTCTACTCTACTCTACTCTACTCTACTCTACTCTCTCTACTCTACTCTACTCTCTCTACTCTACTCATTTTATCTATTTATTTATTTATTTATTTTTATTTTATTTTATTTTTATGCATATATATGTTTTTAAATGTATATGCTGCCCAATTCTTTAGTCATTAAGAATCAGAAAAATTTCAGTTCAAGGTGTTGACTTTTAAAACCCTCTATGACAGAGGTGGGGAACAATGGCCCCTTTATGACTTGTGGAGCCATGCTGGCCCAGGAATTCTGGGTGGTGAAGTCCACAAGTCATAAAGGGGCCATTGTTCTGCACCCCTGTTCAATAGCATGAGTCCAGGATATCTGAGGAACCACCTTTCCCCAATGGGAGGGGAGTGGTCCTCCCCACTCATTCTGACAGAAGGGGCCTACTCAGACCCCATCAAGAAAAGAGCCTTTTCTGCCACTTCTTATGCTGTAAACTGCCCGGTCACATTAAACAGTGAGATTGATGGCATAAAAGTTTAATCAATAAATAATAAAATATATCCATAAAACTAAAACTAAACTAAAGGCCCGGTCCCACTGGCCGACAGACGCAAAACATATGCATAAAGGACACAGCGGACAAGCAAAATTTCAGGGGTGACTCCATCTGTTGTCATCCACTCCAAAAAGTGGTGAAAATTTGCATAAACAGAATGGAAAAGAACGGACGTGGGTAGTATGTAGCGGGGATGTTAAATGGATGTTCTCAGAAGCCTAGCAGATGAAAGTGGATGGAAGCAGATGACACCTCCGAAGGGGTTCCGGGGGAGAATTTTGAAGCGGACGCATAGCGGAATGGGCAGATGTATAGCAGATGAAACGGATGCATCACGGACGCCTATAGGAAACAAAGGGGATGCCGCGCGGATGTATATCGGATGCAAAGCGTTCACTGCGCATGCAGGGAGTATGAATTGTGTCAGCTCCATGCATGTAAAAGGATGCAGCACGCACACAGTCAGCATATAGGGGAAAGACGTGCTGCCACATACATCTTGCAGGAACACCATGGTTCATCAGTCAGGCAAGAAGAGGAAGCCTGTGCCTACTCATTCAAGCCCTGGCAAGGTGAAGAAGGCCAGAACCAGCATCCCACCCCCTGGCATTGACTCTGAACCTGCTGCTGCTGCTACTGTGGTGGACCAGCCCCAAGGCCCTCAAAGCCCTGCTACTCCAGCCCATGAAGGCCCTGCTGAAGCCCCTGCCAGAGGGAGGAAGAGGCAAGGGAAGGAGAAGGGAGAGAGGAAACAGTACACCATTTCCGAGGAGCATGAGGATGAGGTGCTGGAATGGCTGAGGGAGAATGAGTACCTCTGGAGAAAGAGCCACAGACTGTATCGGGACACCAAGAAGAAGCAGGCAGCTTGGAGAGACAAGGCAGAGAGCCTGGGGTACACTGAAGAAGTACTCCTTGGATGGTGGAAGCACATGCACACCTGGTATGGCAAGCTACACCTCAAGAAATCTGGGCAGGGCGCTGTCAAGCTCACTGACCAGGAGATGTACGTCATGGCCAAGTGCAGTTTCCTGGAGGGTGAGATCCGCCACTGAGGAGCAGCCCCTCTGAGACCCCTCTCCCTCAGAAAGCCCACAGACAGCCAGTCCTCTTCCAGCCAGAAGCCAGCTACCCTGTCCAGGCAGGTGTCTTCAGAGAGCCCCACAGCAGAGACCCCCCCGACAGCTGCACTCCCCATGCTGGAAGACTTGGAGGATTCCGTGGAGGATGACGCCCTGCTGTCACAAATGGAGGAAGAAGCAGCAGCCACCAGAGGCCAACCCACCTCCACCCACCCCCAGCTCCAGAGGAAGCAGGCAGAGAGGCAGACTGGAGGGCCAGGACCACAGTGTGCTGTTGGAGATCAGGGACACAATGAAGACCAGCACAGAACTTCTGTCTCAGCTGGTCCACTTGGACAGAGCATCCTCGGGCTGGAATACCTTCATCACCTATGTGAGCCAAACCCTGAGGGACCTGCCCGAGGCCCAGTACCAGGTGATGAAGCAGAAGATCACAGCACTTCTACACAACCCTCAAGGCCCAGCTGAAGCTGCTCCTACCCAGTCCAGGTCTTCTCCTCCACCCGAGGCAATGTCACAGCCCTTCCATGGCTTTCAACAGCCCCTCACCCTCCAAGGCTACGACTACCAGGACTTCCCACAGCAGAAGCAGAACTTCCCAGTCCAGGCCCAGGTTCATCGCACGCCACAGATGCCACTCCTCACCCAGCTGCAGACCAGACATCCCCACTACACTCCTCCTTCCTCCACCCCACAGCCAAGCCCATCAACAGACAATCTGTCATCAGTATTGGGCCTGACATCTCAAGTCCTTGATGAAGGGCCTCTCAACCTCACGGGACTGAGTCAGCTCTCAGAGAGCTTCCTGAACACACCATCCTGTGTTGTACCCTCGGGGCCAAGCACCCCAATGGTGCCTCAGACCAGCACTCAAGCCACAGCCACCTCCACAGTCCCTGCCCGCTTAACAGCTGAGACCATGGACATGACTCAGAGTGACTGAGAATAGTGTCAGAGACTGAGTTGTTTACTTGTTAAGTTTATCTTTGCTTGAGACACTTTACTTGGTTCATTTTGCTTATTTAATAAAGTCATAAAGTCTACCTAAGAAAGGTAATAAAGGTTCCCTTTGCTTAAGACACTTAATACAGTTTACTTGGTTCATTTTGTTTATTTAATAAAGTCATAAAGTTTACCTAAGAAAGTTAATAAAGGTTATCTTTGCTTAAGACACTAAGTTTACTTGGTTCATTTTTTTTACTTAATAAAGTGTTGGTGAAAACTTTGAAAAAATGGTTAAGCCTTTGCATGCTTGTGGGATAGATAAGGATAGTTGTGGGATTGATAAACCTCCAGTGCAAGCATAGTGGGACTGTATGGTCTACCCTCCCAGCTGCCACACATATGGATCTTTTTTATCAATAACAATTTATTCATTGATCAACACATTTTAAAATAAACAAAGCTCTTTATTAATGCCCTATTCATTGTAGGACCACTCAACATACATGGCACAATCTCATCAATGTTATGCGACAGCTTCAAGGAAGCATCCATTAATCATCTATCATGCTGTCTTGACACTCCACTGCTCCAGCTGGGGAGTTGCACCAGTGTTTCAGGAGGTTGCACTGCTTCTTCCCTTCACGTGAAGCTCTGTTGCGGCCTTGTACTTCCACAGTGTCTATCAGGTTACGTCCTTGCCTCCATTCACCAGGCTCCATATCCCCATTGCCTTGTTGATGGTCGACAAGTCTGTTCTGCAACACTGAGTAGTGGGTGTGCATGAGATTGTGCAGGATGCAGCAAGCTTCCACGATGCTCCTCACAGTCTGTGGCTCATGCTGCATGGTGGTGAGAAGTATCTGGAACCTGTTGGCCAGGATACCAAAGGCGTTCTCCACCACCCGTATTGCCCTGGACAGCCTGTAGTTGAAGATCCTATCTTCATGGGTGAGGTATCTTGAACTGTACGGCTTCATGAGGTAGGTTCTGAGGGAGAACGCATCATCACCAACGATGAAGTAGGGCACATCTTGTGTGTCATTGGGTAGGGGGTCTGGACCTGGAAAACCCATGATGAGGTTGCATTCCAGCCCATCCTTGAGGTCACTTGTGTTGTATACCTGGCCATCTGAAGCTGACCCGTTGCCTGAAACATCGATGTTAATGAACTTGTAGTCAGCATCAACCATGGCAAAGAGGATGATACTGAAGAAGCCCTTGTAGTTGTAATAAGTGGACCCTGAGTTGGCTGGAGCTTTGCAGCCCACGTGTTTCCCATCTATGGCTCCAATGCTGTGGGGAAAGTTCCACCTTTGATACCACTCTTCTGCAAGTTTTCTCCATCCTTCTTCAGTGGAGGGGCAACTGAGGAGCTCCTCCACGTATTCTTCAATGATGGCCTATACCACTTCTCTGACCTCTTTGCTGATGCTGTTGTGTGGCACCCTCCATGCATACTGCATGTTTCTGTATGTGGTTCCAGAGGCCAGGTGGCGCAGAGTCAGTGCCACCTTCAGTCCAGGGTCCAGGTTGGGATGGAAGTTGGTGCTTGGCTTGGTCAACCTGGGTCTCAGACGCTGTACAAGTTCATCAAACATGGCTGGTGGCATCCTCAAGAAGTGATGGAATGCACGAGGGTCTTCATTCCTCATCTCCACTATCAACTGGTCATACAGTCCAAACTCCATTCTTCTCACAATCCATCCTCGAACCCACACAGCTCTTGGACATCTCCTTCTTCTCCTTCTGTGAAAAACTTGATACAGTCTGAACAGGTTTTGGTTCTGGTGATGAATGAGCGCAACTATCATACGGACTGTGTCATCATCCATGGTGGAGAACAATTGATGATGTTGAAGACCAAGACCAAGGGTGATGAGGTCTGTACACCTGGACTCATACATGAGGCTCCTGGACTCATACTGAGATCCAGATTATTTTCTCCCCCTTTTTATAGAAAATATCGGTTGTCCGCTAGGTGTCCTTCTACATACTCCAGACATCCTAAATATATGAGATACATCCCAGATACAAACGTTTTGTCCGTTTTTAATCCTTTATATTTGAGATGCATCCGCTTACATCCTTTCTATTTCCATGCTACTAACGCTGTGTAGACGTTCCATGTACCTTTTGTTTCTTCCCTCTTTCCATTTTCAGCTGCAGCGGATGTGAGTTGAGGGGATGGCCAGAGGATGCAGAGAGGATACAGAGGACGTTTAATGGGTGATAACGGACATTTGTTGCCTGTATATGTCGCGGATGTACATTGTACGCGGCGCAAAGTTCATCCGTTCACAAAGTTTTGTGCAGCTCAAAACTTCTTGAGCAGATGAAATTGCAGTGGACGGCTGCTTGACAGATAGAATGTATTAAACACATATGCAGTGAGTACACAACGGATGCATAGCGTTTTCCAACGGATGGCAAGCTTTTTTAAATGTTTTACATCTTCTTTGCATCCGTAAGCACAGTGGGACTGGGCCTTTACAGGTGAATGGTGAATAGTGTTCATGGCAATGAGAATATCCTTTATTTAGGATCCTGAATCCAAACATTCTGAAACACTATTTGAAAAGTTTCCAGGATTGTGGCCACAAGAAGCTAAGGAAGGTTGAAACAAGTCCATTTGTTCTCTCAGAAATTTTCAAAGAAATAAGTGGTGCAATAATCTTTAAAAAAATGATGCTTAAGTAAGATAGTACAGCAGTACCTGAAAGTTTGATCATTCCTTAATCGTTAAGAATTGCTTTTGGAAGTGTAATAATCTGGAATATACCCTGTATCCATAATTAGATTCTCAGAAATCAATTCTATTAAATTAATGGATTCCCCCCCCCCCCCCAAGTTAAATATGTAGAACTTGCTGCTGAAACCTGCTGAATGCCCTTTGAATAAAGTGTCACTTGCACTTTCTAGCATAACTCAGGTTATGCATTCATAGTAAATTATGCAAATTAAATTTGTATCTACCTGCTTTTCATAATGCATTTTGCTGCTGAGACTTGTCTTCACGTTTTTGCTGCAAGGTGGCAGCCTGAGAACAAAACGAAGACAGGCGTTTAGGGCAACTTTGGCTTTTCATAAGCTTTAAAGGACATTATTATCAGTTGTTAATTGAAATCCAGTTAGTCCATCCAGCTTCCATTTAAAACATTTAACCAGTCATTGCTTATCTATTTTTATAACTTTCTTTCTGTTTTTAAAACAAAATTTCTATTTTTTTCTGGTTTTAAAAATATTCTGAAATAGTAGCTTGTATTTATTTCTTAGTTGTCATTTTACAATATTCATAGATTTAAGGGATTTCAGAGTTTCCTTCCTTCCTTTCTCCCTTCCCTTCCTCTTTAATATTTTGATATAATGCTTACTATTTTAATGTGTTTTTCCCCTAATGTTGCAAAAATCTGGAATGATTTGGAGAAGAAACTCTGGAACCTAATAAAAAGCTCTGCTAAACTGAGCTCTGCCATACTGGGTATGGTCTTTAAACGGATGCTAGTGTCCATATGAGAAACATGAAAATGGAATACTTATCTACAATGTAAACTTCTCTTTGATTTTTCTCCATATCCAGTATTTATACTACCAGTTTTAAGGAATGTGAAGAAGAGCAAGAGCCTATTGTTGAAGAAAAGGTACTAGATGTAGAAGAGAAGAAAAAATCTGCTGGCCGTGGAAAGAAGAAAACAAAGAAATAGTACAATGAGATTGGAAGGTGTTACTGTTATTTATTTGTCTGTTTATTTAGCACATATGTTCTTGTTGGTCTGAATTTAATGAAGTTACATATATAGATATAGCCAAGTGGGTTGTATACATTATACAGCAAACTACATCCCAAAAGTATCTGCCTCATTATCATCAACCTTCCCATAAAGGAGCTTCTTTCTTTCCATAAAACATCTGGAGATCAATTCCCAGAAAAATATTGCAGACCCTAGCAAGAATCTCCTTACCTTGTTCTGCAGGAATAAAACATCTCAAGATTTTGGACAGAAAACAAAAGTTGTGGTTAGACTGACATGCAGAAGTATAGAAAAGGAGTTGGTAGGACAGAGAAACAGGATACAGCAAACAAACAAATGGATTAAAGGACCATCAGAGATCATTGAAAATGGAATTAGTTAAATTATCATAATTACCACCATCATGATATATTCTTATATGAGATCTTATGGGATTTCTAGCAGCAATATAGAAAGAATACCAATATTTTGATATGTTAAGGGGTGGTTTTGCTTGAGTTTTAAACATTTGACAGATGATATGAAATATTAAGGGTGAAATTAAGACATGGATGTTCCTTTTTTTTTGTTTCAGTTTGGCACCATACAAACCATACAATGATGTCCAGCACTTGGGGGGTAAAATTACCATCCTTCCTGTGAAAAGCCTTCATCTTTTCAAAAGGAACGTGTCTTCAAAATTGTGAAACACTGAAATTTTTCAAGAGATCAGATTAACACAGGAAAACATCTAGTAAAGAACAATCACGTCCATATAGATGCTTAAAACAGAACTGCAGAAGAAAGAAAAAAAACAAAAATGGAATTCTGGCTGAAGCCTGAGATACTCTATGCATCAGTATATACAATACTAAAAGTACAATTTTCATTTGAAATCTTAAAATCCCCTGCTCAACTGTGGACACCTATAACCTTCTGTATATCATGTGGCAGCCACTGTTCTCATCCTAACCATAAGTAGAACTCACTAAGGCTGATGGGAATATTTGAAAGGCCACAATGCTGCATCCCTGTCTCAGATATAAGGACTAGATTTGACAGGACACTTGAACTCAGCTGTGACATCCAGTGGAGACTTTGCATTGCTATCTGATAATAAAGTGAGATTATGACCCACCTGTTACCTTAAATAAGTATATAGTGTAAGAAATGTTTGGTAAGGTAAATATGTGATAAATAAATATATAATCTGATATTGGCCACTGGGTATGTTCAATTTCTCCTCCATATCCCATTTCTCATTAACAATACCATACATGGAACAAATAATAGCATGCAACATGACTGAATTTACCCTTTATGTAGCAATTTCTGTAGAATTTCAAAGGGTATTAATGTGTTTATCCTTTGATCAGTGCTGGTATCTTAACTATCAGAAACAATGGATATACAGGAAGTTATCCAGTAGGTAATGTCAGCTATCAAGTCTACATTTTGTCAAACTGATTTGTTACTAGGGAAGATGTTTATTGAAGTAGAAGAAATCATGACCTCATATTAACAGACTGATTTTTTTAGAGTTCAAATGAAGTCACATCTAGCAAATAACATATTTAATAAGATGTTGGTATACTAAGTTATCCAGAAAGGAGTAGGGCAGTTTTAGTATTTTCTTGACCTGAATGTGCCAAAGAGTTTTTCTGATTAAAAATCTCCAGTTTAAATTCAAAGTGAAAGGTATAGATTATGTTATAATTGCTTCACTACACTTCCAAAACTGCCCAGTGTTACTTGGTTGAGTTGGATGGCTATAGAAACTGAATAAATAAATAAAAGAACTTAGTTTTGGAAAAGAAACATTTCATCTTCAGTACATTCTACAATTAAGATGATTATTTGCACAATGACATTCCTTGCAAAAATGGCAGATGGAAAAATAATTTATAATATTTCCATTTAATTACATTCACATTTTCTGTTATGTTTATGGTAAATTAATGTGGTTATGACACCCCCCCAAAAAAAACCACTAGGGATTTGTGTGCATGTGTATGGGGGTTTGTTTTTCAGTTTGTCACCTTTCAATAAAGCAAGCAAGTGTTGGATGTAATAGCTTTGAAACCAAATGTCCCCTTGAGGCTGTAATAAATTAATATGGGTCTGAAAATTCCCAGAGTTAAAGTGACATTTTACTAGACTTGTTTTCTAGTAACTTGTTTTCTAGACTTGTTTTCTAGTCTTCCCCCAGATAGGCACATTCTCATTATCTAGAAAAACACTGCATGGATTTGACATGTGAATTCTGTAAAGAAATAAAAATAGCAAGAAGATTATATGGCTGAATTAGATCATAGGAGAATAAGTATGGTTGCTTTATTTTGCATTGCTTTCTCTTAGAAGCCCATCATCAAATCCTATAGACTAAGACATGCTTGATGGCAATACCTTGTTAAAACAGACTATTATTAGAAAGCTATTGCAGTGTGTGAATTAGAGGGTTGATCAAGGAAGACCCAAATGCAAATCCTCACTCAGCCATAAAGTTTTGGAAGATTTTGAACCAGTCATTATCTTTCACCATGGCTGGTCCAGTAAAGGGCTGTTGTGAGAGAAAAATAGAAGAATGCTATGCATACAATGTAAAATACAACAATTAATCAGTCATGTGTTTTGATCATCCAGATATTTCTGAGTCATCAGTTATGCTATCACCACTCCATTTCCAAAGATATTACACAGAGAGTATTTTTTAAAAAATGCTGAGATGAGTTCACATATTAAACCATAAACCATAGTATACAAAACACAATGGGATTGATTGATAAAAAATATACAAAGTCAGAACTGAATCACATATTGTTTAGGATGATGTCTGAACTTAAAATGTTGATAAATAAGTCTGTGTCCTCCAGATTTCTTTTCCATCTTTAACTGACTGGGAAGAAGTTGCCACCACATAAACTGAGATTTGTCTCAAATTTCTCCTATGCATAAAATGGCAAATTTACCCACATACTGATATATGTTCAGGTTGGGTGGGGAGCTGTCCATGGTAGAACATGCTAAAAGTTTTAGACTCAACTGATCCACAAACCAGAAGGTTGCTGCTTTGTGCATTCTGGGCCTTTAATCAGGAGCAGCATGCCTGTTTGCCTGCCTGGTAGACCCAGTCCTTAGTGGAGGACTCTATACACTTGCAGATAATCCCAAAGGTGCTTTTTCAGGAGACACTGGACTTCCTTGTTGTTTTCTTTGAAGATGTTTAGCTTCTCATCCAAGAAACTTCTTCAGCTCTGACAGAACAGTATGGAATGGAAGGATTTATATTCTTTGATTTCCAGGAAAAAATGCAGACGACAGGAACCAGGAGCACTACTCAGGTGACCCTGAGGATACAGATAAACCTCCAAGTGCTTCAACGAACCTGTAAAAGGATGCAATGACCAGCTGTCTACAAGGAATATAAATCCTTCCATTCCCCACTGTCCTGTCAGAGCTGAAGAAGCTTCTTGGATAAGAAGTGAAATGTCTTCAAAGAAATACAAGGAAGTCCAGTTGCCTCCTGAAAAACCACCTTCAGGACAGCCATGACCTGACTGAGAATCTCTACAGACTACTTGTGGATAAGCCCATCTGTAGATAAGCAAACCTTCAAATTTTAAATCAAAATAGCATGAAAATGCAGTACTTGCAGACAACTCTCAAAATTTTTGTATGCTTTAATTTTTATAATTGGCTTATCTGCAGTTGAAAATTTTGGATTTATCCGCAGGTAAACTTATCCACAAGTATATGTGGGGTATATGGGTACTTTTTAAAAGCTGAGGAAAAACTCAAATATATGGTAGGTCTATTTGTGGATAAGATTATCCACTTGGGGGTAATTTGGAACCTAAAATTCACAGTTTATCCATGAGTATATTGGAACCTAAAAAGTTTATCCATGAGTATATACAGTATCAAAAAAATAGGCTATCAAAGATAAATAGCTAATTTTAAAAAGACTTACAGTGAACAGAAAATGCTTCATGAACCCGAGGGATGAATGTGGAAGAACTGGCATTACTTTGTTTCCCATATGCTGCTATTTGGGAAGGGGGGGCAGAATATATTAACCCTGGCAGTGGCATGCCACATCCTTTTTCTCAAACAGGGACTTCTGCAACCTGTTCTACTTGGTAATTTACTCTTTGTAACTGGGACCTCATTATGGCAGAGAGATTGAAACTTACTACCTCAGCAGTCCAAATCCATCTGGATCTTGGCCTGGCCATATGCAAAGTCAGCATGAATTAATTCATTAGAATGTCTTTGGTGTATAACTAATTTTAACCCCCATTTCTGACAACAAAAAAAGCATCTAAAAGATGTTCAGTTAATTAATACAAGTGAAACTTGGAAACAAAAAGTGGAGATAGTTTGTTTGTTTGTTTTAGCTTCTAGATAAACAAGTAGGTCTTCTTTAAAATTCTTTTTCCAAATATTTTCCTTCTGAAGTTCTTGGTTTCCCTCCTTCCGGTTAGTGTTTTTCTTCTCAGTGCATTCAAAACACATTTTGGCTACCTTGTGTTCTTAACCATTCTCAAATCAACATTATGGAGGAATTTCAGTGGTATGGATTCACATATCATACTGAACTACCATTATTTTAGGCTTTGGAATGAGCCACTATATGCAGTTTGCTCCTGCTAGAATCAGACAATCAGAACAAATAGAAAATCAAATGAAACACAGCTGAATGTGACAATCCTGCCAATGAGTTTAAAAAACTTATTCAATTAAACCCAAGCTCAAACACTGTGCCTGAGATATTGAATTCATTATAGAGGTTTCATACATCTAAGTCTTTTTAATTATGTCCTTCACTCTATGTGCTAAATTTGAAATAGTTATGGACATGGCAAATTCCAAAGAGTTCATGTTAAACTCACCCCATGCATATTTTCCCAGCAGTCACTTTCTCTCATCCAATTATTGTAGATTATTCTTCCTCCTTGACTTCTTTCCAAAATTATGGGGGAAGCAGAAACCTCTCCTGAGCCACTTACGGCATACCAATAGGAAGTTATCCAGCAGGAATTCTTTTCTCCAAAAAATGATAGTATACTAAGGTTTCTAAATTAACTAGTGAGAAAAACTGTCCTGTTTTTCCTCTCCTATTGTATGGAGAACTTCATTATGAAGTTGGTCTGAGCCACAGCTGATCATATTTTTTTGTATTGTGTGTATGTGTGTGTGTTTGTGTGTGTGTCATAAAAAATAAAATGCTGAGGTAAATGCTGAATCAGTGTCACCTGTGGAATTATAAAATTCCATCATTAAAATTAACTTCTATCTATTTTCTCATTATCTCCAATTTATTCATTCATTTATTCATTCACTCACTCAATTTCTACAGTCACCCAATCAACCAAGTGACTCTGGGTGGCTTACAATTCTAAAATTATAAAACAAGTAAAACAATTTAAAAGATATTAAAACAATAAAAACATTCACAAAATAAGTTAAGTAAAAACCTCAGTTTGAACTTTAAATACACATTTTAAATGCACTATTTTCCAATGAGTCTTTTAAGCACTTTTCCATTTTTTGCCTACTCTATAAATCACATCTGGAACATATCTGTAATGTTCAAGAAAGTGACTTACATACTAGGGCAACAGAGCTCTGGGCTTCTTGGCATCTGTCGCAAAGCTGACAGACCAGGACTATTTATTCATGCATGTTAAAAGAAAGAGGCAAAGCAACTACTATGGTTCAAGGGCAATAATGCCTAAGTGATGGATGATCCCAGTAAGGCTGCAGACATACACCCAATAGAAAAAGATTTGGTGAACAATGACTCCTCATCTGTATATGTAGAATCATGTGACTCGAAGGTACAAAAAAGAATAAAAAGATTTACTGGATGCAATAAGATCAGATGAGAAGTGGAGGGAAGAGACAAAAAATGCTACATAGATTTACTAGCAATAATAAGGCTAGAAAAAAAATTAAAAGTGGACAGTAAAAAAGATTCATTCGTTGCAAGCAGCTTTTTTTTTTTCGTAAGCAGCTGTAAAAGAAGCTATCCATTAAGATTTATAGATTACAATGTCATTTTAAAAGGCAATAGAATAACAGCTGCCGTTGACAGTACATTTCTGTTCCGACATGTCACACACCTGGAGCCCAATAGAAACCTCAGGGCATTTCAGGATTCTTACAGACAATTCAAGTACTGAAACTAAAGCCTATCAGGGCCAATATCCGTAGCTAACTAGGAAAATGCATCTTGAGGACAAACCACAACCATTTCACTCCTCTGGTTTCCTGATTTTAAAAAATGTCTGAGGGCAACTTTCTTCCTTCTTTTGCCTCATTTTTATTAGCTTAAATGTTCCCCGAGCCTTTAGAAGGGTCAGACTACAACTCCCACTATCCTTAAAGCCCCTGTCCCACTGCACCAACAGATGCAAAGAGGATGTAAAACGGACAAAAAAGCTTGCCATCCGTTGGAAAACGCGATGCATCCGTTGTGTACTCACTGTGTTCGTGATTCATATGCTCTATCCATCAAACATCCGTCTACTGCTATTTCATCCGCTCAAAAAGTTTTGAGTTGCACAAAACTTTTTGAGCGGATGAACTTTCCGCCGCGTACGATGTACATCCGCAACACATACGGGAAAAAACGTTCTATGTCCGTTGTCATCCGTTACACGTCCACTGTATCCTCTCGGCATCCTCTGGACATCCCCTCAACTCACATCCACTGCAGCTGAAAGCAGAAAGAGGGAGGAAGCGAAAGGTACACAGAACGTCAACACAGCGTTATTAGCACAGAAATAGAAAGGATGTAAGCGGATGCATCTCATATATAAAGCATTAAAACGGACAAAACGTTTGTATATGGGACGTATCCTGGATATTTAGGATGTCTGGAGTATGCCTAGAGTATGTGGAAGGACACCTAGCGGAAAATGGATATTTCCTATAAAAAGGGGGAGGAAATCACCTGGATCTCATTATGAGTCCAGCAGCCATGGTGTACAGACCTCTTCACCCTTGGTCTTGGTCTTCCACATCATCCACTGATCTCCACCATGGATCATCACACATTCCTTATGGTCGCTGCCATCATTCAACACCAGAACCAAGCCCTCTTCAGACTGTTTCACCTTTTCTACGCAAAGAGAAGGAGAGGTCCAAGAGCTGTGTGGGTCCGATGATGGATCGGGAGAAGAGTGGAGTTTGGATTCTATGACAAGCTGATGGTGGAGCTGAGGAATGAAGACACTCGTGCATTCCAGCACTTCATGAGGATGCCACCAGCCATGTTTGATGAAATTGTAGAGCGTCTGAGACCCAGGTTGACCAAGCCAAGCACCAACTTCCCTCCCAGCCTGGACCCTGGACTGAAGGTGGCACTGACTCTGCGGCACCTGTCCTCTGGAACCACATACAGAAACATGCAGTATGCATGGAGGGTGCCACACAACAGCATCAACAAAGTGGTCAGAGAAGTGGTGCAGGCCATCATCGAAGAATATGTGGAGGAGCTCCTCCAGTGCCCCTCCACTGAAGAAGGCTGGAGGAAAGTTGCAGAAGAGTGGTATCAGAGGTGGAACTTTCCCCACACTGTTGGAGCCATAGATGGGAAGCACATGGCCTGCAAAGCTCCAGCCAACTCAAGGTCCTCTTATCACAACTACAAGGGCTTCTTCAGTATCATCTTCTTTGCCATGGTTGATGCTGACTACAAGTTCATGTACATTGATGCTTCAGGCAATGGGTCAGCTTCAGATAGCCAGGTATACAACGCCAGTGACCTCAAGGATGTGCTGGAATGCAACCTCATCATGGGTTTTCCAGATCCAGACCCCCTACCCAATGACACACAAGATGTGCCCTACTTCATCGTGGGTGATGACGTCTTCTCCCTCAGAACCTACCTCATGAAGCCGTACAGTTCCAAATACCTCACCCATGAAGAGAGGAACTTCAACTACAGGCTGTCCAGGGCAAGGCGGGTGGTAGAGAATGCCTTTGGCATTCTGGTCAACAGGTTCCAGATACTTCTCAGCACCATGCAGCATAACCCAGAGACTGTGAGGAGCATCATGAAAGCTTGCTGCATCCTGCACAATCTCATGTGCACCCGCTACCTAGTGTTGCAGAACAGACTTGTGGACCATCAACAAGGGAATGGGGACATGGAGCCTGGTGAATAGAGGCAAGGACGAAACCTGATAGACACTGTGTGTTAAGCCTGGGTTCCCCAACCAGGGTTAGGTAGACAAGCTAAACAGAATGTGCAGCGTTAGTCAGATAGGCACACAGATAAATGAGTGAGTTAAGCTTGTATGTTTATTAACATACAGTAAAAATAACAGGTACGCTTGTGCTATCAAGAATATATTTTATTCCAGTATAAGTTTATAGCATAGTCAAAAACAGTCCAATATTCATTTACCATGTAGTCAGTCCATTCAGGGATATTCAGTTAGCAAAGTCCATGTAGAATATCCTATTGTCAGTTCACATAAATCAGTCCGTTGTTGTCTCTCCCGTTCGAGCAATGCAGTCTTGCTTCCAAGCAGTAATCAGGGATCATCAAAGCCAGAGAGAGAGAGCAAGCCATAGACTTGCTACTTTTATATGGTTTTCATAACCACTCCCACAATTGCTATTTTACAGTTAAAGCTGCATACACTAACTATGATTCATAGTTATTATTTCACCTAAAACAGTTAGGGTGAACAATGTTATCCCTAACACTGTGGATGTACAAGGCCCCAACAGAGCTTCACGTGAAGGGAAGAAGCAGCGCAACCTCCTGAAACACTGGTGCAATTCCCCAGCTGGAGCAGTGGAGTGGCAAGACAGGATGGTAGATGCTTAATGGATGCTTTCTTCAGCCTGTCTCATCACACTGATGAGATTGTGCCATGTATGTTGAGTGGCCTTACAATGAATAGGGCATTAATAAAGAGTTTTGTTTATGTTGAAATGTGTGGATCAATGATTAAATTGTTATTGATAAAAAAGGTCCATATGTGTGGCAGCTGGGAGGGTGGACCATACAGTCCCACTATGCTTGCACTGGAGGTTTATCAATCCCACAGCTATCCTTATCCATCCCACAGCTATCCTTACCCATCCCACAGCTATCCTTACCTATCCCACAGCTATCCTTACCTATTCCACAGCTATCCTTACCTATCCCACAAGCATGCAAAGGTTTAACCATTTTTTCAAAGTTTTCACCAACACTTTATTAAGTAAATTAAATGAACCAAGTGTGTGAAGCAAAGATAACCTTTATTAATAACTGTCTTAAGTAAACTGTATGACTTTATCAAAAAAGCAAAATGAACCAAGTAAAGTGTCTAAAGGAAAGATAAAGTGAACAGGTAACAACTCAGTCTCTGGCACTATTCTCAGTCACTCTGAGACATGTCCATGGTCAGCTGTCGAACAGCCAGGGACTGTGGAGGTGGCTGTGGCTGGAGTGCTGGTCTGAGGTGCCATTGGGGTGCCTGGCCCACAGGGGATGGTGTGTTCAACAGGGGATGGTGTGTTCAGGAAGCTCTCAAAGAACTGACTCAGTCCCGTGAGGTTGAGAGGCCCTTCCTCAAGGACCTGGGATGTCAGGCACAGTACTGATGACAGATTTTCTGTTGAGGGGCTTGGCTGTGGGGTGGAGGAAGGAGGAGTGTAGTGGGGCTGTCTGGTCTGCAGCTGGGTGAGGTGAGGCGTCTGTGGCGTGCGATGTACCTGGGTGTGGACTGGGAAGGGCTGCCTCTGCTGTGGGAAGTCCTGGTACTCATAGCCTTGGTAAGTGAGGGCCTGTTGAAAGCCGTGAAAGGGCTGTGACATCGCCTGGGGTGGAGGAACAGTCCTGGAGTGGGTCGGAGCAGGTTCATCTGGGCCTGGAGGGTGGTGCAGCAGTGCTGTGATCTTCTCCTTCATCACGTGGTACTGGGCCTCGGGCAGATCCCTCAGGGTGTGGCTCATGTAGGTGATGAAGGACTTGTGGTTCGAGAATGGTATATCGCTGTGGACCAGCTGAGAGAGAAGATCTGTGCTGGTTTTCATCATGTCCCTGATCTTCAGCAGGACAGTGTGGCTCTGGCCCTCCAGTCTGCCTCTCTGCCTGCTTTCTGTGGAGGTGGAGCTGGGGGTGGGTGTGGGTTGGTCTCTGGCTGCTGCTTCTTCCTCCATTTGAGACAGGGGATCCTCCACATCCTCGGGCATGGGGAGTGCAGCTATCAGGGGAGTCCCTGCCATGGGGCCCTCCAAAGACACCTGCCTGGATATCATTCACTGTCTCCTGGCTGGAAGAGGACTGGCTGTATGTGGGCTCTCTGAGGGAGAGGGTTGACAGAGGTGCTGCTCCTTGGTGGTGGACCTCACCTTCCAGGAAGCTACACTTGGCCATGACGTACATCTCCCAGTTAGTGAGTTTGACAGCGGCCTGGCCAGATTTCTTCAGGTGCAGCTTGCCATACCAGGTGTGCATGTGCTTCCACCACCCCAGGAGGACATCTGAAATGTAGCCCAGGCTCTCTGCCTTGTCTCTCCATGCTGCCTGCTTTCTCTTGGTGTCGCAATAGAGTCTGTGGCCCTTTCTCCACAAGTACTCGTTCTCCCTCAGCCATTCCAGCACCTCCTCCTCATGGTCCTCGGAAATGGAGTACTGTTTCCTCTCTCCCTTCTCCTTGCCTTGCCTTTTCCTCCCTCTGGCAGGGGCTTCAGGGCCTTCAGCAGCAGGGCTTTGAGGGCCTTGGGGCTGGTCCACCACAGCAGCAGCAGCAGCAGCAGCAGCAGGAGAAGCACCACCAGCAGCAACACCAGAAGCACCAGCAGCAGCAGAAGCACCAGCAGCTTCAGAGTCAGCGCCAGGGGGTGGGATGCTGGTTCTGTCCTTCTTGCCGGGCTGGCAGGAGTAGGCACAGGCTTTCTCTTCTTCCCTGACTGATGAACCATGGTGTTCTTTCAAGATGTCTCTGGCAGCAGGTCTTTCCTCTGAATGGTGACTGCTTGCGAGCTGCATCCTTTTATATCCGCGGAGCTGATGCAATTCATCCTCCCCGCATGCGCAGTGAACTCTTTGCATCCGCTATGCATCCTATTGGCGTCCATGATGCATCCGCGTCATCCACTATGCATCTGCTCCTTCCGCTACGCGTCTGCTTCGCTATTCTCCCCCAGAAGCCCTTTGGATGTGTCATCCGCTTCCATCCGCTTCCATCTGCTAGGCTTCCTACGAACATCTGCTTCCCATCCTCGCTAAGTACTACCCCCGTCTGTTCCTTTCCGTTGTTTTCCGTTCTGTTTATGCAAATTTTTGCCACTTTTGAGAGCGGATAACAATGGATGGAGCCACCCCCAAAATTTTGCTTGTCCGCTGTGTCCTTTTTGCATACGTTTTGCATCCATCGGCCAGTGTGACCTAGCCTTAATCAGCATAGTCTTTGTTAACACAGGATGGAGAGGAAAACTGCCCAATTTATCTGCCTGGAACTAGGAAGGCTGATTTAGGCTTTGGCCTATTTTGTTCACAGTATTTGTTGAAGCACTACATTCTGTGTGGTTTCCCCCCACTCCAAAAGCAATAGTAGAAGGTTACAAATAACCATGCATAATAGGGTAGCATTTGAAGGCTTGTGAAAATTGTTGTGTGAGATTTAATACAGTTTTGTAATGGTTTGGTCCTGCACCTCAGTGTAAAATGCTTCTGCTTGCATAGGTAATTATGCAAATTGAAGAACATAATTAGATTTAGCTCCTGAAGCACTCTGACTGCAGCCTCAACTGCATCTGTGGTTTCCAAAGCACCCTGAGATCATGAAGATTGCATCTCATGTCATAATCACTGGGTTTCATTTGCTTCATTATTTATTTATTTTGTCGTCGTGTTCCCCCCCCCCCCAAAAAAAAAAAAAAACCAATAAGAAAAGGAGACCTCTTGGTCTTGACAAATCCTGAGAGCATTTCAGGATAAATGAGTGTTTGAATCTGAATTAGAAGTAGTTAGGACAAGGGATCCAAATCCAGATGTTCTACCCTGAAAATGCCTTGCTTTTGCTCCCATGCTTTTCACCCCGGTAAATTCAGAATGTCACTTGGAACAGCCCCCATTGACAAAATTACTATTTACTATCTCACTACTAAAATTACTTTATAAAGTTAAGTTACTATTATTGAATGCTAGCCTCTCCAAATATTGGAGTTACTTTAAAGGGAATGTAAAAATGCCCCCTTGGTAATACAGGTGGATAGTGGTTCTTGAACTTACATTAGTCACTTCACTAGCATTTAAAGTAATGAATATCAATATACATACTGTATATAAAGCATTGGTTTAATTCTTCATGGAATCAATTCTTAAATTGATTCAGGTCAACACCAAACAGCCATAGAGCTTGAATAGATTCTTGTAGATAATATTAAAATAGATTGGGAATTTTTAAATTTAATAAAGGCAAATGCTACTGAGTAGCAGTCAGATAAATCAAGACTTCATCTTTCATAATTGCAGTCTGAGTTGCACCAAACTCTGGAAACATGTTGATCTTCTTAGTAATTCCTGCATTGAGAATTGCAGTTCCAAAGTCCCATCTCAGTGTTATGAGCAAATTTGGCCACCAAACATCTTAGTTGTCTTGAAATATTTCTATTCTTTCCATCCAAAGCAGAGGTGGTATTCAGCAGTTTTTGACCGGTTCTCCAGAACCTTCCCCTGCCATGCCTACCAAGCCACGCCCACAGAACCAGCAGTAAAAACATTGGAATCCCACCACTGATCCAAAGGTCTCCAAAATGGTGTAAGGTTATCTCTCTTGTCTTGAACAGAATTTATCAATTTGTGGGTCTTCAAATGCTGCTTATGTAAACTTTTGAACAGCCCCAGTGAGGTGGGGGATGAGATTTTTACAGTGCCTGTTAAACAAGAGTCCTCTGAATGACAGAAATACCTTCTGTGACAAGCCAGAATCTACTGTAAGACAGTGGAACATTCACTGAGACCATTCTTCCATCCAGGGATGTCAGTGATCCCCATGGGGTCAAAAATAGTCAAGATGATGGCTGTAACTCAGTGATAGAAGTCATGTTCCTTTTTAATATGCATCAGCTGCCATCCTGCATTTTTTGACACCTCACCAGATGCTTGCCTACTAGTTCTGTCTGCAATTGTTCACCGGCAGGTCCTCGGAAACTAACAACAGGGATCAGATTCTGATATTGTTGATTTTAAGTTCATATTCTTTGAAAAAGGCACTGCCAAAACACAATTTGTCTTGTAAATACTGTGGAGAAAAATACTTGAGTAGCAAAAAGTGAGGAGGACCGTTTGCATTAAAATATTGATTGAGGTCTAAATGCTAAAGGCTGCCATTAAAAATTCACTCAACATCTCTGCCAATAAGCTGCATGAATTGGCTCCCACTTCAACACTCCCATAAATCCTATGACAGTATTAATAACCTTTATTAATGAAATAGAATGTGTTTTTTTGAGCTGGGATTATGAATATGTGTAACTTGTCATATTCAGTTCTAGAGTCCCATGACAGCATTCTATTGATGTCACTGACAAATCATCAAAGATCCCAGCTTCATTGGCAGGATAATCTTAGTTTATGATTCTGCTGTAGCCACAGAAAAACAATCATTGATCCAAATATCTACGAATACATGTCAGGCATCTATCGAACACTTAGAAGGCTTCTTTGAGTAAAGTGTTCTTCTCCATGTTGTCTTATCTTTGCCTCATTTCTGAGACATCTTCCAGAACTTCCAACACTCAATATGAACATCTGTTGTACTGGATATGCTGGGAGATGGCATGCAGCAATAGCAATGGTGCTTAGACTTATACACCACTCCACAGTGCTTTACAGCCCTCTCTAAGCAATTTACAGAGTCAGCATATTGCCTCCCAACAATCTGGGTCCTCATTTTACCCACTTTGGAAGGATGAAAGGCTGAGTCAACTTTGAGCTGGTCAGGATCAAACTCCTGGAGTGAGCAGTGAGTTAACCTGCAGTACTTCATTCTAACCACTGTATCGCCATGGCTCTGTAACACCATAACTGCACATCAGTGGAAAAAAAAGTATCTTAAAAAGAGGACAAAGTGCTTCATTAAACCGAACCTCCCACAAACCTAGCAGAAGTTAGTTTCACACCAGGAGGAGAAGCTGATAAAGTCCTTTTGGTAGTCGTGCACATTTCTTCCTTTAGCAAGCCAGGAAGAACATGGAGCACCCATGCTAAACTAGGCCATTATAGATGTGTTACTCAACCACCACAACTTTGAGATATATGAGGAATTCTGGGAGTTGAAGCCCACACATCTTAAAATTATGGTGGTTGAGAAACACTGTACTGTTGTAATGGAAAACCTGATTATAGTCCTCTCTTTATATATATATGGATTTTTGGTTATTTTGGTTTTCTCTTGTGTAAAATTGGAAGTATTTTGGCAACTTTTCAACAAAATCTAATTCGTCATCTTCAGGCTTGTGTCTTCAGCTTTGTGCTTCTCGGAGTAATGTGAGCTTGCAGCTGTTTTTTCTTTTTAACTGCCAGTGAGGGTGTGACTTGACTGGGTGGGGGGCCTGGCTGTGATCTGATTGGTTGGGGGGTTGGCTGTGTTCCGATTGGCTGGGGATGTGTTCTTTTCAGGTGGGGGTTTGGCTGTGGTGGTACCATCTTGTATGGCCATCATCAGTGTGGGTCTGGTGTCATTCTTCATGTTAGGTATTCATTTGTTAATGAGGGCGGATTTCCAAATGGCTGGCAGGCAGGAGGTATCATCTATTTTATTCATGCTGTGTGGGTGTTTTTCTATCTCTGTGGCTTCTCTGATTATTCTGTTGTTGAAGTGTTCAGTTTTGGCGATAGTTCTGGTATTTTTAAAGTCAATCTCATGTCCTGTGGCTTTGAGGTGTTGGACCAGGGAAGAGGTTGGTTCTCTTGTTCTCTATCTTGGATTTTCGTTAAAGTTTGTTTTTGGATTAGGTGGGTAATCTTCTTTCTCTGGAATCCATTGGCTGTTAGTACATTAGAGAGAGTACGCAGTTCAGTTTTTAGGTGTTGTTCGTCAGCTAAGCATTTTGTTCTGCAGATGCGGAATTGATCTGTGCTGGGGGGGGTTGTGAGAGTGCATGTAGATAGCAGTTTGTATGTGTTTTCTTCTGGTAGATGGTGTGTCCTAAGGAGCCATTGGATTTTTTGTATACTAAGATATCTAGGAAGGTAAGTTGATTGTTAGCTTCTGTTTCCATGGTGAATTGTATTTTGGGGTGTAGGCTGTTGAGGTGTGTGAGGAAGCTGTTCAGTTTTTCTTTCCCGTGTGGCCAGATTATGTACTTGGGGGGGTTGTATTTGTTTTGGATGGCTATCAAGGCTTCTTTTATAGGCACTTGGGTGAAGAGGGATATGACATCAAAGCTCACAGTAGGTGGCTGGGTTGTAAGTTTTGTTTCTTTATGATCTCGATGAACTGGAATGAGTTTCTTACATGTGAGTTGATGGATTCTGCATAGGTCTGTAATTGTTTGGCGAGAAATTTGGCTAAGTTTTGTAGAGGTGAGCCTATGGAGCTGACTATTGGTCGTAGTGGGGTTCCTTCTTTGTGTATCTTGGGGAGACCATAAAGCTTAGGGCATCTGGATGATTTTTCTCTGGGTATGATTCTTTGCTGGATTTCTTCGCTGATGGGGGAGGCTTTTATTTTAGATTTGGTGGTTTTTTCTAGGTAGGTGGTGGGGTCAGTGTTTAGGGGTTTGTATGTGGGGTCTTGGAGTAGGTTGGTTAACTTGGTTTGGTAGTCAGATGTGTTCATAACCACTGTCGCATTGCCCTTGTCTGCTGGTAGGATTATTATGCTGGTGTCTTCTTTCAGGTTAAGTAGTGCAGTTTGTTCTTCTTTGGATAAGTTGCTTTTGGGTGGTTTGCTAGTGCAGAAGATGTTGGTGATTTCGAGTCTGATTCTGTTAGCATCATCAGGGTTGGTTTTGGTCAGGCTGGTTTCAACTCCGCATATGATGGTTTCTGTGGGGATGTGTTTGGGAGTAACAGCAAAGTTGAATCCTTTCGAAAGGACATTGGTTTCAGCTTCAGTGAGGATCTTGTCTGAGATGTTGTGCACTGTTTGTTTCATGTGTGGCTGTGAGGGGGGAGGAGTTTGTTTCTGGTGTTGTTGTAGTTTTCTGAGTTTGTTGGTATGTGTGTCTGTCTTGAAGGTGGTCTGTGTTTCAGCTCTCCAGACAGCGAGTTGTTTGGATTTGTCCCAAAGTAAGGGGTGAATCTTGTTGCTTAGTCTGAGGTGAAGTGTGAGGAGTTCTTTGTTGATTTGGTCTAGGAGGAATCTTTTTGTGTGAAGTTCATTTCTAATAAGGGCCAATTCTGTTCTTTTTAGGATGCGTTTGGTGGCTGCTGTGTTGGTGTGGAATTTCAATTGGAAGCTTATGGGGATTAATTTTTGATCTCGGCAGTTGCGTAAGAAGGTGAGGTCACATAAAATGGAAGCTCTTTGGACTTCAAGTTTTTCATAAGTCCTGGTCAGATGGTGGGTTTCCTCCCCGTAGAGGTGCACTATTTGTTTTCTGAGGTTTTCGCGGGTATTTGTATGTGGATCTTTGGTTATTCGGGTTTTCTCCTGCGTAGAATTGGAAGTATCTAGGCAACGTTTCGATGAAGTCTCATTCATCATCTTCAGGCTTGTTTCTTCAGCTCTGTGCTTCTCAAAGTAATGTGAGCTTGCAGCTGCTTCTTCCTTTTAACTGCTAGTGGGAGTGTGACTTGATTGGGTTTGGCTGTGTTCTGATTGGTAGGGGGTTTGGCTGTGTTCTGATTGGCTGGGGGTGTGTTCTGCTTAGGTGGGGGCTTGGTTGTGCTCAGGTTAGTCTTAGTTACTGGGGGATTTGAGCTGGTGAGTTGTGATCTTGTTGTTTGGCTTCGTGTTCGTGGTCATGCCACGTCTTCATGGTGGGTGTCAGTTTGCTTCTTGTATGGGTCAGAGGGGTTTGAAGCGGGTAGTGGTGCAGCTGCAGTATGGTTTCTGGTTCGTGGTCATGTCTCCTCTTCTGTGTGGGTGTGAGTCTTTTTTCTGTGTGGAAGTGTGGTGGTAGCATCTTGTGTGGCACTTGCGGGTGTGGGTCTGGTGTCATTCTTCATGTTAGTTACTCGTTTATTAATGAGGGCAAGTTTCCAAATGGTTGGTAAGCGGGAGGTATCATCTCGTCTATTCATGCTGTGTGGGCGTTTCTCTATCTCTATGGCTTTTTTTTGGAAATCCAATGGCTCCCTAGGACACACCATCTACCAGAAGAAAACACATACAAACCGCTATCTACATGCACTCTCACACCACCACCCAGCACAGATCAATTCCGTAGCCAAGACACTCATCTCCAGAACAAAATGCTTAGCCGATGAACAACACTTAAAAACCGAACTACACACTCTCACCAAAGTACTTACAGCCAATGGATTTCCAAAAAAGAAGATTACCCACCTAATCCAAAAAGAAACCCCAACCAAAAGCCAAGACAGAGAACAAGAGAATGGCAAAGCCCTCCTCCCATATATAAAAGGCACTACAGACAAAATCAGCAAGATCCTCCAAAAACACAACATTAAACACAACATTTTTCTGCACAAACAGAAAAATATCCACCATCCTAAGAAACCCTAAAGACAAAATCGAGTTAGAAAACCAAGGAGTATACGAAATCCCTTGCACTGCCTGCCCCACCACATACATAGGACAAACTAACAGAAGAATTAGTGCACGCATTGAAGAACACAAAAATTCAATCAAAAAAGAAGAACTGACCTCTTCCCTGGTCCAACACCTCAAAGCCACAGGACATGAAATTGACTTTAAAAATACCAGAACTATCGCCAAAACCGAACACTTCAACAACAGAATAATCAGAGAAGCCATAGAGATAGAGAAACGCACACACACACACACACACACACACACACACACACACACACATATATATATATATATATATATATATATATATATATATATATATGCTGTTTAGCTTCCTTCGGGTATTATCCCACGTCATTGTAGTTCTGTTAAAGTTGTAGCAACGTTTCAGCAGAATCTCATCTGCCATCATCAGGCTTCTCCATACAGAAACTCCATACAGAAGCCTGATGATGGCAGATGAGATTCTGCTGAAATGTTGCTACAACTTTAAAAGCATTACAATGACGTGGGATAATACCCGAAGGAAGCTGAACTGCATTCATGTAAGTACCCGCAAAAACTAAATATATAAATATATATATATATATATTTAAGTTTTCACGGCTACTTACATGAATATATATATATATATAAAATATTATATTTCCTCTCTCTCACTGATAATTCCTTTGTAAGTTCCATGCAGTATTTAGAGTTAATTTTTATTTCTATTTTGCTGATTTGTAAAAATAAGAGATGGTCATTTTTAGCTCATTCAATGAAGGGTTGGTTAGTTTGTGCTTCCCTTGGCCTAGGATAATAATATCAATAGTCATTGTGTCATCACATTCTATAAATGAACAAATAACAAAGAACCATTTCAGGAATTTTATATTCACCCAGTATGTCCTTTTGACTTCATCGCTTTCTGAATCAGATCTTCAATCTTAAAACAGTTGGAATCAAATAAGTTTTCGCTTAAATCAGAAACCTTTATTGAATAATGTCCTCCTCAGATTCAAAATGTATAATTCAAATTAGATCGTGGCCCCATTATTCATAATTTTTAAATCTTGGATGTAAAGGCCCTGTCACACTGCCCAACGGATGCAAAACGGACACAACGGACGAGCAAAATGTTCCAATAGTTGTTATCCGCTCTCAAAAGGGGCAAAAATTTGCATAACCGGAGCGGATAACACGGACCCGGGGAGGATGCAGAGCTGATGGAAAGCAGATGCGGAATGGAAGCCCAGCGGATGGAAGTGGATGGGAGCAGATGGCGCATCCGCAGGGCTTCCAGGGGACCTCAGCAAAGCGGACGCGGAACGGATACAGCGGATGCACAGCGGATGAAGCGGATGCACAGCGGAAACCTAGCGGATGCACAGCAGAAGCCGAACGGATGCCTGGTGTTAATTGCACATGCGGGGGGGGGGATGCATTGCGTAAGCCACGCGGATATAAAGGGAAGCAGCTCACATGTGGTCAGCATTTGGAGGAAAGACCTGCTGCAGGATACATCGAGTCCTTGCCTGCCCTGCCTGCATGCTGCCTGCAAGCCTTGCTGCCAGCCTTCCTGCCAGCCTGCCTCCAAGCCTCCTGGCCAGCCTCCCTACCAGCCTTGCTCTCTGCCTGCCTGCCAGCCTTGCTGCCAGCCTTGCTGCCAGCCTCCCTGCCAGCCAGTCTGCCTGCCAGCCTTGGTGCCTGCCTGCCTGCCTGCCTGCCTTCCTGCCAGCCTGCCTGCCAGGCTTCCTGCCAGCCTTGGTGCCAGGCTTCCTGCCAGCCTTGGTGCCTGCCAGCCTCCCTGCCAGCCTCCCTGCCAGCCAGGAACCCCACAACCATGGGGAAAAAGCGAACGTCTCAGCAACCTGCCGCCATCCCTGGCAAGAAGGACAGGGCCACCCTCCCGCCCCCTGTCCCTGACTCTGCTTCTGCTGGGGCTTCTGCTGCTCGGGCTCGCTCTTCTGGTGCTGGAGCTTCTGCTTAAGCTGCTCCTGGTGGTGGTGCTTCTGCTGCTGCGTACTCTGCTGAAGCTGCTCCTGGTCCTGCTGGTCCTGCTGGTCCTGCTGGTCCTGCTGGTCCTGCTGGTCCTGCTCGTGCTCCTGGTCCTGCTGCTAGTGCTGGTGCTGGTGCTGGTGCTGCTGGGGCTCCTGGTGCTTACTCTGCTGCTGCTGATCCTGGTCCTGCTGATCCTGCTGCTGCTGCTGCTGATGATGATGATCCTGCTGCTGCTGCTGCTGCTGCTCATGATGATAATGATGATCCTGCTGGTGATGATGATGATGATGATGATCCTGCTGCTGCTGCTGATGCTGCTGCAGATGGTGTGGAGGAGCAGCCCCTACCACCTTGGAGCTCCTCTGATGAGGGCCCATCTGGTCCTGCCAAAGGGAGGAAGAGGCGTATGCGGGGATGGGAGAAGAGGCAATACTTCATCGAGGAGGAACACGAGGATGAGGTGCTGGAGTGGCTGAGAGAGAATGACTATCTGTGGCGGAAGGGACACCGGCTGTAAAGGGACACCAAAAGGAAGCAGGCTGCTTGGAGAGAGAGGGCGGAGAGTATGGGTTACACTTCGGAGGTGCTCCTCAGCTGGTGGAAGCACATGCACACCTGGTACGGGAAGCTGCACCTGAAGAAATCTGGCCAGGCCACGGTTAAGCTGACAGACAGAGAGACCCATGTCATGGCCAGGTGCAGCTTCCTGGAGGGTGAGATCTGCCACCGAGGAGCACCAGGAGCCCCTCTGTCTACCCTCTCTCTCCGGCAGCCTGCTGAGAGCCAGTTCTCTTCTGGCCGAGAGTCAGTCTCTGTCTCCAGGCAGGTTTCTGTGGAGCGTGCCACAGCAGAGAACCCGCGGACAGGTGTTGTAACCGTGGTGGAGCATGTGGAGGACTCCCTGGTGCGGTGGGAGAAAGGAGACATCGAGTCCACCACAGTCGTAGCCGCATCCACGCCCCCCCAGCTCCGCCTCCACAGAAAGGCAGAGAGCCAGACAGCAGGAGGGGCAGAGCCACACTGTCCTCCTGGAGATCAGGGACACCATCCGCACCAGTATAGATGTCCTCTCTCAGCTGGTCAGCACCGACTCCTCATCCTCCAACCGCAAGCCCTTCCTCACCTATGTCAACCAGACCCTCAAGAACATGGAGGAACCCCAGTACCAGGTGGTGAAGGACCGGATCACCGAGCTGCTTCACAATCCTCCAGATCCAGAGAAACCAGCTCCCACCCAGTCCAGGTCTGTTCCTCCATCCCAGGTGATGTCCCTCCCATTCCAAGGCTTCCCAGAGCCCCTCACCTACCAGGGCTAGGGCTACCAGGAGGTCCAGAAGCACAGGCAGCAGCCCTTCCCAGTCCAGGCACAGAGTCTTCGGACGACACCGTTGCCACCGGTTCCACTGATGCCACCGATGCCACCCACGACAATGATGCCACCGACGACAGCGATGCCACCCACGCCAGTCCTCACCCAGCTGCAGACCAGACAGCCCCACTACACTACTCCTTCCTCCACCCCACAGCCAAGCCCTGCCTCAGTACATCTGTCATCAGTACTGGGGTTGACACCCCATGGCATGGAGGAAGGACCTCTCAGCATCGCGGGTCTGAGCCAGCTGTCTGAGAGCTTCCTCAACACACCGTCCCCTGTTGTCCTCTCGGGGCCAGGCACCCCAATGACGATACAGACCAGCACTCCAGCACCACCCACCTCCACAGCACCTGGACCCTTCACCCCTGAGACTGGGCACACCTCCGAGTGACCAAGAGGAGTGCCAGAGACTGGCTGGCTGGCTACCTGTGGCCTTTATTTGGACACTTAACTTGGGTCATTTTTGTTTTACAGTTTGTTGTTCAATAAAGTTTATCTTTGATTCACACACTTGCTTCATTTCTTTTTTTGTAATAAAGTCTTGGTGGAAACTTTTAGAATTGGTTTCAGCCTTTGCATGCTTGTGGGATGGGTTAAGATAGCTGTGGGATAGATAAACCTCCAGTGCAAGCATAGTGGGACTGTATGGTCCACCCTCCCAGGTGCCACACCTTTGGCCCTTCATTTGTAAGCATTGATCCACACATGTGAACATAAACACAACTCTTTATTAAACGCCCTGTTCATTGTAGGCCCACCCAACATACATGACCCAATCTCATCTATGTGATGAGACAGGCTGAAGGAAGCACCCATTAATCATCTATCATCCTGTCTTGCCACTCCACTGCTCCAGCTGGGGAGTTGCACCAGTGTCTCAGGAGGTTGCGCTGCTTCTTCCCTTCATGTGAGGCTCTGTTGGGGCCTTGAACATCCTCAGTGTCTATCAGGTTTTGCCCTTGCCTCCATTCCCCAGGCTCCATGTCCCCATTGCCTTGTTGGAGGTCCAAGAGCCTGTTCTGCAAGACTGGGTAGCGGGTGCGCATGAGATTGTGCAGGATGCAGCAAGCTTCCACGATCCTCCTCACGGTCTCTGGGCAATGCTGCATGGTGGTGAGAAGTACCTGGAACCTGCTGGCCAGGATGCCAAAGGCGTTCTCCACCACCCGCCTTGCCCTGGACAGCCTGTAGTTGAAGATCCTCTCTTCACGGGTGAGGCATCTGGAAGTGTAGGGCTTCATGAGGTAGGTTCTGAGGGAGAAGGCGTCATCCCCCACGATGAAGTAGGGCACATCTTGTGTGTCATTGGGCAGGGGGTCTGGATCTGGAAAGCCCATGATGAGGTTGCCTTCCAGCCCCTCCTTGAGGTCACTGGCATTGTATACCTGGGCATCTGAACATGAGCCACTGCCTGAAGCATCGATGTACATGAACTTGTAGTCAGCATCGACCATGGTGAAGAGGACAATGCTGAAGAAGCCCTTGTAATTGAAATAAGTGGACCCCGACTTGGGTGGTGCTTTGCAGGCCACGTGCTTGCCATCTATGGCTCCAACGGTGTGTGGGAAGTTTCACCTCTGATACCACTGCTCTGCAACTTTCTTCCATCCTTCTTCAGTGGAGGGGCACTGGAGGAGCTCCTTCAGGTATTCTTCAATGATGGCCTGCACCACTTCTCTGACCACAATGCTGATGGTGTTGGGTGGCACCCTCCAGCCGTAGTCCATGCTCCTGTAGGTGGTCCCTGAGGCCAGGTGGCACAGAGTCAGTGCCACCTTGAGCCCAGGTTCCAGGCTGGGCCGGAAGTTGGTGTTTGCCTTGGTCAACCTGGGTGTCAGCCACTGCACAACTTCGTCAAACATGGCTGGAGGCATCCTCATGAAATTCTGTAATGCCCGAGTGTCTTTGTTCCTAAGCTCCACCATCAGCTTGTTGTACAGTCCGTACTCTGCTCTTCTCCTGATCCATCTTCGGACCCAGATGCTTCTTGGCCATCTCTTTTTCTTCCCGTAGTAGAGTTCACAGAGCCTGTAGATGGCTTTGCACTGTTGCAGAAGGATGGTGGCTGCCAAAAGGACTGTGTTATGATCCACGGTAGACATGACTGGATGCTGTGGAAGAGCAAGAGTCAGATGAAGGCTGCAGAGGTCTGCACAGCTGGGCTGCTGTTCTGAAAGTGAGATCCAGGTGAGTTGCTCTCCCTTTTTATAGGCAGTATAGGTGTCCCTTTGCATCCTCTAGGCATCCTCTAGGCATCCTCTAGGCATCCTCTAGGCATCCTCTAGGCATCCTCTTGGCATCCTTAATATCCAAGATAGGTCCCCTCTGCGAACGTTTTTTCCATTTTAAACACTTTGTTTCCATGCTGCATCCATTCTGCATCTGTTCTGCATCCATTCTGCATCCGTTCTGCTTCCTCCCTGCGTCCGAGCGGATGAGAGTTGCGCGGATGCGCAGCCGATACCTAGCGGATATAGTGGATGCAGAACGGATGCAGAACGGATGCATAGCGGATTCGTAGCGGATGCAGAATGGACAAATTGGATACATTTTCCGTGCAAAAGTTTTAAGCAGCTCAAAAGTTTCTGAGCGGATGAAACGTCAATAAACGGATGCTGGACGGATATAGAGGAAGCAAAACAGAGGCAGTGACTACATCGCATTTTCCAACAGATGGCAAGCTTTTTTGTCCATTTTACATCCTCTTTGCATCCGTTGGTGCAGTGTGACAGGGGCTTAAGCAACCAAATCAGCGAAATCTGCCTAATTGTTTCTAAAAATGAAATTATACATGCTTTACAGAGTCCTTCTCATACCCACACAAAATCATTAATCATTAATATTGTTAATGTCACCCATTTTGTCCTACTTGGGCAGAATAGGTGACATGCCCACTAAAATCTTTACTAATGTTATCTTGTATATTGTTCAATTCTTCCCCTCTGAATGTAGATGAATCCTGATCTGATTGAATCATTATTAACAGCACTGATTCTGCATCCTTGAAATCAGATCAATGGGGAGCCTTGCAATTTGCGATATTATTAGGAAGATATGTATCTCATTGCAAAGGCCAGCTGTTTAGATAATAAACCTTATAAATAACATATTAAATTCCTCTCCTGAAAGCATCCATTGTGTGCATATGGAGTATTATATTAAAAAGAAAAAGGCAACATGTTTTTTTTTCTTGTGTGTGTGTGTGTGTGTGTGTATGTGTGTGCAACAAACCCTACAAGGTTCAATAATCTGCCATTTGAGAAATAGGATCGTCAATATCTTGGACATATTTTCTGCTTTCTTTTTTTATTGGGATTCACTTTAATTCTACATTATTTATTTCATACACAGCAAAATCAAAGCAGCGTGAAGTGAGCCAATATCTCTGGTTTTGACTTCAGGCCTCTGCAGCGGTTATAGGAGTAAATATCTTTTCAGTCCCTCCTCCCATCAGCATCTAATGGAAGTTTTATGACTGTTGCAAGAACATTGACTGTCTGATGTGGTAACTCCAATAATCTTCTCTCTTGAGCCTTGGGGACCCCAGGAAAAGGCTAATAAATCTTGATTTTTATTGTAGGCTCACTCCATCCACACAAAGATAAGAGAAAAAGCAACATTTGGAGCAAACATTTTTGCAGCTCTGGGGTGGGCACAGAATTAGCATGCCTAGTAAGAATAAACTAATAAGTAACAATAGATTAGATATTATTTTACTGCAAATAGCCACCAATCCTGATAGGCCAGTGTTTTTCTGTAGAGTTGTTGAAGGGCAAGAGAAAAAGAACACACTGATCTATTGGACCCCAAAACATTTCCAAAATAACACATCTGTATTTGGAGGCATGCATATTCCATCCTGTTAGGGATAACATTGTTCACCCTAACTGGTTTAGGTGAAATAATAACTATGAATCATAGTTAGTGTATGTTAGAGTGTATACAGCTTTAACTGTGAAATAGCAATTAAAGGAGTGGTTAAGAAAACAATATAAAAGTAGCAAGACTACGGCTTGCTCTCTCTCTCTCTGGCTTT
>BLBF01000003.1:32688439-32730056 GCA_015471245.1 Laticauda colubrina | reverse complement strand
TATATTCTTGATAGCACAAGCGTATCTGTTATTTTTACTGTATGTTAATAAACATACAAGCTTAGCTCACTCATTTATCTGTGTGCCTATCTGACTAACGCTGCACATTCTGTTTAGCTTGTCTACCTAACCCTGGTTGGGGAACCCAGGCTTAACACATCCAATGAAGACATATTTATTAACAGGTTCTCCATATTATCTTGGCTGTTCCCTTTTTAATATTTGTACATTTGTGGTTTATTTGAACCATATATTTCTTTCCCTACCTCATCACTCAAAAATTATCATTAGACACTTGCATGTACTGTAAATGGCTTACTCACTGGCATTTCTAGTTAGGATTGTAAAGTACTTCTAATCCTCTTTTATATCATGAAGCTAGATAATATGATACTGTTAAAAACAGAATCCCTTAAGAGGTTTGCTTAAGGGAACTGTTTAGTGAAGTCTCCATTTTGGTCAGATTATTCAGGATTGTGAATAATCCATAAAGACAACAAAACTGAACAAAGCCAACAGAACTTTAAGTCTGCTGCTTAAAGAAGTATACTATACTTCTGTTTTAAGGTGAAGTAAAAAATAGCATTGAGGATAGGACAGGCAAGAATGAGTGAGTAACAAAAACAGCATTTCTGAAGCAAATGAAACAAACTCCAGGACAAAGCCAAATAAATAAATGAAAAGAATCCTCTACAAAGCCAATTCTGCAAGTGGCATAGAAATTATTTTTTTAATTCTCTATAATTATTTTTCTGGGGCAAATGAAGACATTTTCCTCCTTGTTCACTTCTGTTCCTTACATTGTACAACTTTCCATGCACAGTTACTGGTGGACAAGGAGAGTAAGAGGGGAAGAAAGGGAAGGGAGGGGAAAGGAAGCTGTTTGCAAATTAGAAAGAATTATCAAGCCCTGATAGAAAAGTCACAATTTCAATCCATAAGGGATCTCTGGATGCAATGATTAGTTTCTGCCAACTTTGTCCTTTTATGTCCATTGCTCTTAGAATTATTATTTAATTTTTAAACTGGTCTTGAATGAGTACTGGCATCTCTTCCAACAGAGTTGAAATAAGCAACCTTCTTTTCTATTGAGATTAATAGTCCCTCAGGGGTAAATTATTGGAGTGAGCATTGTAGGAGGGTCCTGCAGTGGTATGCCATCCATCTGAACAGCATTTTCTAAAAAAAAAAAGGAGCCAAGAAACAGAAGCAAGTGTTTGGGAGAGAGGGGAGCTGACTTATACTAGGAAAAGCAGACTAAGAACTGCAAACAGTTTATACATCAAGTTGGAATAGTCAAGGCTTTTTATAAAGAGAGAGAAAAAAGTCAGAGGGGCAGCAGGAGGAGAAACAGGGCTAGTTGGATAAATCTTTCTACTTTCATCTCATTTTTTTCTAATCTTTTTTTCTCTCCCTCCCTCCCTCCCAAAAAGCAGGCTAAGGGATGGGAACCAGCAGCTCTTAAGTCTGAATTCAACCCTTATGGAAGATGTTTGAAACTATGCCATCAAATAAAGACTGTCTTCAGACTCAGGAGAGTATTCCATAAAATAGACTGGGAGTGAAAGGGCAAAAGGAAAGGAAAGACATCAAACCAATCCTGAATAGAATAGGCAAGAAAGCCAAGCGCAGGGCACTTTTTCAGTGTAATATACAGCTGCAGTCTAAATCTCTCGGTTGATGCTGCAAACATTATAAAGGCATGATTATAGGAGGGCTCCCTGTCATCCTATTCCACTGGGGTAGGTTCACAGCAACCTCCTAGCTAGGGTAAGAGAACCAGATTAACTTCATCCAATTTTCAGGGAAATTGCAGCAATGAATCCTAGGCTGAAGACAATTTTTCTTCCTTGCTCTTGATGTTTGGATTAGATTACAGGCTTCCAAGGTATAGAGGTTGCAGAATTCAGAGAGTTATTTACCAGATTAAGCAACAAGCTGCAGGCTTTCCATTCCTTTTCTCCTATCAACATGGGTCCCCCTGATTAAAAATAATTTGAATAAGACAAGGGGAGAGGCAGAAAGGCTGCAATTGTGCCTCTGGTGCAAAAATGAAAACCATTCCAAACTTGGTTATCATGCTAACTCCAGGATAGTAGCCAAGCAACAGCATATCTAAACTGGAACAGAAAGAAAACATTGGAGGCTAGAATTATTGCCAACAAAACTAATTAAATCCATCCAAAATATCTGAAGTAAATCAGAAGTCCAAGCAGCCCAAGAAAAAAAACACAAGAGCCATCTATATGTAAGGACTGTAAAAACTATGTAAGACAGACAGACAGATAGACAGAAGACTAGAGGAGTACATCCATGAATCTCAACTAGCATTCAGAAGACAAGATGAAAATTATTCCATCTGACAACACATGGACAGCCTCAATCATAATTTCAAATGAGAAACTGTGAGTATCCTAGTGCAAGCTAAATCCCAAAAGGAATTCCTAGAAGTTTGGCATTCAGACAAACCAGCCATCAATAGACACGTAGAATAACACAATCACACAGTTGGAAGCCACATTTGCACACTATTCAAAAGAGACAATAAAAAAGATGAGAAAGGGAAAAAAACCAGGACACATTCTCTCCAGAAGCCTATGCCCTGATAAGCAGGGATTAACACCAGGCAAACAAGCAAGTTGAAAGCAATAGCCTATGAAATGCCAAGGAAGAAACTATACCCCCTCTAATACTGACAGGGCAAGTTACCAGTGGTGGGATTCAAAAATTTTTACTATCGGTCTGTGGGCATGGCTAGGTGGGCATGGCATGGCTTGGTGGGTGTGGCAGGGGAAGGATACTGTAAAATCCTCATCCCCATCCCCACCCCACCCCACTAACCTGCTTTCCAGCTCTGTTCTCCTGTGCAGGGCAACAAAAGAAGACCCAGCCGATCAGCTGGGATTTGGGAGGCAGAGAATAGATGGGGGCGGGGCCAATCAGAGGTAATATTTGCTGGTTCTCCGAACTACTCAAAATTTCCGCTACCAGTTCCCCTGAACTGGTCAGAACCTGATGAATACCACATCTGCCAGTTACTGTATAAAAACAAGGAGCAAATCCCACAGTAATTAGCACTGAAGATGTTACCTAGTTGGGTAATGAAATGTTTGCAAGTAAACAACTGGGCTAAGAAAGATCTGAATAGCACTGTTTGGAGAAATATGAATAGGAAAATTCTATTTTTCTCATGCTGCGTATGCAGGATCATCACTTGGGGAACTAAATGTTTAGGTAGATGAATTTCTCATCTTCTTATATTGTAGAAAATAGAAAATAGGAAACCAGTTTGGTGTTATGGTTAGAGCTCTGGGTTAGAAACCAGGAGAGAGTTCAAGACCTGCCTTTGGCATGAACCCACCTGGATGTCCTTATAAGCCAGTCATTCTTTCTCAGCCTAGGAGGACGATAATGACAAACCATTTCCAAAAATCCTTGCCAAGAAAATTGCAGGGACTAGTCAAGGCAGCTGTCAGAAGTCAAATCTGACCCCAAGACAGAAAATAATAAAATAAACTAAAAAAGAAAAGAACAGAAGAAAAAGGAGAGGGAAAGAGAAGGAACATCATCCTTGGCCAACGAGATGTGGGGATGGGGACAACTCACAGGGAGGGAAATTGCCACCTTGGGACAATTTGAGATTGGGAGGGGAATAGGCACAGCAAGTTGTCCCATTCCGCTTTCAAGAATACTTTACTTAAACAGAGGCACTTCCACCCCCCCCCCACCAGAAGAAACATCAGCCCTGGCTGATGGGACATGGGGACAGAGACAACTCATAGAAAGGGGAATCAAGTAAAACAAGTGATGCTGAAATTCAAGCCACAGGACAATGAGATTGAGCATATCTAAACTTGGAGATGTTTAGAAGAAACATCTCACCAGAAGAAACATTAGCCTTGGCCGATGGACACAAAAATGGGAACAATTTGCAGGGAGGGGAAGACAAGGTAGACTCTCCATAAGATGGGAACTTGAGGATATTGTGCACCAAGAGTGAAACTGAAACTTTTAGGACTCTTTCATACCCTCCCTTCAAAAGGCTTGGAATTTTTAAGAAATACTAAACACCTCCAAGTTTAGATATGCTCAATCTCACAGGTGGCTTGTATTTCAGCATCACTTCTTTTACTTGATCCCTATGAGTTGTCCGTGTCCCCTCATCCCATAAGCCAGGGCTGATGTTTCTTGTGGTGTGGGGGAAGTGCCTCTGTTTAAGTAAATTATTCTTGAAAGTGGATTGGGACAACTTGCTGTGGCCAGGTTGTTCCAGCTGGGTCACCATCTCCGACTCACTCTGGCCAACTGAATGCAGAACAAGTCACTCCAACCAACTGGATACAGAGACTACTCACAAGACAATTTGAGGACAAAGCAGGAAAGGGAAGAGGCACTTGGTCTTTCATTCATGTAACCCACTTGAGCTTTGAGTGATTTCTGGACTAATTAATCTATATTCTGTATTCTTGTCTAGTAAATCTAACAGAATCCAGTTTATTCTGGTCTACTAAAATCTAGAAGCCTACAGTGACTATTGGGAAGTATCTATTGGGCTAAGCTCATTATTCTGTCCTTTATTTGCGATAAATGTTATTTTTTGTATGTAAATGTCAAATTAACAGAATTTAACAGTAGATACTGACACCCAAAACAACCAGATCATCCACAACAGGCAGCATATAGATGTTAAGAAGAATTTTCCAAAAGCAAATATGATAGAAAATGTGACAAAGCTCTTGCAATGACTTTTCAGAGAATCAAGTTCTCTTGGCTTGAAATGTTATATTTTGATGTACTTTAATCATTGTTAAGGTTCTTTATATATGCAATATATGGGAAGATGTGGAATGTGATTGAGATGGATTACTAGCTGCAAAGGTCATGTTTTTAAAAATCATTTCTGTTACATTAGGAAGAATGGTGCTTTGAGTGAAAATGACTTCAAAAAAATTTGTCAGACTTCTATGTTCTATATTGGTCAGACATAATTCTGGGGACTTGGCTTTAGGAGAAACATTAGCAAACAGGAGTTTGTCCAGAGGAAAGCAACCAGGATAATAAGAGGCCCAGAAGAAAAAAAATATATAAAGAAGACAAGAAGTGATGGGGAGAGTTCACAGTTGTCTTCAAATGTCTGAAGGGCTGGTATGTAGAAAAAGAGGCAGAAGTGTAACTCAGAGTTGTCCTGGGAGATAAAACCAAAAATAATGGGTTTAAATTATAGAGAAGCAGAGTTTGATTGGATATCTGGAGATATTTCATAACAGAGAGTGTATGATCCTCTTTTAGGGACATGGATCCTCTTTTAGGTGTAATGGATTCTTACTCTGGACAAGGAACAGAATACACGATCCTCAAGATCCTTTCCAATTCTTATGTTGTATGGTTCTATGCATAAAACATGTTTCTTTGTTTGCTTTTACACATGTTCACACTAGGATTTTATCATCCTCTTCATCTGACTTTAAATCAATAATGCTGGCTGTCTTGAATACAATTTTACAATACTATATTGGATTTTTTTTCTAATTTCAACAAAAATCAGGTAGACGTTGACTTTAAGGATACCCTGGATAGTGGGGTTAATTTTGCAAGAAATGTTCTATGTATCCTATATATTGTAGGAAGCACAAACAGCATCTTAGCATTCCATTTAATTATATGGTCTTTCTAATGGCAATAAACAGTGTAATAAAGTATATGAGACAAAAAGGGATGTGGCACCTTGGAGACTAAACAGATGAACTGAGGCATAAATGTCCAGATTGTTGTCTTACTTCCTTCAATGCATGAAAAGTTCCAATTTCATGTTTTTTTTGCCATGAAAAAAAGGTGAATCGCTCCACTTCTTCAAGCAGAAACAAAAATTACTTTGTGTTTGCAATGAGAGTTCATTGAAGGCTTACAGTATGTTATTGCTATTTGCTTTTATTTACAAATATAAAGAAAGCATGGCTGATTGGGACTTAGTGGATTCCTAAAACATGCAGCCCAACTGCTAATCATATTAGATTACAGTACTCAAGAGAGAAAGCACAACCTCTCTAAGGTTATTTCCACTTTAACTAACTGGAGTTAAACTCCAGTCTTAAGTGTTCTGGCTTCTTTAACTAAAATTAAAATTGCAACAGAGCATTCTCTGTTCTTTTTACTTGCTAAATGAAGAGAGTTCCAGCCATTAAGGCAACCTATTGTCTTTTAAAGAAACAAATAAAAAAGAAAATACATTCATGTCCCCATCCATAATCTTATTTTTACCATGACATAATTTATTATGGTTAGTCATTTTCTTCTCCTTAATTTTCTGGAAGAAAAATATAAGGGGGAATTCAAGGATTTGCCTAAAAAAAAAAACCCGGAATACACTTCTTTGCAATGCAGTTTGAATGCCAATTGTATTAATGAGCATCTTTTATTTTTAAAGGGATGCTAATCTCACTACAGTGATTATATCTTATTTACGATCGTTGCAACATTATACATGTAACAACAGAATGTAGCAAGAATGCTGCCATGAGGATGATCAAATTATTTAATTTCAAGGCAGGGTTGGCAGATGGAACAATTAATTGCTCAACCACTATACTGATGATCATGTCAAGGCTGCCATAGTTTACTATGTTTTGGTGCCACGGTGAAGGACATGACAGCATCAGACTTTTTTTATTGTGATTATTGGCAACATCTTGTAGCAATGTCAAAAATGAGGCTGTATGGATTGTTATGTTGGAAATCAATCAGCAATATGCCTCTGGTTTATGATGGCTGGATGGATTACCTTGAAATGTGCAGGAAATGTGCAGCCAAAGAGGTGCGGTTAACTATGACAAAAGTAAAGGTTCATATTCAAAAGACAGGATAGCTGATTGCTTTTCAGAAAATAATTTCCTCACTTAAAAATATTTCAATCTTTTACTTCTCCTCCTTTCCTTTCCTTTGCTCCCACCCTGCTGAAAATGTTTCGAAGCCCCGATTCTAGAGAAAAAAACAGCCAGTGGCTCATTTTTGTATTGAGAGGATAATGCTGATGCTATCTCTTTCTTCTTACACCCACCTCCTCTGCCCGTCAGGCTTAATATGTTCCCTGCAGGAAACTGCCATGTACAGAGAGGAGCAATTGTGTCTGACCTGATTCCTTCATAGCAAATGAGTGACTATTTCCCAGGTAGTTTTTCCTCACTCGATTCCCGTTGGGGAAGCTGCCTTTTGGGTCATGCTTGAAAGAATTCCTGGCGCACTGATGAATCTTCTGGAAGGTTGTTGCCATCCAACCTATGTTCTTTGTAGCTGCCAGGTGTTTGGGGGAGGGGAAGGGAACAAAAGCAGAGGAATGAAGCTGCATATACCTCACCTAAAGGCAAAATAAGGCCAGCATAACTCGTGGAGATAGTGGATCACATCGGGGTTACCAAGCCTTTCTGATGACACTGTAATTATGACATTCCAACTATTGCTGCCATTAAAGCAGCCCACAAAGAAGAACAGAACAAAGGTTTCCATTTCTTTTTATCTCATTTTCTTTTTTTAAGTTCTGTTTCTCCCATTACACTTCCATTGACAGGCATTTGTTTGGCAAAGTTTGCCTTTTTAGGGAGGTCTGTGTGTGCGTTTTTGTTTTCCTTTTGACATGAAGTTTTACCTAATGGCTACATTTTAATCCTTTTTTTCCCTAGCAACTTGCTCCTGGCAAAGTCTGTTCCCTGCAGAATGTTGCTTTTTAATACTGTTTTTATTCATGCACATCTTGGTTAGCATACACATTTTCATCAGTATTTCTTTAATTAAGAAACTGTATTGCAAAATCTGAAGAATGTGCATTTCAGAGGGTTTGAATATAAAATCCACTGTGCAAAATTAGGAAGTTTCACAATCACAGGTCAGCTGAAAGCACCCTCTTTCTCTCTGCCACTACTCCACTATCAGTGGACAAGAACCCTTAATCCTTATGCCAATCTGCTTCCCTACACTGAAGTTTCTCATAGGTTGTTGCTCTCATTTTCAGTTAGTTGGGAGCTCCACACAGCTACCTAAAGTAGCTTTCCCCAACCTGGCAGCTTTTAGGTTTGTAGACTTCATTTCTCACCATTCCTGACTCCAGCATGGCCATCACTGAGAATTCTGGGATTTGAACTCCAGTTAGAGTTGGAGAAAGGTAGTCTAAAGGAGCAAATTGCTTTTGTTCTTATATTGGCAATTAGTAATTCTTTTGTTCTAGTTCTGATTTCTAACTGACTATATGCGCAATCTATAGCTTTGATCATGATCCTGTCTTCACATTTTTTGTCAGATTCAGCAGGCTACTATTTCTATTGAAGAGAACAGGTGGGGAAAGGAGTAGAAGATTATGCTGTCTTTTTTATGTGTTGTTGATAACAAAGTGTTGAGCTGCCATTGCTTAATGATCATATAAACACATACATATTTTGTAATGTTTAGGCATATGGCTTCCAATTTATTATTTCCCAGAAGTTTTGGAAGACTCCAGGCTATCTTGCAGTATCCCAACAGATGGACATATTAGGGGCTAAGCTCATGCTTATGTGAAAGTATCCAAGCATCTTCATCTTCCAAAAATGCATTGGTTGGAAACAGTTTCTTCTAGGAACAGGAAACCATGCTTGTCAAAACTTGTAGTTCAGGCAATTGCTGCCAAGTATGTTTACAAACTCAGGCCTTCATCCCACCAACCAGATGGTGGGATGAACTCATTGCTGTTTCAGGAGTTTTACTGAGTTTTGCTATGGGGAAAGCTTTGGAAAGTAAAAGACTTTTAATTTTTTATATTGCTGGTCTCCACTGCTACAGCAATACTTGTCCACCGTCACAAACACAAACAGCATTTGCTTTCTGCAGCATTTAATGTTGTTTAGTTGGCAACCACACTGGCTGTAAAGAAAATAATGGAGGTTGATACAATTTTGTGGGGCCACCATGTTTCTCCTAAATGTACTAGAATGGTATCAGTAGCCTAGATTGACATCCTGGTTGGCTCCTATATCAAAATGGATCTTAGCATTCTAAAGCAAGGAAAGAAAATATTTTAGAACAGGGCAACTGGGAGGATCAAAAGACTGGATATTAAGGTTTGAAAAGAGAAAACTGAGGGGGAAATAGAATAGTAGATAAAAGTCCTGAAATATCGAAAAGGATATTATGCACAAGCTCCACAAGTGCTCAGCTGTGGGACCCTTTTCCTTAGGTTGGGCTCAAGGGATCAGGTGGGACTGCTGTTGTACCATCCTCCCTGCTGCATGGCAGCTTCCCTACCCGGGCTCCTGGACCTCACCTCAGGGCTGGCAGTGGAGTTCCCAAGGCTTATAGTGCTGGGGGAGTTTGACCTGCCATCCCTGGGAGTGAGGTTGGAGGTAGCCCAAGATTTCATGGAAACTATGACTTCCATGGGCCTGTCCCAGGTCATCCAGGACCCAACTAGAAATAGTGGTCACTTACCTGGTTCTTGTTGGAGCACTGTCTATTGATCTAGCATTGGAGGATATGTCTTTGGTCTCCCCTGTCATGGTCAGATCACAGTCTGGTGGCAATGAATTTCTCAAGAGCTCCCTGTTTTTTATATTTGTGTAAGCAGAACATAACAGATCTCCATGTTTTTATATTCATGTAAGCCGCCTTGAGTCTCCATGGGCAAGTAGGCAGCAATATAAATTTTGAAAAAAAAGGAAAAAAAAGCTCAAAACCTGTTTCCCATAGTTCCAAATGTAGCACTTCAGTTCCACCATGCCATATTTTAGCTTCTTTATTTATACAATAAAATTCTTCCAAACAATCAAAGCAGTTCATCAAACTAACAGTAGGCTTCCACACGCTAGAATTATTCAAGCAGAGCTTTTATTTGAGTTCTTCCACTCACAGAGGCTTTGACTCAATGGTTCAACAGACTTTCCAACTATGTGATTCTATCACCTGTTAGAGGCCACATTTCCTTGAGATTAATTGTGTCCATGGCACCAGTGGATGGGGCCACCAATTTTATCTTTTGCCACCACGATTCTCTCTGTCTTTTGCTTAGCTTAGCCTTAACTCTTATTCAGTTTCATCCAAAGTTGTAAAAGTTTTACTCTGCCTACTGAAAGGTATGCTTTGTTAAATTCAGTAAGAGCATCTTACTAAATACATGGATATATAATTTCAATTGTAAAGTTTGAGTGAGAATACTTGCCCTATAACAACATATTGAACATGGGATTGCCTTTAATGACCATTTGAAAACTGCCATTGTTACAAAATGCAATGGTCTGTGAACTAATTTACACTACACAGCATGAACATATTAAACCTTGCTGAAGACCCAGCCACCAATAGTGTCCAGGTGAGATTTAAAATGCTGCTATTCACCTACAAAGCCCTATATGGATCAGTGCCAAGGTGCCAACAGGGTCCTCCTCTCCTTCAAGCAGGGTCAACCCATTTGACACAAAGCTCCCAAGAAAAAATGGTTGATAACCCCTCATTCATAGGGTAGTAGAAAGGCCAAAGCAAGAAAGAAGTGTTTTCTATTATTTTGCCTGTATTGTAAAATAACTCACCAATGGGAATTAGACTTGCCCTAACCTTTGCAGGCCTCCAGGAATGGATGAAAATAGAGCTTTTCCAAAAAGTCTTTTTAATTAGTGGAGATAGTGTCTTAGGCATTATTTATTTATTTGATTTTATTTGATATGTCAATCACTTACAAGGCAATAGATATAAGTATAAACATGAGTAAGAATACAGGAAATAGGTATGAATAAATGGGGACAATAGGACAGGGATAGTAGGCATGATGGTGCACTTATGCACGCCCCTTACAGACCCTGTTTAAGATATTTTGACTCTGGTTTAAGATATCTTCAAATATTTGTCTTTTGTATCATATCATATTGTATGATATACCAGTGTGTTACTGTTAGGAGAGAATATTTGTAGCTCAGGATTCAATTGTGGGGTCCTTGGTGTTTTCAGAGCTTGGTGGCTTTCTTGCCGATATTTCATTACCAAACTTGGTAACTATCCTCAGTGCTGGAAGGGAATCATTGCTATTACCTGGTTTGATAATTAAATGTCTTCAAGAAAACCATGAAATGTAGAGAGAGCATCAAGAGCCCCACTGTACCAGTGTGTTTCCAAGTGCAGTTTGTGATCCCTCTATGATCCCTCTATGACCCTGGGTATTTATAAGAAGAAAGCAGAGAATGATTGGCATTATTTGTGAGGATTCAGCTCCTCTTTGGCATGGCTTGTCCTTCAAGGCAAGAGTAGCTTCCACTCTCATAGCCTTCTGAAGATGGTAATTTTAGAGTCCTTCAGAGACTGAGTAGTTATAATTAATTAACCCAGGTAAAAGGCTGTTGCTCTTCTTATAGAAAACTAATTTCTTGTGAACTGTTTAATAACCATGGAAGAACAAAGAGCTAGCAAATAGATTGGTTTTCTGATAAATGGACCAAGAGTGGTATGTGTTGGAATTATCATGTGTCTTAGAATAAACAGAATGTTTTGTGAATGCTTCAGCATTGCCCAGGGAGTAAATCAAGGACTGTGATGTTCACTTGGTTATTTAATGTTTTTAGTATGAATAAATATATGGTTATTGTGTTGACCTAAAAACTGTGGTTGGGGATTTGAATGTATGTGTATATACTGAAGTATGCAGATGATGTCAAGGTGTTTCCTAAGGACTTTAATGAATGGTAGACAGGCCATAAGATGCAATGAAGAGTATGAATCAGAAAATAAAAATATCAAAAATCAAAGTATTTGTGCTTAGCAGGAGAAATAGAGTGAATTGCACAATATGTTATTTGATAGATGTATGGAAATGGGTAAATGTTACAATATACAACTATTTGATTAAAAAAGTAATGGAGAGAATTGGACCTATTGAGAGGAATTAATATCTATGGAGATTCTCAGTCATTCAGGTCATAGCTGTTTCAAAGGATAATCTGGGTGTTATCTACTCCAAGGATAAAACACCCAGCAGAACCAGAGCAATGTGGTATATGCAGTACAGTGCAGTGAGCCATGTGCAGTTCTGTACATTGGGGAAAGAAAACAACCACTTCATAAATGCATGGTACAACATAAGAGAACAAACCCATCAGGACTAGATTCAGCATTTAAAAGATGTAGTCCATCTGCATTTACAATAAAATTTGTCACTCTTTTGCAGATAGCAAAGTCCACAGTTTTGACACAGAGGACCACTGGTTTGAAAGAGGGTCAAAGAGGTCATCTATGTCAAAACTGAACAGTTCTCTCTCAACAGAGGGGGAGGAATATGACATCATCTATCTCCAATCAACAACACAACAGTTGTTGAAACTTTCAACAGTTCCAAGAAGGCTTCACACCCATTTGCACCACTCAGGTGACCTTGATGACACAGATAAACCTCCAGGAGACCTTAACAACTCACTAAAAGAATGTAAATGTCCAGCTATCTTCAAGGAGTATAAATGCTTCCATTTCCAACTATCCAGTCAGAGCTGAAAAAGCTTCTTCGATGAGAAGTGAAACATCTTCAAAGAAAAACTAGAAAGTCCAGTTGCCTCTTGAAAAAAGCATCTTTGGGAGAGGAATGAATGTTTATTCAAAGAAGCTAAAGAGGCTAGGAATAAAACTGCACTTGTGTCTGTCTGGATATATGAAAAGAAGAATTCCATACACATTTAATGCAGTGGGAATGGGGTATATAAGAAAAATATGTAGTTAAACCAATTGACATAGTGTGATGAATGAATGCAGGTCCAATACAAGAATGAAGGAAGTATGTTGAGATAATTACAATGCAACCACGTACCTGAAAAAAGAGTGAATCATTTCAAGAAGGGAAAGATCAAGAACAGTGTAATTCAGAGAAGTTGATGAAATTCTAAAAGTGAAAGAGATGAGAATCTTAATGAACAAAAGGGAATATATGAGATGACATATTATATAGATGTATAGCGCTAATTATATTTCTTTTACCTTTCTGATCTCATGCTTCTTAACTCCCCACTGCTTTGAAAATGTTACTTATCCCAAAAGATAGTAGCACAGGGAGTAGGTATGCATGTACAAACATATCTATGTAGGTTGGGGAGTATTTGCGTGAAATATTAAATGCGCATTTTCAGAGACAAAGTTTATTTATTTTTTCCAAGGAACTATGAAGGGCATTTTCCCTTGGTGGATTCTGTCCTTGTGTGGTCATTACTACTTGCTAATTAAGTTGGCAGGTTCTGAGTTAATGTTGCATGTTTCATCCATCCAGAGCAATAAAACATATTTATTTGCTCACCTTCTGCCCTATCAAGAAGTAAGCCTCGCCCATCTATAGAGAACACCGTGAGCTAGAATCGTTCCACATTTATATGACTGGGAAGGGTTCTGTTTTACAAATCACTGCATTCTAATTTGATGTGTTGGACAATTGCCAGAAGTCACACTGCCAACAAGCTGCTTAATTTATAAGAGAGGAAATGGCTTGTAGGATGATTGTGAAAAATAACCTTAGTAATAACCTCCCTTCTGCTAGAGGTCAGCCTATTGCCTTCTAATAAAGACACTCCATTTTCCACAGATCTTTCAATGCAAAATTTAATACATCTTCTTTCTCTGATTTCTGGTTCACAGAGACAATCCTACAGCATCAAGGAATATTATGATGTGCAAACCAATCAACAAATCCTGGAGGCAGTGTGTTCTTAACATCTGATTTCCTCTATGCTTTCTTATGAAAGTTGATCACATGGTCAAAGGCAAATATCCAGTCTTAATGAGCAAATAGATGTGGTAAAATCTCCAGAATGCTAATGAAAGCAAAGCATTAAAACAAAGATTTCTTTTCAATGGTCATTTGCTATTAATTATCCTGCTAAAACAATGATTAAATGGGAAGTTGTGAATTTGCTCAGGGTGGGGTAAGGGCTGCAGAGTTTTAAAATATTTGCATATTTCATTGTTGCGGGGATAAGACCACATGCTATAACATCCATTCAACTGGCATTGACTATTCTTGTCCCCAAAGTCCAACCTTCTTCAACAAAGAAAAAAAAAGTGGAGGGCTATGTGGAGAGAGTTTCCTCCTTTAAATTCCTGGGAGTCTACCTCTGCGAAGTTCTTACCTGGAAAATCAACACAACCCAGGTAGCCAGAAAGGTCCAACAGGGACTCCATTTCCTTAGGGGCTTGTGGAACAACTACTGATGGCCTCCACAATAGAAAGCATCCTCATATACTGCATTATGCTGGCTTGACAGCTGTGGATGGAAAGACATTATAGAGAGTGGTGAGTATAGCACAAAACATTGTGGACTGTTCCCTGATACCACTAGATGACATCACTAGGGCTCACTGCCTTAGAAGAGTGAGGAAAATTCTCAGGGATGACTCATATCCCAGTCAGAAATTCTTCACTCTCCTACCATCGGGTAGGAAATATAGAAGCATAGCCAGCTGCACCAACAGACTGAAGAATAGTTTCCACCCATGGGCTGTCAGACTTCTGAACAGAAAATAACTTCATGTCAGCATAGTATGACAGACTTGCAGGGCCTGCGTGTTGTGCAATAAGGTCACATAGTGTAATAAGATTGGGAGTGGGTTAGGGACTTCTGTCCTCACTGTGAGTTATATTGGGGGGCGGGTGCATGAAGGGTGGTTCAGCCAATCTCACTGTACAGATGTTGTACTCTGACAATAAAGGTAATAATAATTTATTCATTCATTTGTGCTCATCTGTTATAGATTATCCAATCTAACTCACAATGCAGAATATCCCATAATAACATTCTCATTTGGAAGCAGTCCTAGTTTTTAGCTGGAAACTCTCAGAAGTCATATGCCTACATGGATTAATTATTTTCACTTTCTTGAAAAAAACAACATAAGGGAAAGCTTTCATTCTCATGATTGGGAAAATATATTGAAAGACCTGAATTGGATCCATATTGACTTTAAATTATTAGTGGGATTTAAAGGTGATTTACTGATTTAAATGATTAAATCAGTAGGCTGCTTATATTTTAATCATGAGAATCCAAAGCAGGAACTGTAAAAAATAAGTTGTTGGAGGGTTCTTCAGGTTATATCCTTGCAGCTGGCCATCCCCTGAGTCCATCTGTGTCTTCTTTTTCTTCCTGAAACATGGACTGTATTATCCACTGCCTGGGCTAGAAAAGGATGCCATATGCTCCTCCATTGTTTCCAAATATGGAAATCTTCCTTGGCTTGGAATTCTGGTAAGATTAAAAATTATGAATTGATACATTAAAAGTGGAGTTTCTAGAGTTTCCAAGAATGAATAACTTTGTGCTCTCCAGATGTTTTAGACTTCAATGGGAGGCTATTATAGAACTTGCAAAAATGAACCATCAGGTTGCCAAGCATTATTGCATTCCAAACGGTTATTTCCCCCATTTGTACCCCTACTCTGTGCTTTGTGCTCCTTGCTCATTTTATTTTTCTGTCTGCTGTCTTTTCTGCCATGTGCCAAAATGGCTCTGACTTTAAAGTGAATTAATGGAGGTGCTTTGATTATTTTATCAACTGACTGGTCTCCAAGTGATTCAGAGTGGCTAACAAGGGTTAAAAACATCCATAGCAAAGAAAATAATAACAATAAAACATAATAAAACATACTGCGCCAGTGACAAGTACACAACTCACATTGTATATAGCTGGCCAATCCAACTACCTGGCCCAATGCCTCTAGCAAATTAAAGTTGCCATTTAAAGCCTCCAGTCACAATTCAAAATTAATGTTTCTGAACTGCTCTCTGGTCTCTCCATCAGAGCTTTGTTCACTAATATCTACTCTTGGATTTTTTTGCCATATAAACCCACATCTGGCTACTTTATTTCTGTGTTTTAAGGAGATCTCTTCCTTTTGAGATAGGTCTGTGATAGTTCGGATACCTATTGAAGAGGAGAAGGACAAGACAGATCTAATTTCAGTTATGTCTGTTGTTCTCATGTACCAAAGAGCTCCTTTTATAATTCCCCCACAGTCATTTGATTGGAGCGGCATTATAGCTCAAGTTCTTTCACAAATACGTTCATCATGCAAGATCATTAGGAGGAGATAAAACTGCAAAGAAGCAGCAATGCTTTTAATCATTTCTGAATAATTTGTCAGGTAATATCAGGTTTATTTTCTGGTAGATTGCATTTCAACCTGAGTTTGGGCTCTTCAAGAAACTGAATAACCCTGTGGTGGTGGTTGAATCATCTGTATATTTGATTCAAATGTTTCTCCCAAGTTTCAACTTGAATTCCATTGGTTACTACCTGATGCTTACAAGGCAACCTTTTTTTTAAATCGAAGTCACATATTTTGCTTTTTCTTGCCCTGATATTTTCTCTTCGCCCTTAGTTCTTATTATTGTTGGTCTCAAATGTGGCCTTTAACTGCAGTCCAAGCTTGAAAAAAAAAACTGGATAAAACACCAGAAAATGAACAGATAAAAAGACTCAGGTCATCACAGCAATTGTCCTAAGCTGCATAAAGTTATTCACTGCTTTTTCAAGAGCAGCTTCTTCCTTTTTTCAAAATCAGAGTGACCTATTCGTCACAGACAGATACTCCATGGGATTTCCAATGGGCGGATTGAGAAAACTAATTTTCTCACACTTCAGTGACCTTTTGTAATAGCTGCACAGCTGGATCCAGGGAGCGTTTAGTTGTAAGAAGGAACGGACAGGTATTTTTTCCTTTTTAAAAATCACATTGGGGTAAAAATCAAATGGTTCTACACCTATCAATGTCCAAACCTCTTTTCTTCCTATTGCAATTTTAGTTTTCTCTCTTTTTTCAACCTTGTATTGTTAGGAGATTATTATATACAAATGTATCATGATAGCTTTGCTTGGATGCAATTATTATGGTTAGTCACACAATCAGCCAGATATTTAGGCAAGATTTGGCATTTTTGTCCACTTATCAAATCTTTACCAAAGGACCTGGGCTGTCCAATCTTTGTTTGAAAATCTCCAGTGCTAACACCCCCATGATTCTTCCACTACTTAATAACTCTGGCAGTCAAGAAATTCCTCCAAATTTCAAGTTTGGACTGTGAAATGTCCACCAGCCATCTTGAGCACTATTTGCCTTCAGTTATACTTGCAAAGATATTAAAAAGCAGGTTTTCCAGTTATCTCCCAGCAAAAAGAAATGAGTTCAGGTATCATTGCTGTTGGACTTTCTTATAACAATTGGCAGTGTTTGGTTGGTATGCTTAACCAAATTCATTGCAGTCCTGGCCTATTGTGTGAACTTGGAAGCTGAGATAACTCCATATTAAGAAAGGATTTTACTCTACATTCCCACCGCTATTTACCTTGTACCAAAGGATGGAATATTTACATAGTTTTACCTCAACTTAACTCAGGCTTCTGAATCAGGAAAATAAAACTAACTGAACCCTTTCTTCTATTCTCTGGCATAGAGATGAGGCTTGAAATGGTATCACAAAATTGAAGGACCTCAGCATGTCCAATGTTCTCTCTCTCTTTTTTTCTTCATACTTCTCCTTTGCATATACAAAGCACTTGTAAAATGGGGGTGAGAAAAGGAGCAAGGAAATTACTTCTTCAGTATTGTAAGTTAAATCTGTTTTTTGTTGTTGCTGCTGTTATTTCATTTTTTTCAAAGGGAAAAAAGAGAAAAAAAGCTTGGCAGCTTCTTTAGTTGTCTGAGATGGCTGCTTCTCAATATAATCAGTATAAACTCTTGTACACTTCTGTTTTCTAGTGCTGGGCCACTAGTTAAATGAACTAATCATGATTCAACCTCCTGACCAAATCAGGCATGTCATATAAGATTCCAGTTCTCTTTGAGTATGCTTTTAAAATGGTGTGCAGAGGGCAGCATTTCAATCCAGAAAGCCCAGAATACATTAAAAAAAAATCACCTTGGATTTATGTGGGTAAGTATGTGTGGGAGAAGCCAATAACACTTGACATTTCCAAAGCACAGATGGCAACATTGAAATCCATGCAGTTAGATTTCCTCACCAAAACATCCCAACCTGTTTGTTTGTTGATTAATCTGTCACCCGTTCTTCTCAGACTCACTGCGCACACACCTTGCTTTTGACATTAAAAAAAGGGAGAGTTACATTAAAAAAATAAAAGAACTTGCATCAGGAAAATTTATATTTTAAAAGCCAGCTCTAAGAAAATTAAATTGCATAAAAAAATAATGACACCAGAGAAATTTGCATTAAAATGGTTTCCTGGGGAATTTATTTTGAAGATTACATTTATCAGGGGTGATTGCCAAAGCACTGTATGTTAAGGGTAACTGCACAAACAAAAATAGATGTGGATTTTACTCTTATAACAAAATATCTTTGGATTTTTTTTAAAGGATACCTTGGATGCTATTTTCAACAACTGAAAGGTTCTCTGTCCCTGTAAAAGAGTTAAAATGACTAGTCCTGGCTGCATTTCATTTTTATATAGCTCCACTGGAAACAATGAAGGTGCCAGCTTCTTCCTATATCCACTGATCATCTCTGCATCTGGTAGTAGGAAATGAAACAACTCTGACCAGGACAGTCTAGCTCTGGATACATAATAATGACAGAAACCTTCTGAAACTGACTCTGAGGTATCAGAATTTTAATAACATTTAGCTTGTCATTCCAAAAGCCTGTGTTTCTAGCTTCCTAAACTTTTTGCTTGTCTCCTCCACTGTTTCTTTTTACTCCCTTCAACCCAAGTGCACGTTGGGAATGAACTATATCAACAAGCTTGGTACTCCATCCATCAACCCTCTAAGAACAGGACAGGACAGGATCAAATTAGGCATAGCTGTAGAAGCCAGCAAAAGAAGCATTGTGTATGAAAATGTGCGAGATCCAGGTAGGGGTTGTGGAGAAAATCATTCCGGAAAATATGTCAAGTTCTGGGATACGATGCTTTCTGCCAACTCTCCATCCTAAGTCCCTTCCTTTTCTCATGGTCACATGTTCTAGTCAGGAGAATATGCAGCATTCATTCATACAAAGCACACTCAGACTCAACACAAGGAGAAAGGACAAACTCACGTACAAAGAGTATGACTAATCAGTGCAGCTGCCCAGATTAAACCTTTATATACACACACACACACAGAGACAAAATATGCATCTGCCATGAATAGATTTTCTTTCACTCTTACATACACACTGTCAGAGGCAACATGTCTGCACACACCATGATTAATCCTTGGAGAGAAAGGGCACATGAAGATTCAGAGGCAATGCAATTGGGGCATGAGCCATGATGGCATAGTGGTTAGAATGCAGTATTGCAGGCTAACTCTACCCACTGCTGGGATCCTTACCAATCCTTCTGAGATTGGTTAAATGTGGATCCAGAATATGCAGACGTCGAGATAAATTGCCGGTAAAAATTTGCAAATCGCAAGAAGCTCTGAAGTTGTTTTCTGGTACGTGGTGGAGCCCATTCCAATACGGCACGCACTTTCTCTGGATCCATTTCTATGCCCTCAGATGAAATGCGATATCCCAAATAGTCAATTTTCTCTTGATGGAATTCACACTTGGATAGTTTAGCATACAACTTAGTGGCACACAGTTTCTGTAGAACCGACCGCACCAGTTTCACATGTTCATCCAGAGTTTCCGTGTAGATAAGGATGTCATCAAGATAAACCAGAACCCCCCTGTATAAATGTTCATGTAACACCTGATTGATCATCTGCATGAATACAGCTGGCGCCCCTTGTAAACCAAAAGGAAGAACGTTGAATTGGAAGCAACCCATCGGGCAGTTAAAAGCGGTCTTCCACTCATCCCCTTCCTTAATTTGAATTCGGTAGTATGCTTCTCTCAAATCCAACTTCGTGAAAATCTTCCCCTTGGCTAGGTGGGCCAACATGTCCTTCATCAAAGGAAGGGGGTACACGTTTTCCATGGAAATGGCGTTCAAATTTCTGTAGTCCACCACCAAGCGTTTGGAACCATCTTTCTTTTCACGGAACAACACTGGGGCCGCTACCCGGCGCCTGGCAGGTTGAATGAAACCATGTTCCAGCTTTTTATCTATAAACAATCTTAGCTCCTCCAATTCCCGTGGTGTCATTGAGAACAATTTCGGTTTTGGGAGCTTCACCCCAGGCCAAATTTCAATAGCACAGTCTGTTGGCCGGTGAGGCGGAAGCTCATCTGAGGCCTTCTCACTGAACACTTCTTTTAAATCCCAATACTCCTTGGGAATTTTCTCCTCCCCTTTAACGGGTTCAGTACCTGTGGAAGCTATTTCAATTGGGATCTGAAGCTTCGGCTGAGATCTCCCCTCTTTTTCTGGTCACTGCTTGGTGCGTATGCGCAACAACCCCTTTCTCCAGTTAACCTGGGGGTTCCATTTCTGGAGCCAGGGCAATCCCAGTATTGATGGTTGCTCCATCCCAGGGACCACAATAAAGTGCAGAGTCTCATCATGCTCTCCCATGATCATTTCTATAGGTTCCGTGATAAAACGTGCAGGGCAACCTCCAGCCACTGATCCATCTAATTGGCAAAAGGAAATGGGAATCTTCAAAGGTTTTAGTTTTAGGTCCATTTTCTCCACTACTTCTGTGTTGATATACACCTTGTGCACCCAGAATCTAACAGTGCTAGCATTTCCCCTTTGACCCTTGAATTGGGTACCCTCAACTTCACCGGAATGGTCATAGGGCCCATGCTTGGACTTATCTGGAAGTCGTCTTCCGAGTCGAAATCATCCTCCTCAGGGTAACTGGGGTTTCTGATTCCTCTCCTGCAGGAGGGGTGACCTCTGCCGTCTCTTTCGACTTTAGTGCTGCTTTGCGAGACTTCACTGGGGATTTTTCAGGTTTCTTCCCTTCTTTTGGTACCCCCTTTGGTTCCAGCTTGACTTTGCAGTTCACAGCCCGGTGACCTTCCTTCCTGTATCGAAAGCAGGCTGAGGGGTTGGGTCTTGCCACCACTCCTCCCCTCTGAGGTTTGGGGACTTCTTGAGGACATGGGGGAGAAGGCTTGCTCCACCCAGAACCTCCCCGCCATCTGTTTCGGGTTAAATCAATTTCCACTTCTTCTGCCAGCAAGTACCACATCTGCAAGTCATTTGGGTCTCTTCTAGCAATGCATCTCTGGTACACATCTTCATTTAAACCATCTTTAAACGCTTCTATCAGGGCTTCCTGGGACCAGCCTCGGATATGACCGGTTAACTGTCTAAATTCTTGGGTGTAGTCAGCCACCAACCTCCGCCCCTGATTTATGGTCTTCATCTTAATCCGGACCTTGCACTCTGCTAGTGGGTCCTCAAACCTAGCCCGCAGCACAGTCATGACCAGGTTATAATTCATCAACTGGGGAGCATTATCATTATGCAAGGTCACCATCCACTCTGCAGCTGTTCCCTCCAGAGCCCTGGTAACACGTCTCACTTTGGCTGCTTTTGAGGGAAAATCCTCCCCGTATTCTTCCATATAGCTCCAAACTTGGGCTAGGAAAAATCCCAAGGTTTTGGGATTTCCCTTGTATTTTACTTCTAATGGAGACTAGCTCTACGCCTTCTAGGAATTACACCCCCCGCTGAGGGCCCCGGGGCTGCTGCTGGCTCAGGTTGATTTATGGGAGAAGAGGCTGCTCTGCTTCTTCTATCTCGTGCTACTCCCCCTTACCCTTCATACCTTTGTGCAGCTTGGGGTTGTTCAAAGGCTTCATTCAGGAGTCTCTTGGCTTGATCCAGTAAGAGTTCTCTCTTTTCCCTCTCTTGCCATGGCTCCTCTTTTCCACGCTGGCAGGTAGTTGTGATCCCGGAGGGGGGGTCCTTCTCCGGATCTTTCCAGCCAACCCCCACCCACCATCTGGGCTTCACAGCTGGATCCTCTTCCAGACTAAGCTCTGCTAACGATTGGGCTTCCTGTACCAGCAAAGAATCTTGCCCTCCAATGGCTCCCAGATCTTCCTGATCACTAGTTGAAGATGACATGATGTTCAGGCCCCCTCGGAAGAAAATTGGATGTTTTCTCTGGGTGGGCTGGTAGAGGGAAATTCAGAATAATGTCAGGCGGAGCTCCATTCAAAATCCAAGAAAGAAATACTTAGACTCTTTAAGTTAGAGAAAAGTTATCTTTTACTGAAAGTGAAGTGGTAGCAACCAGAGAATTCTGAATCTGAGAAATTAGGCACGTAATTCACATATACAAAGTGATGGAAGTGTTCCCACCCCCAATAGTTCAGATGAAACTTCCAATTAGAAATTGTGAATATGATCATGTGGGCATCTTCAGGTGATGATGAGGCATCTGTCCGTTGACCTTGGCATACTTTGTTAATGGGTTGCAGTTGCGCAGAGAAAAGAAAGCTAAGCGAGAAATAGAAACCTAACTCTATTGTATGGTTCCCCCCCCCCCCCATTTACACAACAGAAAATTGTAACACCTCCAGCTCACTTCCCAGACTTATCCCTTCCTCCCCTCCCCCCATTTCTTATGACAGCCGAAAGATGCAAAGCGATAGTAGAAGATCTTGAAGGCTGACACTTCCCATCTCAAGAAAAAACATTCCTAGTTCTTTCAAGCTGTCTTTACATGACTTAATTTCTAGCACCCTGAGCACCTTTTTGCCCTTCTCTGAAACTGTGTCAGTTTGTCTGAAATTTTTCTTCATGATCTACCTATTACTGGACATCATGTTTGGGGGGGACCTGATTAATGCAGAATGTAGTGAAGCCATTCCTTTCTGTTATTTAGAATTTTGATGTTTTTTGATGCAGCCTAATTTTTACTGACCTTTTTTTACCATGACTTCATGGTGCTGATTCAAATTCAGTTTGTAATTAACATGTACAGTATGTCAAGTTTTTTCCCCTTAAATACCATTGCGGGAATACATACAATATTCCCCATTTCCCATTTTAATTCTTCTTCCACATAAGTCTGTGGACTTTTAGACTGTTGTTATTACCTTCTTCTCTAAAATTTCAAGCTCATTTTGAATGCTGTTTTTGTCTTCTGGAGGCTTCTGGTAGAATCTAGCTGACCTTTGCTGATCTTGAAAGATAAGACATGGTTAGTACTTGGAGGAAGGAAACACCAGGAAATATCACAATTGTAGGCTAGATTTTCTAGAAAAAGGCAACAGCAAATCAACTTCTGCATCAGTGATAGGAAAACTACATAGACATTTGGCTGTGTGAAACCTTCAAAAGTCCTTTGCAATTTATGAGAATATGTACAAAGCTCTTCTTTTCAAACTATTCTAGGAGCTACTTGATTTGCAAGGCCTGTGTGGTACTTTGTAAACTACTCAGCTATGTTTCTATTTGCACGGAAAATATAATTCTCAATGTTTTATTTTTTTGCTGTTACTTTGCATACTGGGAAGGCTTTGCATAGCCTTAATTGGTATGTCAGAAAGTCACAAGGACTGAATTAAACTTTTGTGAAATCTGCAATTTTGGTTAAGATTCTCTCCACTTTCTCATCCACGTCATTAATAAAAATATTGGAGTGTACAATGCCCAGGGCTCCTCACTCCAGTTTAATAAGGAACCACTGATAAGCGTTCTTTGAATCTGATTTTCAAGCCAGCGAGGCATCTACTTTATTATCATGCTGTCCAGCCCACACTCAATTAACTTACTAATCAGAATGTCATGGGCACTTTGTCAAATGCATTGCTGACATCAAAATATATGATATTTACAGCATTCCCACAATCTATCAAGAATGTTACTTGAAATAGAAAATCAAATTAGGCTGAAAAGTTTTGTTCTTTAGAAAACCATTCTGTTTTCCAGGGGCTTAATAGTTCAATTGATTTTTAATTTACTTTAGCATTTTCCCAGGTAACTGTGTCAGGTTTCGATAATCTGTAAGTCCCTGAATTTTCCTCTTCTCCAACCCCATCCCACTAAAAATCAGAACAATATTTATTACTTCTTCAAATTTTCTCAAAAATAGTACATAAACATTGATTAATCAGCAAGTTCCTTCAGAACTTAAGGATGCAGTTTATCATATTAAAACTCATTCAAAGGAAACTGATATTCCCTGACATATTGCAGTCATTTTTGGGGTTCAAGTCTGCCCTGTTTCCAACTGGTATCAGATGAAAATATATGGGGGTAGGCGGGGTGGGATTCAATTTTTTTTAACAACCAGTTCTGTGGGCATGGCTTAGTTGGTTGGTGTGGCTTGGTGGTCATGTTATTGGCTGGGTGTGGCCAACTCAATATCACTCACATCGAGCCACGCATCTCCTCATCTGGCCCCTCATGACTGTGGGAATGCTGCAACAATTGTAAGTGTAAAAAATTGTTATAAGTCACTTTTTTCAGTGTCATTGTAACTTTGAATGGCCACTCCATGCAAGCAAAGTACCAGCAAAGAAGGGGGGAAAAACTTCAGAGACGTTCCTGAGACAGGAACTCTAGTCCTGCCAAGAATGTAATAAGGGTTAACGGAGAGGCAGTTTCTGTAAGCAACACCAGAATGTTTTCTTCCTGCCTCCCTTACAGGATTAAGCTAGTAATTTCTTCTAACAACCGGTTCTCCAAACTGCTTAGAATATTAACAACCGGTTCTAGTGAATAGGTGCAAACTGGTAGAATCCCACCCCTGGGGGTATGGAAACAAAGGTTTGCTGATTGAAAGTCAGTATTCATTTGTAAAGGTAATTCCTGCACCAGAAATCAATTAGAACTGGGTTTCCCAAACTTGGCAACTTTAAAATATGTGGACTTCAGAATCTCCAGAATCTGAATTTTTGAAGTAATGAGAAATCAAACAATCTATATTCTTGGTACAAGGAGATGGAAGAGCTCAGTCACTTTTCACAGACTGAGTGTGAAACAAATCATGAGATGCTCATGAACAGATTCGAAGTTAGAGCATCATGAGATGCTCATAAACAGATTCGAAGTTAAAGTGGAAAAACAAAAACAACCAGTTCCCACTTTATGATCTTGAGCATATTAATTGATTATGTGCCATCTGTCATTTTTGGAAGCTGTATTAACACCACACTGCCACATTCTTGAACTTGGGAAAACAGGAGGGGGAATTTCTTGGAGTGTATGTGGTTAGACAAAATAGCATTCTTCTTATAATGTCAAGGTCATGTTATTTCTGCACCTGGTTGAGAAGACATCTCAAGTTGGGGCGGATGGTGATTGGGGCATGTGATGCAATGATGGGTGCAGGGATGGATTTGTAATTTTTTACTTATTGCAAGGAAACCCAGAACTTTCAGATTTGGGATTTCCCAGATGTGCCAGTTTACTACTCCAATAAAAACCTTGGAGAGGATGTCTGTCTTGGAGTTATTTGTTGGAGTGGAAGTTTTCTGGAATGCTGACACCATCAAGGTGCTGACAATTCTTACACAGGATGATAACCACATACATCTTACACAGGATGATTGATCCCCAACCTGGCCTCTTGGGTCTTTGATGCTGTACCCATCACTGCTGTACTTGTGTCCTTGCTGCTGGACTCTGGTCTTTCCTTCTTCCCTTCATGGACTACTCAAAGGAACTAAGTAACATAATAATCTAAGTCTGGTCATTTGTGTGAACTCAGAACTCTGGGTTAATTTTTTTTATGATCCATGTATTTCTTTTCTTGGTATTCATAGGATTCTTCTCATATGCCAGCATCAGTACTTTTTCTATTCTGCCTTTTTGAAGTCCAATTTTTGCTCCCATAGGGGAGATTTTCCATAGAGGGAAATCTATGCCTGCACAATTTGGATTTTGTAGGTCAGGTCACATTAGAGGTGGTATTCAGCAGATTCTGACCAGTTCTGAAGAACCGGTCGTGGAAATTTTGAGTAGTTCGGAGAATCAGCAAATAACACCTCTGACTATCCCCGCCCCCACCTTTTCTCTGCCTCCTGAATCCCAGCTGATCGGCTGGGTCTTCTTTTGTTGCTCTGCACAGGAGAACGGAGTTGGAAAGCAGGTTAGTGGGGTGGGGAGGGGAGGGGAGGGGAGGGGAGGGGATTTTGCAGTAACCTTCCCCCAGGAGTGGGGAGAGAATGGGGATTTTACAGTATCTTTCCCCTACCATGCCCACCAAGCTACGCCCACTAAGCCATACCACACCCACCGAGCCACACTCACAGAACTGGTAGAAAAACATTTTTCAATCCCACCACTGGTCACATCTCAGTATCTTCTCAAAGGCCTTCGTCATTGCCAAGTGCTAGTCTTTGGAATATTTCTTGACTGCTCATTCCTTTATTATAAACAGTCAATCCTAAAAAGATCAGAGTTATTCACCACTTCAAAATCTTCATTGTCAATTCTAAAGCCATTTGTTGCACCTAGTGTCATTGCAACTAGTCTGAGAAGAATAGTGCAATTCTGGCAAAACATGACTGAGATGTATAAAATCATGATAAAGTCTCTTCCAGCTTATTCAGCTTAGAATAGAATAGAATAGAATAGAATAGAATAGAATAGAATAGAATAGAATAATTTATTGACCAAGTATGGTTGGACACACAAGGAATTTAGTGCAAATATTTTCAGTATACATAAAAGAAAACATACATTCGTCAAGAATCATAAGGTACAATACTTAATGATAGTCACAGGGTACAATAAGCAATCAAATCATACTAGGAAGCAGTCAATATAAATTGTAAGGTTACAAGTGACAAAGTTATACAAATTCATACAGTCACAAGTGGAAGGGGATGGGTGATAAGGAGTGATGAGAAGATTAACAGGAATAGTAGTGCAGACTGTAATAGTTGAACAGTGTTGAGGGAATTATTTATTTGCACACCTTGCTCAGGCTGGATTTAAGAAAGCTGTGGCCAAGGTGCATTTGATTTAGATTTACAAAATGATACATCTAAAATATACTTTTACCCTTGATGTCTTTATGTGCACTCTTTATATTATCCTTAAAAATCTTTATTACATTCCCACACAGAAGGACTGTGGTGAGATTTTAACCTTACCCTCAAAGGTGGGGGAGGATAACAGATAATCAGAGTTGGACCTTGTAGGTCATCTAGTCCACCACCACCCCACCCAAACGGGAGACCCTACACCATTTCTGACAAATGGCAGTCCAAGCTCTTCTTGAAAGTCTCAAGTCATGGCGCTCCCACAACTTCCAAGAGCAAGCTGTTCCATTGGTTGATTGTTCTCACTGTCAGAAAGTTTCTCCTTATTTCCAGGTTAAATCTCTCCTTGTTCAGTTTCCATCCATTATTTCAAATAAGAGGAAATATTCTAAACTTCCCATTATCAAGAACATTTCAGTTACAGAGGCTGAGCCAACCACATTTGCTTCTCTGGCTTGCTCCATGTACCATACCTCATGCCTAATATTAATCTCCTCAGTAAGGGTCTAGTTTAGAGAAATGTCTAAGAAGATTGTGCACAGATTTATACCATAGCAACTATAATTAGAATATGATAAGACTTTTGAAGTTGCAGCATGCAGGACACAGACTACAACGAGGTACTCTGAATGGCTAACTATGTTTATTCCAACAGCAATGGGTTACCCGCGGCACCTTCAGCTAACGAGTGTGGCAACAGCTGATGCCGTCTGACAGCTCTCTTTTATAAGCGGCTGTCAGATGGCCAGCCAATCAACAATGGCTCTGGCTCCCACTCAAAACGCAGACCAGAGCGAGAACTTTGCAGGAACGTAACAAAGACTGCCTAGATAGATCGACAATTTCCACATTGCCTTATGGTGCTCAACAAGTTTTTTTTGTTACTTTCTACTGTTAGTATTCTTACCAATGCCACTATATTTTCATTTTTTCCTTTTCTTTTTAACCTACTGCAATTAATTTTATCTGCTTTATTTAATTTTTAATTGTTCCTTTGATCCATGTTTATAAGATATGCTAAAATATAACCTATTATTTATAAACCATAGTGTCAGGGCTCATGCAACATGCAAAACCAAAACTAGACAAATCGTATAATGGCATACCACCATAATCATACTTCACCTCCTTCCATGCTGTGCCTATCAAAAACAACTCTACGCAGAAAGAGAGGCTTTAAAATAGCCATCATTAAAATAATTTGGAGTGCCAGCTTGGTGTGGTCATTAAGCCATAAATGACCACATAAAGCTAGAAACTGGAAGTCCTTGGGCTTTAGTCCTACCTTAGGCACAAAGCCAACTGAATGACCTTGGGCCAGTCATGCTCTTTCAGCCCAAGGAAGGAGGCAATGGCAAACCACTTCTGAAAACCTGGCCAACAAATACTAATTGTATTTGTTCAGGTGGTCTCTGAGAATCAGGCAAGATTGAACAGAAGAAGGGGAAAAAAGATAATTGGAGCCTATTATTAAAATCTACAAATAGAAAACTTTATATGATTAGAAATGAGAGGCTTTTCCATTTTTGCTTGGACAGACTACCGTAGTATTCTTGTGAGAAGGAGATCACGGACTGCTAAATGAGGTATTACCATAGCCATAAAACATAATTAAGCATGTGATTAAAAGCATTTGTATCATGCAATCCCTGATAAATATAGCATCATTCTGGAATACAAATGGAGTAGACCTGGCAACCTCCACCCAGAAAAGCAGGGGGTGGGAAGTGGCAGCAGCAGAACATATTAAAGGATGCTTCCTCACTGAAGCCTTTTCCCTTAAGTGGTGAGAAAAAAATAGGACCTTTGAAATATATGTCTACTGCGATATTTCACCTTTGCTGCATACCTCTCTAATTTTCTGCATAACCGACGAAAACTTCTCCTGTCTTGGCAATAGTGCAATGTAAAAAAGAGAAAGAAAAACAGTAAGAAAGCATGCCCTGTTCTGACAATTTAATTTCATATCCGAGGTTACTAGCTCCTGCTAATGCTTGCCCCCATATTCGAAATGGCTGCCCCCTCCTCACTCATACCCGAAAAGAAAAACAGGGGTTAATGTATTTTTCTGTGATTTTAGAGTGGCTGATTTTTTTCAGCATGCACACATATAGAACATGTCTCAAGCTTTTTCCCCATTCTCCAAAGCCAACCAAGATTTTCCCCGTTCCCGTTCACTTTTCATAATAAGCACAAATATTATATTTAAACCTCATCACGAAACCACCGAAGGTACTGTTGATATGTTTGTCTACTATTAGAACTTCCTTCTGCAATGTGAGTTGAATTCATAATAACAATTAATGAAATATTTAAGATGCTGAGTGGAGTCAGTGGTGGTCAGAGATTATTTTAGTTGGCCCTGGTGTGCACTTCACAAGCTTTATTTTTGCTCTTCCTGATGTGAGCTTAGTCTGTCCTGAGGGACCAAAAAGATCACAGCAGGTTGTGCCAATCATTAGGAAATAGAGTTCAAGAACCATAAGTTGGTTTCCATGGAGCTCAAGTCTACTCAGTGCCTTGGGTTTTTTCACTTGTAGACTGATTTATTCTAATACCAAAATCAATATATGTCATGTATGGTTAGCTTCTCTCAAGATTTCTAATCCTTTTTTGATGCAATTGCTTTTAATAATGTGCACAGACAAATTTGTGCAATTTTCTGAATTTTGAAACCTAAAGGCTTGATGACCTAGGAGAACTCAAAATGAGACAGAGTTTTCAAAGGCCTGCAGGATCTTGTGGCAATGAAGACAAGATGGGTCTGTTAAATTTTCTCTCTCTTTTTTCTTTCTTCTCTGTGTATTTTCTGACACACTTTTCTTATTTTTTTTTTACTTTATGCCCCTTTTTCATTTTCTTTTCTTTCATCTTACTTTACATTATTTCATGTTTATCTTTTGGTTTGAAAAAGCTTGATAAGTTATTTAAATCTTTATTTTTTAATGATGGGACAGAGAAAGAAGAATGAGTCAAATTTAAGCCAGTGTAATATCTGGGGAAAGTCGATTTGTTAGTGTAAAATATTGCTCAAAACCCTGAAGAAATGTACAGCCATTGTTTTCTATTAATGTGGTTTCTTTCCAAGAGGAATATTTAAAATAGAGTGATAAATTCTTGTTTAGCTGTAAGCCTCTTAAATTCCTCTTTAGTGTAAGCCTCTTAAATGTTTTATAAAATTTTCATCTTGAATGAGCCAGACCTATCAATATGAACCTACTTCAGTGCTATTCTTCCTGAGCTAAAAGTTTAGAAAAGGGATGCTATAGAGCAGGCGGTGCCAAACTCACATCATCACGGCATCATCACATGACCTATCGTTCTAAACACATGATGTTTCCCCTTCGCCAAACTGGATGGCCAGCTGTGTGATTATCTGGCCCATGGCCAGCTGTGTGATTATCTGGCCTGTGGGCCACAAGTTTGACAGCCCTGCTATAGAGAATAAGGACCATGATAGATGTCAGCATTCAACAGAAATAGAAATTTCATTCATTCATTCATTCATTCATTCATTCATTCATTCATTCATTCAATTTATACGGCACCATTCTCATTGTTGAGCAACATATGCAGAAGCCATTGCCTAGGCAAAAGGGATGAAACATTTTTAAAGTCCCAAATCCAAATAACATTCAGAAATGGCTCAAACAGACACCTCTCTAATTGACTGAAATATAAGTGGGGAAATGTGCATTATAACCACAAAATTTGCAAGATTCTGTTATTAAAAACAATCTCAATAAATGTAATTTTAACTTTTCTGCGGAGCTGATTTCATGATCTGGTCTTCTTAATGGGGCTGACAGATATTTATGTATAGCTCAGTAACCAAAGAGAATATTCACATACAAATTAACCACAGATACTTTCTCTGCTAATGGTGTATAAATAGCACAATTAGCATCTTAAGAAATGTGAGAGAAGTAGAACAAATGTATCAGTTCAGGACTTTCTTTCTAGAAAGGAGGAAGATATGAATTAGACATCATCTCTCCTAATTCATTTTCTTTGCAAATAAATGAAGTGAATGGATAGAATTATATAATAATTGTAAACTAGAATTGTGAGATATAGTTTTAGGCATCTGTATACTATATACTTAGGTAGGCAGCTACAGAAAAGTATTCAAGAAATGACAATATTGGGCAAGGAAGTAGAGTAAAAAATCATTGCTTATTACAGATATACTGCTTTTTCATTAACTTCATGAAAAATCACATGTAAGTCTTACCTTCACTGACTATTCTATCACACACTAGACATTATGCAATCCTATGCATCAATATACATTTTGGATTGCATTTCTCCATAATCATCCATAGAGTAGGATAAAAAATATCTGCAATGTTTTTTACTACTTTCTGAAACATGAACACTGGTTAGTAAGAAATAGGGGAAAGCAAAGTGAAAAGATCAAGTAAAATGCAGTTTTAACGTATTCTTTTTAAAACACACACTGTTTTTCAACAGACAGAGCATTATTATTCAGCTTGTGTTTTAATTGCAAGTTCTTTATAATGTCAGATCTCAAAGGGCAACTTCCTTAATCGTACCTGGAGACCTGAACTGAAAAAATAGAGGGTTTTATATGACACATATAAACAGCAAAAGCATATCTAATAAAATGAAGGTGCTGAAAAAGTTGTTTCTCAGTCTTTGCCTATCAGTTCTTTCTCCCTTGTTTCTCCTCCATTCCAGCTTTTCCTAGATTTTCCCAACTGCTGTTCTGAATCTTCTGATAAAAAAATATTTTAATGATATCTAGTAGTCTAAACAATCTCCTTTATCCTATAGGTTTTTTTAACAAAGAAAACAGTTCATTTGATATATCACAAGATATGATTCATACAAAATTATCCAAACTTGATAATGGTAGGGACTGGAGCCAAGAAGAGACAGCACCCTCTGTAAAGTTCTCCTGAAATTTCTTCAGTTTATTCTATGTGCTTGTATAAAGCTCATGGTGAGAAATAAGGCTTCTATTGAATATTTTTTGGGATGGGTAGGATGCCTTCAAGTCAGTTTTGATTCCTGGCAATGGCCTGGAGAGCTCCCTGAAGTTTTCTTGGAAAGGTTTTTGCAGAAATGGTTTGCCATTGCCTCCTTCCTAGGGCTGAGGGAAAGTGACTGGCCCAAGGCAAGAAGCAGTGGATGGAAACTAATCAAAGAGAGAAGCAACTTGGAATTAAGGAGAACTGTTCTAACAGTGCAAGCAATTAACCAGTAGAACAGCTTGCCTTCAGAAGTTGTGAGTGCTGCCTCACTGGAAATCTTTAAGAACAACCCCTTGCCTGAAATGGTATAGGATGTCCTGCTATAGGGTTGGACGAGAAGACCTCCAGGTTCCCTTCCAGCTCTATTCTGATTAAGATTGTTGTGTATAAAAATTAGAAGACTCCAAATAACTAAATCTGATTGGCCGAGCAGGCCGCACTAGGATTGGTCAATAAAGCACCATTACAATTGGCCCACCTGATGGCAGGAATTCTCAAAGAACTGTCATTGGCCACAAGCCGTGATCAGCCACTATAAAAAGGGCTGCCGTGACTTTGGCAAACGTTCTGCTACAAGTCACTGAGCTGTTTTAATAAAGAGCTGTTGTTGGAACACCGGTCTCGTGTACCTTTATTCTCAGAACAGAACACTGGTGACGAGGATGGGATCATCTTAGAAGAGCGAGACCGAAGCACGTGGCAACAAGAACCGAGCAACCAAAATGACCGGTACCAATGCACCGCCCGCACTGTTCAACCCAGCCAAAGAAGACTGGGAGTCATACATTCACCGCTTTCTGATGTTCTTAGAAAGCAATGAGCTACAAAAAATAACCGACCAGAGGAAGAGAGCTGTATTCCTCACGCACTGTGGCCCTGCCGTTTTCAAAATGGCCAAGGCATTAGCCAAACCGCGGGACGTAAGACAGATGGCATGGCCAGAATTAAACCGAATGCTATGAGCCCATTACGCGCCGATGGTCTCCAATCTTATTAAAAGGCACGAATTCTATAAGCAAGACCAACGAGAAGACGAGAGCATCGGAGATTTTGTAGCAGCCCAAAGAAATATCAGAGGAGCCTGTGAATTTCTCAACATGGACGAAGCCATGAGAGACCGCGTGGTCCTCGGATTGAAGGACGCTACACTCCAAAGCAAGCTACTAAACAGACCAACTATCACAGTGGCTGAGGCCATCACAGAAGCCACCGCCATTGAAACAGCCAAGAAATCCGCAGCCACCATGTGCCAAATGAACTCAGCAAATCCAGAACCACAGAACCAAACCTGAGAAAAGAAGGTGAAAGGAAACCAAAAACAACCCACCGTGACTGCCCAACATGAAGACCTCGACTCCCCTAGCGACACCAATGATGACAATGAAGACATACATAGGCTTCAGTCGGAAAGAAAATGGTGGGAAAAAAGAGGAAGGAGGTGAGAATTCCAGTGTGTTGGATGCAGGGGGGACCACCCGTGATCTGAATGCAGATTCCTGGATGCCATTTGCAGATTTTGTGAGAAACGGGGGCACATTGCAACGGTCTTGCGGAACAAAAAGAGCTATAGTCCAAAAAGACGCGGCAGCACCTGCCCCTCCCCCCGAAACAGAGATAGACAAGCTGGAAGTTGATGGAGCCGAGAGAACAGAAACCGGCGAATGAACGACAGGGAAGAAACACATCAAATAATAATCATAGGAAATGCCAGGGCAGCAAACACAAAAAAGGTCCGAATAAACGTAAAAATCAAAGGAAAGCCCTGTGAGATGGAAGTAGACTCCGGATCATACCTGTCAATGGTATCATGGAACACTATCAGAAATCTGATACTAGACATCAAGCAAAGAGAACTAGAACAGCAAAGCCTAATACTCAAAGATTACCAGGGAAATCGAATCCCGGTAGTGGGCCTTGGACATTTTCTAATAGAATTCAAAAACCATGCTGAAGTACTTCCTCTGATGATCGTCGACCATGATCGAGATGGTCAGAATTCCTTGCTGCATACAATTCATGCATGCAAAAAACTCATCCATTGCCCAGGAAAAACCATCACCCATGTGGATGCCTTAAGCCATTCCCTGCTGCCCGACAAGGAAGGCGACCCAACTCTCACCATCCCCACTCTTCAGATCGAGACATGGCCAAATCTGTCACTAACTGCAGCAGACGTCGCTAAAGCTACCACGAAAGACCCGTTGACAGCTCTAATCCTGCATTGGGTAGGTAAGGGCTGGCCGGATGAGGATAAAGGCGAGACTTTTAAACCTTTTCGCACCTGGCAGACTGAACTGTCCATTGAAAAGGGTTGTATACTGTGGGGAGACAGGGTGGTAATTCCCACAAAATTGCAGGAGGAAGTGTTGTGCATGTTGCACGCAGGACACCCGGGCATAGTAAAAATGAAAGCCCTGGCCAGGAGTTACATCTGGTGGCCAGGGCTGGACAAAGACATTGAAAAATGGGTGGCAACATGCCATGACTGCCAGAAATCAAGGCCTACCCCTCCCTCTTGCACCAGTCCCAGAATGGGAAACTCCCAGAGGCCCATGGTCGAGACTCCATATTGATTTTGCTGGGACAACGAAAGGGAACACATATTTGATAATTGTTGACGCTTATTCAAACTGGCTAGAGGTTATTCTTATGTTGTCCACAACTACTGAAGCAGTCATAAAACAATTGAACAGACCTTTTGCTACACATGGACTGCCAGATGTAGTAGTATCTGACAATGGCCCCCAGTTTACTGCTTTAGCTTTCGAACAATACCTAGCTGCACAGGGCATCCGACATGTCCTAACAGCGCCAGCTCATCTGGCTTCAAATGGACGAGCTGAATGCATGGTTCATTATACTAAAGAAGCCCCAGACAAAGTGGACCCAGGGGACATCCAAGATAGACTAAACAAACTGCTAACAATTCAGCATATCACCCTAGCACAACCACTAACAAAAGCCCAGCAGAACTCCTCATGGGTAGAAAATTGTGTTCCTACCTAGATAGACTACACCCCACCTACACCTTTGAAAGAAACTCTGACTCCTCAAGTTAATATCGCTCCTTTGCCATAGGAGATTTGGTCTATGCCAAAAATCTTACCGGGAACCCATTATGGCTTCCAGCCACAGTTACTCAAATCACAGGGCCCCGATCATACCGGCTTACACTAGATGACACCAGAAAATGGAAGCGGCACATTGACCAGCTTCACTCTAGGACATTGGAACACAATACTAAACTACCTAGCTCTGAAGCACCGCTGCAAGTACCACCCCCAACAAATAATCCAAAAACAACCGAGGAGGGGGGGGGGAACACAAAATAATAAAAAAGGGAGAGATGAACCAATAACACAACAAAAGACACAACACAAACCCGAATGAGAACCCCCGGTAAGACAAAAAGAGCACTTACCCATAGACGACCTCCGGAGAAGAGAACCGGTAGCAGGGAAGCGAGGTGAGGCTTTCCTGGAAGGAGACAGCCAGGCCAGCTTGACCAACCCAGACAAACCAGGAGGGAGTGGCAGAGCCAACTCAGCCAGCCCAAGAGACCCAGGCAGGAGCGGCAAGGCTGACTCACCCTTCCAGGAGGTTCCATGGAGAAGACGCGGAGAAAAGGCAATCCTGACCAAACCGATGGAAGACCATGCTGAGACTGAGCTGCGCAGGTCAAGTAGGACCTGCAAAAGCCCCACCTACCTGCAGGGCTACGTTACACACGTCGGACGAAACCAAGAGGGGAGGGGTGTTGTGTATAGAAGTTAGAAGACTCCAAATAACCAAATCTGATTGGCCGAGCAGGCCGCCCTAGGATTGGTCAAAAAAGCATCATTACAATTGGCCTGCCTGACGGCTGGAATTCTCAAAGAACTGTCATTGGCCGTAAGCCGTGAGCAGTCGCCATAAAAAGGGCTGCCGTGGCTTCAGCAAATGTTCCACTACAAGTCACTGAGTTGTTGTAATAAAGAGCTGTTGTTGGAACACCCGTCTCGCATACCTTTATTCTCAGAACAGAACAAAGATCACCCAGCAAGCTGTGTGTCTAAGGCAAGACTAGAACTCATGATCTTCTGGGGACCTGAATGATGAAACCAAACTGGCTCTCTTCTATTATACTGCTTTTATCCTACTCTGTAGTCTTCACATCTTTATTCACTGACATATCACAGAGTGATGAGTATCTGTGTGGATACACCTCCAGAATCAGAAATTTATTGTTTATTTATGAAATTTATATGCTACCCATCTCAGCAATAAGACAAGTCTGGGTGGTTTACAAATGATAATAAAGTTAAATTTTGAAACAATTAAAATTTAAAAAGTTACATGAGAGTTAAGACCGAGGAGATAGATGCCATGACATCGAGTTTTTTTTATTCTGTCAACCATCCTCATTGGTATCCAAGCCAGGCAAAGCCAGGTTTTTAGACCCATGTGAAAGGCCAGAAAGGTGAGAGTAGATCTCACCACCAATAGTAGACTATTCCACAGTGTGAGGACCCCAGCAGAACAAGCTCTTTTCCAGTGGTGGGATTCAATTTTTTTTTACTACAGGTTCTGTGGGCAGGGCTTGGTAGACATGGTGTGGCTTGGTGGGCGTGGCAGGGAAAGGATACTGCAAAATCCCATTCCCTCCCCCCCCCCATTAACCTGCTTTCCAGCTCCATTCTCTTGTTCAGGTCAACAAAAGAAGACCCAGCCAATCAGCTGGGACTTGGGAGGGAGCGAATAGATGGGGGCAGGGCAAGTCAGAGGTGGCATTTGCCAGTTCTTCAAACTACTCAAAATTTCTGCTACCGGTTCTCCAGAAGACAGGATCTGAAGCACTGGAACGATCCCACTGTTATTTTTGGTGACTAGCAATATGTATCAGAGGTTCATTTGTTCCTGAGAGCTGTTTTGTAATTGTTTCCCATATGAAAAGCTAAAGAAATGCTCTACTTTCATACTGAAAGATAAAACCCTTCTCCCTTTTATTTGAGGCATACCAACCACTGTCCACAGATTCTACAGCCTATCCACAGTCTCTGCTAACCACAACAGTTAACAATAGCTGTATGTCAATTGACAGTGCAGTATAATGTCAATTCAAAACACAATAAAACATCCATAATATGAAAATTAAAATATATAAAATAAAACAGAACCAGTTTACAGCAAATAAACCAGTGCTATTTTACATTTTCCCCTCAGGTCTCAAGAATAATTTAAATGCTATCTACCCAGTACAGTTACATTCATCTAGTTTATTCTTTCTTTTTTCCATTCTTCTGCTTCTTCCTCCTCCTCCTCTGTGATCCATGTTCATTAAAATTTCATAGGTAGCTTTATACGCTCTAGCTGAGAACAGCATCCGGTCAATGTGTATTAGAGATAGGGTAGGGAGAGCCAGTGAGAGATGGGGAGATCTCAAGTGGGAAGCATTTATTCAACAAATAACCTTTCTTGGGACAGTTCCGGAGGGAATTAGCTATTTATCCTTTGAATTTTTTATGCCTTGCAGCATTGTCTGTGTGAAGAATCAGAACAGAGTCAGAGACTCTGATAATAACCTCCAATGCAAGGCCAGTCTGATGATGTATGGACTTATCCAGTTTGTAGGAACCTTAGGACCACTGAGATATTTTTAAGTCAGATGTGGCTAAATTGGACTTTCCCGGCAAGTATTTATTGATGTGCATGTTGAAGATAATTTTTTCAATTGGTTAAATATCGTTTTGGTCTTCAACAGGATTCTCTGCACAACTACGTCCCATACTGAGACTCTCATTTTGAGTCCCAAGTCAAAACGTAGTCCTCCACTTATGTCCACAATGAGCCCGAATTTTCTGTTGTTAAATGAGACATTTGTTAAGTGAGTTTTGACCCATTTTACAATCTTTCTTGCCCCTGTTGTTAAATGAATCACTGCAGTGGATAAGTTAGTAGCACAGTTGTCAAGTGCACCTGGATTCCCCATTGACTTTGCTTATCAGAAGGTTGCAAAAGGGGATTATATGACCTTGGGGCACTGCAACCATTATAAATATGAACTTATAAGTCATCTTTTTCAGTGCCATTCTAACTTTGAACGCTCACTAAAATGTTGTAAATCAAGGACGACAGTACCTGTATTTGGTCACAACCAGAATATGAATTTGCCCAATCTAGGTAAATGGGATTAAAATGGACTATTACTGCTATAATTTCATTTTCACATATTTCTCTAATTTTCCACATGTAGATCAGTTTTATCTTCTTAACCTGGGGAACAATAGCCTATCACAAAACTAATTTGTTTTGGATGATTGCTGTGACTAATAATAGAGAGGGTCGGTTCAGTTCCATTTGTGTCTTTATTGGTTGACTGAAATCATTTCCTAGACTTTTTATTTGTTCTTATAACTCAACCTGTGTGAAAAATTACTCACTGTGTGTGAACAGTTTCTTTCTTCTAAGTAGATGTGTTTACTCTCCAGGAGACTTTCCTGAAGGCTAGCATGCCATTGTCTCTGGCTGGATATGATTTGCCTTTGCAGTTTTGCTTCAGTGGCTAAGACACTGAGCTTGTCGATCAGAAAGGCCGGCAGTTCAGTGGTTCGAATCATTACCACCGTGTAATGGAGTGAGCTCCCATTACTTCAGAGGTGGTATTCAGCAGATTCTGACCAGTTCTGGAGAACCGGGATTGGAAATTTTGAATAGTTCAGAGAACCGGCAAATCCCTCTGACTGGAGATTTTATAATATCCTTCCCCTGCCACACCCAGCAAGCCATGCCCACAGAACCAGCAGTAAAAAACATTTGAATCCCATCACTCTGTTACTTGTCTCAGCTTCTGCAAATCTAGCAGTTCAAAAGCATGTAAAAATGCAAGTAGAAAAATAGGCATCACTTTGGTGTGAAGTTAACAGCGTTCCATGCGCCTTTGGTGTTTAGTCATGCTGGCCAGATGACCATAGAGAAGTCTTTGGACAGTGCTGGCTTTTCGGCTTTGTAACAGAGATGAGCATCTAGAGCCGGAAATAACTGGCATGTACATGCAAGAGGAACCTTTATCCTTACCTTTACCTTACCATATTATTTGATCCTTCTGCATTTGGGGGTTCCTCCTCTCAGGTTTAAATTCAAAAAATATGTTGCATAATCAAGTTGAGCTTGATTATGAACAAGATCCAATTCCTTCATGTATAGATGGAGAATATGGACAAAGGGGAACAAATGCACGTGTCTAGGTCTCTCTGTTCCTTTTTCCATGCAAGTAAAATTGCCTAAACTAGGGAGTAGGAGTGGCCAGAAGCAGGGCAGCACTCCCCTCTAAAAGATAGGATCAATGAAGTCATAAAACTCATCAACTGACTACTCAGTCATCATACTTTTCAAACCATTTTTCTCCTTTATTCATATATCGCAAGAAAGAAACTTTGTGAAGCAGAGACCACTAAAAGGTCAGTCAAATCCCTGAATTTCCTTTGAATTCTTTCCAAAATGTTGTAAATCTGAGGGTACCTGATTCCATTTGACAATTCTGTCTGAAGATCTGATTCAGGGGGGTTAGTCAATCAAATATCCTTTTTTGTTCTTATCTATATCTCTAAGAAAGATTTCAGATTTCTTTAAGCCTCTAGCTGAGCCTTGTATGGGTAAAACAGGAATACAGAAGAGTGCTGCATTTGTTAATTTTGCCAGTAGCTTTCCAAATCTCTTCTTGAGCACACTGCCAACTATTTATACGTTGGCATTTCTTCTTAGTGCACTAACTAAATTGTAAGTTAAGTGGGTTATTGCAACCCTAGGGTACCATTCAACACAATATTTTTCTGTGCACTTTCCATTAAGATAGAATTATGCAAGTGCATTAATCTTTATACTAAAGTAATTATCATTCCTACGAATAAGCCTGGCAAGTTAAAGCACTGCATATCATCATTCCAAAGCCTATATTTATTGCAATATAAGAATCTTCCACACATTCAGAGATTTCATAAGGAACAATAAATCTCCTAGCTATCAAACAGGCCCAGGAATTTGAAAGCATAGGGCACGTTTTTTTTAAAAAACTCATCACATATGTGTTTTGCTTCTGCCTCAATATTTTAAGCCTTTATGCTTTTGCTGATTGTATGGAAAGTTATGAAAGCCAAACCACTAGCCACAAAATTAGAGCAAAGTGCAACCAATCCATTTTTCATGACCATTCAGATTCTACCTGAATGAGAACTAACAAGCTAATAGCAATAAGGATGGGGATTGCTTTGATTAGTGTCATTAAGAAAAAATGTCCTGAATTTTTTCTTCTACCAATTCTCATTTAATTTGTTGAAAAAAAGTGTGTCTTAAAAAGGCAGTTTTATAAAAATAATTATGACCCAAAGTTATGGCTACCAAAAGCCTGAGTAATATCCTTTTTGTCTTCTTTCTGATAGGTGTGGCCTTAAAATCAAGTATCGTCCAGCTTCTTAAGTGTATTTTTATTATTTTCACAATAGAATTCAGTCAAATATTCTGTATAAATTGTCTGCTTTTTTTCCTTTTCCCTTGTCTATCAACAGGTTAGATTTACATTATTTAATTTATTTCCAGCTTCTTGCAATCAACTTCAGTCCAATCTCTTCAAATCTACGGTATGACCTGAAAAATCACATAATTTGTCTGCAGGGAACTTTTAAAAACATGTCATTGTTGATTCTATAGTATTGCTAGCATATGTTTTTGAAAATAAAGATTTGTTGGAACAATATTGCAATTAAAAAAAACAGTCTTTCTGAAAAAGTAATTTCATATATACATAGGGCTAAGGGGTTTTTTTTTGGGGGGGGGGGTTGTTTGTTTTGTTTTGTTTGCTGTTTTTCAATATAATTTTTCTCACAGATGCCAAGGAAATTAAACAGTTAATTAAATGTTCAATGATTCTCCCTCCTTCCCCATTGTTCTCCTTTCCATTTGTTCATGATCTCCTTTGCCTGTTCAGATATTGGGTTATTCTATCTAAAATGTGCGTGCATTTTTCATTGTGTAAGAGGCCATAATTGATTCAAACTGAAGAGTCATGGACAAAAGTTAAGTTAAATTTCATGGTTTAAAGACTGAATAAAATGAGAGAGGAAGAGGGAGTACTCAAATAGTCGAGGCATGTGTTTCTTTGGATATGTGTATATTTTGATCAGTTTAGAGAAGGAAACATTTACAGATTAACAGATTAAAGGCCCTGTCACACTGGCCGACGGATGCAAAACGTTTGTAAAAAGGACACAGCGGACGAGCAAAATGTTCCATCCGTTGTTATCCGCTCTCAAAAGTGACCCGAATTTGCATAACCAGAGCGGACAACACGGAAAGGAACGGACAGGGGGAGGACGTAGGGCAGATGGAAAGTGGATGCTCCATGGAAGCCTAGCGGATGGAAGCGGATGGGAGCGGATGGCACATCCGCAAGGCTTCCGGGGGAGCACAGCAAAGCGGACGTGGAACGGAAAAAGCGGATGCAGAGCGGATGCAGAGCGGATGAAGTGCATGCAGAGCGGAAGCCTAGCGGAAGCCTAGCGGATGCCTAGCGGATGCACAGCGTTCACTGCGCATGTGGAGAGGATGCATTGCGTCAGCCCCGCGGATATAAAGGGAAGCAGCTCGCAAGCAGGTCACCATTCAGAGGAAAGACCTGCTTCCAGACATAGCTTGCCAGCCAGCCAGCCAGCCAGCCAACAACCCAACAACCATGGGGAAGAAATGGAAGCCTCTGCCATCTGCTGCCAGCCCTGGCAAGAGGGACAGGGCCACCCCCCCCCCCCCCCCCCCCCCCCCCCCCCCTCC
>BLBF01000003.1:32672144-32688039 GCA_015471245.1 Laticauda colubrina | reverse complement strand
CCCCCCCCCCCCCCCCCCGGCCCTGACTCTGCTTCTGCTGGGGCTTCTGCTGCCCGGACTCGCTCTTCTGGTGCTGGGGCTTCTGCTGATGCTGCTTCTGGTGGTGGTGCTTCTGCAGGTGCTTACTCTGCTGGCACTGCTCCTGGTGCTCGTGCTTCTGCTGGTGCTTACTCTGCTGGCACTGCTCCTGGTCCTGCTGGTCCTGCTGGTGCTTACTCTGCTGGCACTGCCCCTACAACCTCGAAGCCCTTCTGATGAGGGCCCATATGGCCCTGCCAAAGGGAGGAAGAGGCAGATGCGTGAACGAGAGAGGAGGCAATACACAATCGAAGAGGAACATGGGGAGGAGGTGCTGGAGTGGCTGAGGGAGAATGAATATCTTTGGCGGAAGGGACACAGGCTCTACCAAGACACCAAGAGGAAGCAGGCTGCTTGGAGAGAGAAGGCAGAGAGCCTAGGCTACACTTTGGGGGTGCTCCTTGGCTGGTGGAATAACATGCACACCTGTTACGGGAAGCTGCACCTCAAGAAATCTGGCCAGGCCGCGGTCAAGCTGATGGACAGAGAGACCTACGTGATGGCCAAGTGCAGCTTCTTGGAGGGTGAGATCCGCCACCGAGGAGTAGCCCCCCTCACAACCCCCTCTCTCCGGCAGCCTGCTGAGAGCCAGTCCTCTTCTGGCCAAGAGTCAGCTCCTGTGTCCAGGCAGCTATCTGTGGAGCGTGCCATGACGGAGACCCCCCTGACAGCTGTACTACCCATGGCAGAGCGCGTGGAGGACCCCCTGACGCAGTGGGAGAAAGGAGAGGGCACTTCCACCACAGCCCAACCCTCATCCACCCCCAGCTCCACCTCCACCGAAAGGCAGAGAGGCAGACCTGAGGGGCAGAGCCACACTGTCCTGCTGGAGATAAGAGACACCATCAGGAGCAGTGTAGATCTCCTCTCTCAGCTGGTACACACCGACGCCCCATCCTCCAACTGCAAGCCCTTCCTCACCTACGTCAACCAGACCCTCATGAACATGTCGGAACCCCAGTACCAGGTGGTGAAGGACAGGGTCACCGATCTTCTTCACAACCCTCCAGACCAAGCTGAACCTGCTCCCACCCAGTCCAGGCCTGCTCCTCCACCCCAGGTGATGTCACTGCCCTTCCAAGGCTTTCCACAGGTCCTCACCGACCAAGGCTATGGCTACCAGGAGCTCCAGAAGCACAGACAGCCCTTCCCAGTCCAGGCACAGGTACATCAGATGCCACTGGTGCCACTGATGCCACCGATGCCAGCCCCGCCACCGATGCTTGCCACGCCACCGATGCTACCCACACCACTGATGCCAGTCCTCACCCAGCTGCAGACCAGACAGCCCCATTACACTCCTCCTTCCTCCACCCCACAGCCAAGCCTGGCCTCAGAACATCTGTCATTGGTATTGGGGCTGACACCCCATGTCATGGAGGAAGGGGCTCTCAACATCATGGGGCTGAGCCAGCTGTCTGAGAGCTTCCTCAACACACCGTCCCCTGTTGTCCTCTCAGGGCCAGGCACCCCAGTGGCGCCTCAGACCAGCACTCCAGCAGCAGCCACCTCCACAGCACCTGGACCCTTCACCCCTGAGACGATGGGAATGCCTCAGACTGACTGAGAAGAGTGCCAGAGACTGGGTGGCTACCTGTTGACTTTATTTTTGCTTTGGACACTTGACTTGGGTCATTTTTCTTTTACAGCTTTTTATTAATAAAGATTATCTTTGCTTCACACACTTGCTTCATTTATTTTTGTCAATAAAGTCTTGGTGGAAATGGTTTAAGCCTTTGCATGCTTGTGGGATGGGTAAGGATAGCAGTGGGATGGGCAGGGATACCTGTGGGATAGGTAATAGCTGTGGGATGGGCAGGGATACCTGTGGGATGGGCAGGGATACCTTTGGCATGGGTAATAGCTATGGGATAGATAAACCTCCAGTGCAAGCATAGTGGGACTGTATGATCCACCCTCCCAGGTGCCACACCTATGGCCCTTTATTATCAATAATAATGTAATCATTCATCCACACATGTCGACATAAACACAACTCTTTATTAAATGCCCTGTTCATTGTAGGCTCACCCAACATACATGGCCCAATCTCATCCGTGTGATGAGATAGGCTGAAGGAAGCATCCATTAATCATCTATCATCCTGTCTTGCCACTCTACTGCTCCAGCTGGGGAGTTGCACCAGTGTCTCAGGAGGTTGCGCTGCTTCTTCCCTTCACGTGAAGCTCTGTTGGGGCCTTGCACATCCTTCATGTCTATTAGGTTTTGCCCTTGCCTCCATTCCCCAGGCTCCATGTCCCCATTGCCTTGTTGGAGGTCCATGAGCCTGTTCTGCAAGACTGGGTAGCGGGTGCTCATGAGATTGTGCAGGATGCAGCAAGCTTCCACGATCCTCCTCACGGTCTCTGGGCGATGCTGCATGGTGGTGAGAAGTACCTGGAACCTGCTGGCCAGGATGCCAAAGGCATTCTCCACCACCCGCCTTGCCCTGGACAGCCTGTAGTTGAAGATCCTCTCTTCATGGGTGAGGCATCTGGAGGTGTAGGGCTTCATGAGGTAGGTTCTGAGGGAGAAGGTGTCATCCCCCATGATGAAGTAGGGCACACCTTGCGTGTCATTGGGCAGGGGGTCTGGATCTGGAAAGCCCATGATGAGGTTGAATTCCAGCCCCTCCTTGAGGTCACTGGAGTTGTATACCTGGGCATCTGAAGCTGAGCCGTTGCCTGAAGCATCGATGTACATGAACTTGTAGTCAGCATTGACCATGACGAAGAGAATGATGCTGAAGAAGCCCTTGTAGTTGTAATAAGTGGACCCTGAGTTGGCTGGAGCTTTGCAGGCCACGTGCTTGTCATCTATGGCTCCAACGGTGTGGGGGAAGTTCCACTTCTGATACCACTGCTCTGCAACTTTCCTCCAGTCTTCTTCAGTGGAGGGGCACTGGAGGAGCTCCTCCAGGTATTCTTCGATGATGGCCTGCACCACTTCTCTGACCACAATGCTGATGGTGTTGTGTGGCACTCTCCAGCCATACTGCATGCTCCTGCAGGTGGTCCCTGAGGCCAGGTGCCGCAGAGTCAGTGCCACCTTGAGCCCAGGGTCCAGGCTGTGCCGGAAGTTGGTGTTTGCCTTGGTCAACCTGGGTCTCAGCCGTTCCACAACTTCATCAAACATGGCTGGAGGCATCCTCATGAAGTTATGGAATGCACGAGGGTCTTCGTTCCTCAGCTCCACCATCAGCTTGTTATACAGTCCATACTCTGCTCTTCTCCTGATCCATCTTCGGACCCAGACACTTCTTGGCCGCCTCCTTATCTTCCTGTAGAACAGTTGAAAGAGCCTGTAGATGACTTCACACTGTTGCAGAATGATGGTGGCTACCAAAAGGACTGTGTTACGATCCATGGTGGACATGACTGGATGCTGTGGAAGAGCAAAAGCCAGATGAAGGCTGCAGAGGTCTGCACAGCAAGGCTGCTGGACTGAAAGTGAGATCCAGGTGAGTTGCTCCCCCTTTTTATAGGCAGAATAGGTTTTCCACTATGTGTCCTTTTGCATCCTCTAGGCATCCTCTAGACATCCTTAATATCCGATATAGGTCCCCTCTATGAATGTTTTTTCCGTTTTAAATGCTTTCTTTGCAAGCTGCATCCGCTTTCATCCTTTCTCCGTCTGTGCTACTAACGCTGCGCATCCGTTCCGCGTCCGTTTCACTTCCTCCCTGTGTCCGCTTTCCGCTGGAGCAGATTTGAGTTGCGCGGATGCGCAGCGAATGCCTAGCGGATCTAGCGGATGCATAACGGATGACGACGGATGTAGAACCAATGTTCCCCGTATGCGTTGCGGATGCAGAACGGACGTGTTGGATACATTTTCCACTCAAAAAGTTTTGAGCAGCTCAAAACATTTTGAGTGGATGGAACCTCAGTCGACGGAGGCTGGACGGATAGAGAGGATGAAAAACGGAGGCAGTGAGTACAGAACGGATGAATCGTGTTAACCAACGGATGGCAAGTGTTTCTCTCCATTTTACATCCTCTTTCCATCCATTGGTGCAGTGTGCAATGGGCTTAACAGAGTAGGAAGGAACCTTGTAGGTCATCTAGTCCAACCCCCCACCCAAGCATGAGAACCTACTCCATTTCTGACAAATGGCAGTCCTATCTCTTATTGAAAGCCTCCAATGATGAAGCTCCCACAACTTCCAAAGACAAGCTGTTGCACTGGTTGATTGTTCTCACTGTCAGAAAATTTCTCCTTATTTCTAGGTTGAATCTCTCCATCAATTTGCATCAAATGTGGTACTCAGTTCTGGCATACTGGTAGCAGAAATTTTAAGTAGTTTGGAGAACCGGCAAATATCACCTCTGGCTGGTCCCGCCCAACCTCCCCTGTCATTACCTCTCCTATATTCCCTGTTTTTTAGCCCAGCTGGTTCATTGGGCAGAGTGGATTGCTGTGCCTCAACTGAGCTAAACAACAGCTCAGCTCTCCATTGTTGACACAGAGGGCGGTTTTTGAGCCCTGCGCAAGCACAAGAAGCGGACTCTCATAAAACCAGTAGGGAAAAAATTGGAAACCTACCACTGGTTTGCATCCATTATTCCTTGTCTGGCCTTCAGATGCCTTGGAAAAATAGCTTGACCTCTTCTTCTTTGTGGCAGCCCCTCAAATATTGGAAGACTTCTATCATGTCTCCTCTGGTCCTTCTCTTCACTAGACTAGTCAAGCCCAGTTCCTGTAACCATTCTTCATATGTTTTAGCCTCCAGTCCCCTAATCGACCTGTTAGGTTTTACTTTAGAAACCCCATTTTCTTCTCCAATCATCCTCACTTTTTCCCTTGCCAGCCTACCTGTAGCTTCTAATAGATTCCATGGAACACATACAAGCCCCTTAACTCAAAACCAGTTTTATACCTATAACTTGTATTGTCATCAAGATTTGATGGACAATTGAGTCTGCCTCTCACCAATTTAAGACATTTTTAATATCTTAAATTTTCACAATTTAAGATATAACCATTTTCAGTTGTTTTTAAATATACTAAAGAGTACCAATAGAGAAAACAATATTAATAGAAATTGGCATCTTAATGTGACACTATTAGTTCTATATTCCAAAGGATACTTGTATTTTAAAAGAATATAAAATAGTGAAAGAATATCTCACAATTTCTCCAACCAGTCTTTATACCATTACACTATAAAAAGTATAAATTATTGTTACAACTACTATCATAATTAATAATACATTGTATTTTTACCCAGAGAGATATAACATTAAGAAGACAAACATGTTTAACAAGTACCTTTGCATGGACAACCAGTTGCCTTGAATTAGTGTACCTGCCTAAACTAATTTCAGAGTTTAGAGTTCAGAGTTTATTTCAACCTAATTTCATCTCCTTCCCATTTCCAATTTCCCATTTTGCTGTATTGTCTTCATCCTTTATCTTCATTCTCTTCTGTTTTTCATTCTTCCTTGATCTCAATCCTCTTTCCTTGTCTTCTTCTGCCACCCTTTTCTCTTTTTTCCTTCTTTTGTACTGCTTTCTCTATTCTCTTCTTTCTTCTCCTTCTCCATGTCTAATAAAGTACAGTAGTGTGGTTCAGTCACAATTGAATTTAAAATATAACCCCATGAATACATGCCAATATTGCCTTAACATTTTTTTTTAAAGGAAAGATTTGTAACATAGAAGGCTTCTTTATATGAGGCTGAGGCAAATAAATAATTATAAAATGTAAGTGACATTCCTAAATGTGAGGTTGCACTGTGATTATGAAGCTGACAATCTGGGAGGGCTTGGTAAATAAGTATCAATTACTGATGTCTACCATCTTCAGTTAATTTGCAGAGGAAGAAAAATATATTCATCGCAACTACATAAAATGATAGCAGGATTTATGCTACTGTCTGGTGTTCTAGCAGCCTTCTCAATAAATGAGAAAAGAGAGTTTGCAGCCTGAATTATGGCCAGGTTTATTGAGGATATACTGCATAGCAGATGCTCTTTTGCAAAACATCTTTATGAAATGATCCTTTTAAAAGATGTTGAGAGAGTAAGAGAAATAGCTTCATATTAGAAGCTAAAAGCTTTCAGAAAAACATGCCAAATAACAAATCTGCCTGTCCTTTGAGTTATAAATATTTTTGCTGCTCCATCTGCATATTATCATACCATCCTCCTTTGGTACAGGTGTAATATTTTTAAAATTAATTTATTCCCATTGAAATAAATACATGATTTATTAATTTTGCCTCTTAATAGCCGACTTTTCTTCCTTCATGACATCTGTGAAGTTGCCCTCCAACATTGACCAAAGTCGAAATTATTTATGAGTAAATTTAAAAGCAAATGACAGTGTCTTGGGATAGCAGCAAAAAATGGAGAACTGAAGAATACAAATATTGGACTTGGATCTGAGAGACATGAATGCAGCATGCTGAGCTCCCTGGGTGTCTTTCTGAATGTCAGTGTCTCTAAATATAACCCTGCCTAATACAACTACTATAAAGATTTAATGAGATAATTTCACATATCCCATCCAGGAGACAAATAAGCACACCATTAGGCTTATTTCTGAGGAAAACCTATATCGTTCCACCTAGGCCTATATGAGAATTCTAGTTTTGTTTATTATTTATTTTCAGGGCAGGTTGGGCTTGATCATCCTGGAGAAAACCTATCTGTATGGTCTCTAAGAATTGACACTCATTTGATGGTATATCATCATTATCGTAGGCCTCACCCTCTTCCTTTGTTTGATTTATAACTCAGCTTTCTGCTCTGATAGGCACTCTAAGCACTTCCAGTCAAAACCGGTGTTAAGAGAGAGATGAGCACTTGGACTATTCTGGGACACTTGATAAATTTGCAGAGAGAAGGCGGAGGGTCTCCTTTATATGTTTTCTTTTTACCAGATGTTAAAGACACTTTTATATAGTGGGGTTTTAATGCTTCACATCTAATTTGATTACAGTTAGTCTTAATGTGGTCTTCAGCTGATGGTTTGTATTTTGCTTTGTTTAAAATATGATTATGTTCTGTTATTGCTTTTGATAATATGTTACATTTGTATTTTTTTTACAGCTTATATTCAATCAATTTGTATTATAAAATTATGCTGCTTTTGTCCGTTTATTCATTTTGAGAGCCAGATTCAGATCTCCTCAAATTGCCCACTTTGGTGCAAGTCTCCAGAACTTGCTTAATCCTTTTCAGTTCTAGATCTGGAGAAACTGAACTCTTGTTCTCAGTGGTAGGACTCTCTGTTGTCTTTTTAAAACCTGTCCCCAATAAGGAATGCGTCCCCTTAGATTTCACAAGTTTGAGGGATCAACTTTTGTCTAAATCCAGCATGAGAGACTTCTCATACTCATTTAATAGTCCACTTTGGTTTAATCCAAGTGATCATTTGCAAGATCCTCTTCACCAGAATTCTCCAAAATTTTAATCATCTTTTGTACTTATAGTTTTGCTGAGACCTTCCCTTATCAGTTTGCCAAATGTGCATTATCCAATCAATATCTGAGGGACTACCTCTGTGACTGGAGTCACCGATGGCAATTTGATTAAAAGGGTCACTTTGAGATGAGGACAGACCTATTGATTATTGAATCCAATCTTCTTTCCCCACTCACTCATTGCCATGCCATTTTGTAAAATTATTTTTAACAAATATGTTTAATATAGTTGACCCAGGATCAGCATTTGAAACTTGTTGGAGTTCCAGAACAACCAATCCAGAGGTGGTATTCAGCAGGTTCTTTTACAATATCCTTCCCCTGCCAAGCCCACGAAGCCACACCCACAGAACCGGTAGTAAAAAAAAATTGAATCCCACCACTGAACCGATCACAATGATTTTTGAACTGAGTTTATTAAAGCAGTGCACTCTGACTCAGATAGTTGGTAATTCTGAATTACAGATAGTCCTCTATTTGCAATCATTTGTTTTGTGACTGTTTGATGTTACAACAGCACTGATAAAAGTGACTTACAACTATTTTTCACATTTACAACTGTTGCAGCTTCCCGATGGTCACATGATCCAAATTTGGACACTTGGCAACTGGCTCATATTTATGATGGTTTGCAGTGTCCCGGGGTCATGTGATCCCCTTTTGCATCCAGCTGACAAGCAAAATCAATGGTGTAGCCAGATTCACTTAACAACCATTTTACTAACTTAACAACTGCAGTAATTCAGTTAACAACTGTGGCAAGAAAAATTGTAAAATGGGACAAAACTCACTTAACAATTGTCTCACTTAGCTACAGAAATTTTGGGCTCGAATGATGGTCATAAGTCGAGGACTACCTGTATTCCAATCCACTTCAAAATTTCATCTACATCTGGAATTATCCTGCAAGACCACAAAGGCTTTAAAAATGGGGAGGGTTCTGAGGGGCAAACTTCTACCATTCATCAGGAATTACTTTCCCCAAATAACCTTTCTTTGGATTTGCATGGGAAGGAAAAGGATGGCCTTCCTTTCCCTTCCCATGCATTTACCATTTCCACCTTTAACTGCTACCCACAAACCTCAAATAGTCCAAAATTCTGCCACTAAATTAGGTCATTTGGCTTAGGTTGCTGGAGACTTTGCACATGTGCTCAAGGAACTAAAACTATCTCTACTGAATGCACCTTCTGCCTATGATAGTCTGTTCCACCCTTTCCACCACCAGAATCAGAATAGAGCTGGAAGGGATTTTGGAGGTCTTCTAGTCCAGCCTTCTGCTCAAGCAGGAGATCCTATACCATTTCAGACAAGTGACTGTCCAGTCTCTTCTTAAAATCTCTGTTGATGAAGTACCCACAATGTCTTCCATTGGTTAATAGTCCTCACTGTTAGGAGGTTTCTCCTCATTTACTGGTTGCTTCTCTCCTTGACTAGTTTCCATCCATTATTATTTGTCCTGTCCTCTTTAGAAAATAAATTGACCCCCTCTTCTTTGAGGTAGCCTCTCAAACACTGCTATCATGTCTACCCTAGTCCTTCTTTTCTTTAGACTAGCCAAGCGCAAATCCTTCAATCTTTCTTCATATGTTTTAGTCTCCAGGCTTTCAATCATCCTAGTTGCTCTTCTTTGCAATTTTCCTTCCCCAAAGTCTCAACATCTTTTTTTGTAATGTGGTGACCAAAACTGGATGCAGTATTCCAGATGTGGTCTTACCAAAGCTTTATACACTGATATTAATACTTCACGTGATTTTGATTCTATGCTTCTGTTTATCCATCCAAGGATTGTATTGGCTTTTTTGGCTGCTGCTGTACACTGCTGGCTTGTGTTTAACGGATCATCTAAGACTCCAAGATCCCTCTCACGGATACTTAGATTTCACCAGAAGGTCCATTCCTTTCCTACAAGCTCTGCTATGATTGTCACACTTTTCTTGTTTTGATCTCCCTTGACCATTATCAACCATTTGCTCTGAAATATAAAAGATCACTTTGGCTTTCTTTGGTGGCTTTTCATCATGTTCTCTTTATTCCTACCTGGAAACTGTAGCTCTTTTTCTTTGAACATGAGGCATAATCTCCTTCCTTCATCAGATTGAATTAAAGCCATAACAAGCATTTGACCAATTAAACCACCTGTTGACTTAAGCATTAGTGATAATAAATTTCTTTGTTGCTTTCTTTTTATCAGCTTTTATGTGCTGGCAGTAATATTTGTGAATCCCTAAATCGTGAAGATCCCTATTTAATATGCCAACTAATCTTTGTGAGTATTACAGAAAGAGTGAAGAACAAACTCACACTGCCGGTGATTTTTACTGCTTTTTGTGTCACACGTGAGGCTAACATAAATCATCCAGATAAAGGCTGTAACTCCATGTTAGTGTACGCAGGAGTTTATTGCCAATGGTTAAGCTTTTTGAAAGTGCTGCAGTATTTCAGAGCCAGCTACCAGGGAGGAAGTGCTGAGTACAGACGCTTTGCAAGGAGTGATAATAGGATAATAAATTGCTGCAAGGGAGGGACAAACTGTAGCCCCCCCTAGAATTATTGCACCTATTTATGTACCAACAATTTTAATACATACAGTAATAAGTTGTCAACAGTACCCAACCACTACTGCAGCAGTTGTTGACAAAGAATGTAAACATTTTGGACAAATGGAATTACTAAATCTTGAACAATACCCCATATTCACTGTTTCTTTATGGTGATCCAAGGGTCCTTTCTCTTAATATTGGTTGAGCAGCTAATCTGAGCCTGACAACTCAGGATAATCAACTCATACAATGCCATAATTTCATGCTTTGGGCATGGCACTGTCTCCAATTTCATTTTGGGGTTTTGTGTTCTGTCCTGCCTTGTGTTCATTTGCTACAAGATAGCTGGACACAGATGTTATAATTTTAAGATCCGGTAAACGATTGACCCAGAGCTGATGCTGAAACAAACGCTGAAGAAGAAGGCTATGGTACAGGCAGCTGTCAGCAAGGACCCAGGACATGGGCTGGGGAAGTGAACTGCCCATCCGATGGTACCAGAAATAAAAGAATACCCTAAGGATGACACTAGAGGACAGTCAAAGCATCCATCCGGGTATTAATAAAATAATAGCCCAAGCAAGAAAATCTGCATTTCCTGCCTATAGGGATGCAATTGTCAGCTGTGGTGGGTTGACTGTTGTTCAGAATATGCTCCAAATTAGATCCAAGGGTCACTCAACCTAATGAGCATCAATTGTTAATTATGCCACCCACCAGATGCAACATGTACATTCATAACAATTTCACAGGAATACTTTTGTGCAGATTCATATATTTCAGGCAATGAAAACATTGTGTTTGGCTAGTTCCTAAGAAAAAGTAATTGACAATAAACTGACACGTAGAATGGGAAAATTAAGTTCCTCTAGAACTTTAAGATGTGATTTTACACAAAAATCTCCTCCTGCAACCAAAGATGCTCTATACAGATACTATTGCTTCTTTCTATAATCTGTTCATCAGCAGCCTCAACAAAAATGCAATTTTTAGGACATGAAGATTCCTTTCCTGGTATATGCCATGAAACTGTTACTGCTTGAAGACAAAATTATCGAGATTGCAGAAAATAATGTATTGAGAGATACCATTTTAATTAAAATACATCCACATAATCAATCAATCCATCAGAGTTTCCAGCTCCAACACATTCTTCCTCTTCTAATAAAATCACCCAGACTTTTGACCATACATACATCCAATTCCAATTGCTTAACAGACAGCTTTGAGGAGCTCAGAAAAAATGTAGCCTGTGCTTTATAAGACAAGAAGAGAACATTTTGCCTTCTGAAAGAAAAGCTGTCTGCCTCAATTGGTGTCCCATCAGAAGGAGAGGTGAACAAACTGAATCACCGATGTGTAAAACTGTCCACATTCATACAACTGTTTCTTTGAATTATGTGGTAGAAGGGTTTCTTAATTATTTGTGTTTGTTTGTTCCAGGATCTGATATTCCTACCGGCCAGCATGTCAGAATGAAAAATAGAGTCATGATTTATTTATTTGATGTAGGATATGTATCACAACAGACAAAAAAAAATCTTTATTTAAGTTTCCTAACAATACCCAAAACATGCTCTCTATTTCTCCAGTCCTATATAGGTATTGTGAAATCAACAAGACATTATGAATTAAGCTGTTCTGATTTATAAACCAGAAGAATATAGAGGGTATATTCAGCCCTGTAGATGTGTCCAATCTTGTCATCTGGACAAGATTGATTAGAAGGCACAAAATCAATTAATTAATTAAACCAAAACAACTCTTCAATTATCTCTTCCCCCCCCCTCTATTGTTCTCAGTGTTTGTGTAATTCTAAATAGGTTGATAGAGGTCATAATGTCTTTTGTGTAAAACTTAAATAATAAAATATTGATATATGGCTTTCTCAAACTTGATATTTTATCTATAGTAATATCATGGAAGAAGGCTTACATTAGCAAAACTGGTTCCAAACACACAAGAGAAATGTATTTGTTACAGCAATATTGACTGACATCTCAGCAATCTTTGGATCACAAAAGATACCAGTTTGCCTTTCCTCAAGGAAACTGATTGCAAAATCATCCCAACAGGGAAAACTGTTATTTCCCTTATCTTTTCTCAGCTCTTCTATCATTTCAGAAGATTTGAATTATTTTAACATCTGCACTGTCTCTTTAGTTGCCAATAGATTATTTACAAAAGGCTAAAGGTGGGGATGTTGATTAAACCAAATTTTTATTCAAAATATAACCCTCCCTTGACACCATTATGTTGAAAAGGCAGGGTTGATGGTTACCTTAGAACCGATTAATCAGAGAAATTGTCTTATTTTTAGCCAAATGTACTATTTTTTCATTCTTTGTTTGAACCTGTCCAGCTTAAATAACAAGAGGCATCTGAATAACTTTAGCAGCAAAAATGAGGACTTCAGATTGGACACATGCAGTAGATTCTAAAAGTCTATTTTGCATGGGGGAACATAATTCACACTCAGTTTTTCCTCATATGAAACGATTGTGGGGGGAAGGACAGACAGAAACAAGGTGTTTTTTTCCTTATATGTATTCATGTCATCATTACCAAATATAGTACTGTCAATTCCAATATTTTAACTTTCTTCTTCTCTACTGCTGCCAGAAGAATGAAAACCACTATCCATTGCAATGAAACCCCAAGACACAGAAATGAAATATCAACAAAAGTCATGCAATCTTACAACAAAAAAGACTCCACCTAAGAGTAAGTGCCAGGGGAACACACCTACTGCAACACTAGGCTCATGCAGCATTGTGGGAAACAGCCCAATATGGTAGATGGAATCTTGGATGAAATTTGGATCAAAATGGAGTCTCTCTCAATCAAGTCAAGTTACAGTATTCTTGCCTCCCCAGCAGAAAAATATGCAATCCCTGGTAACGATTACATCAATTAAAAAATTGTCAAATACCATGTCTAAAAAGTGATTTGATCCTTAACATAATAAATTTGTCAAAAGATAAAAATAGCTATGAATGAATTGTTATGCCAAATGACTAGTGCACCTCTTCTGAATTGAAATAGATTGAGACTGAAAGCTCACCAAATGGCAGGCATCTTTATAAAATCCTTAAGGCCCGGTCCCACTGGCCAACGGACGCAAAACGTATTCAAAAAGGACACAGCAGACGAGCAAAATTTCAGGGATGGCTCCATCCGTTGTCATCCACTCCAAAAAGTGGCAAAAATTTGCATAAATAGAACAGAAAAGAACGGAAAAGAACGGACGTGGGTAGTATGTAGCAGGGATGTTAAATGGATGTTCATAGGAAGCCTAGCAGATGAAAGCGGATGGAAGGGGATGATACCTCCGAAGAGGTTCCTGGGGAGAATTTCGAAACAGACGCATAGCGGAAGGGGCAGATGAAGCGGATGCATCACGAACGCCAATAGGAAACAAAGGGGATGCCACGTGGATGTATATCAGATGCAAAGCGTTCACTGAGTATGCAGGGAGTATGAATTGCATCAGCTCCGCAGATATAAAAGGATGCAGCACGCACGCAGTCAGCATACAGGGGTAAGACCTGCTGCCACATACATCTTGCAGGAACACCATGGTTCGTCAGTCAGGCAAGAAGAGGAAGCCCGTGCCTACTTGTTCAAACCCTGGCAAGGTGAAGAAGGCCAGAACCAGCATCCCACCCCCTGGCACTGACTCTGAAGCTGCTGCTGCTGCTGTGGTGGACCAGCCCCAAGGCCCTCAAAGCCCTGCTGCTGAAGTCCCTGCTGCTCAAGCCCCTGAAGACCCTGCTGCTCAAGCCCCTGAAGGCCCTGCTGCTGAAGGCTCTGAAGGCCCTGCTGCTCAAGCCCCTGAAAGCCTTGCTGAAGCCCCTGCCAGAGGGAGGAAGAGGCAAGGGAAAGAGAAGGGAACAGTACACCGTTTCCGAGGAGCATGAGGATGAGGTGCTGGAATGGCTGAGGGAGAATGAGTACCTTGGAGAAAGGGCCACAGACTGTATCAGGACACCAAGAAGAAGCAGGCAGCTTGGAGAGACAAGGCAGAGAGCCAGGGGTACACTGCAGAAGTACTCCTTGGATGGTGGAAGCACATGCACACCTGGTATGGCAAGCTACACCTCAAGAAATCCGGGCAGGCTGCTGTCAAGCTCACTGACCGGGAGATGTACATCATGGCCAAGTGCAGTTTCCTGGAGGGTGAGATCTGCCACTGAGGAGCAGCCCCTCTGAGACCCCTCTCCCTCAGACAGCCCACAGACAGCCAGTCCTCTTCCAGCCAGGAGCCAGCTACCCTATCCAGGCAGGTATCTTCAGAAGGCCCCACAGCAGAGACCCCCCCCCCGACAGCTGCACTCCCCATGCCGGCAGACTTGGAGGATCCCGTGGAGGATGATGCCCTGCTATCACAAATGGAGGAAGAAGCAGCAGCCACCAGAGGCCAACCCACTCCCACCCCCAGCTCCAGAGGAAGCAGGCAGAGAGGCAGACTGGAGGGCCAGGACCACAATGTGCTGTTAGATATCAGGGACACAATGAAGACCAGCACAGAACTTCTCTCTCAGATGGTCCACTTGGACAGAGCATCCTCAGGCCGCAACACCTTCATCACCTACGTGAGTCAGAGGGACCTGCCCGAGGCCCAGTACCAGGTGATGAAGCAGAAGATCACAGCACTTCAGCACAACTTTCAAGGCCCAGCTGAAGCTGCTCCTACCCAGTCTAGGTCTGCTCCTCCACCCCAGGCGATGTCACAGCCCTTCCATGGCTTTCAACAGCCCCTCACCTACCAAGGCTATGACTACCAGGACTTCCCACAGCAGAAGCAGAACTTCCCAGTCCAGGCCCAGGTTCATCGCATGCCACGGACACCACTCCTCACCCAGCTGCAGACCAGACAGCCCCACTACACTCCTCCTTCCTCCACCCCACAGACAAGCCCATCAACAGATAATCTGTCATCAATATTGGGCCTGACATCTCAAATCCTTGATGAAGGGCCTCTCAACCTCACAGGACTAAGTCAGCTCTCGGATAGCTTCCTGAACACACCATCCCCTGTTGTACCCTCGGGGCCAAGCACCCCAATGGCGCCTCAGACCAGCACTCAAGCCACAGCCACCTCCACAGTCCCGGCCCGCTTAACAGCTGAGATGATGGACATGACTCAGAGTGACTGAGAATCGTGTCAGAGACTGAGTTGTTTACTTGTTAAGTTTATCTTTGCTAAAGACACTTTACTTGGTTCATTTTGCTTATTTAATAAAGTCATAAAGTTTACCTAAGAAAGTTAATAAATGTTATCTTTGCTTAAGACACTTGTTAGGGATAACATTGTTTACCCTAACTGGTTTAGGTGAAATAATAACTATGAATCATAGTTGTGTATGTTAAAGTGTCTGCAGCTTGAACTGTGGGATAGTAATTAAGGGAGTGGTTATGAAAACACTATAAAAGTAGCAAGTCTACAGCTTGCTCTCTCTGGCTTTGACGATCCCTGATTACTGCTTGGAATCGAGACTGCATTGCTCGAACGGGAGAGACAACAAAGGACTGATTTGTAAGTGAACTGAAATAGGATATTCTACATGGACTTTGCTAACTGAATATCCCTGAATGGACTGACTACTTGATACATGACTATTGGACTGTTATTTGACTATGCCATGAACTTATAATGGAATAAACTATATTCTTGATAGCACAAGCGTATCTGTTATTTTTACTGTATGTTAATAAACATACAAGCTTAGCTCACTCATTTATCTATGTGCCTGTCTGACTAACGCTGCACATTCTGTTTAGCTTGTCTCCCTAACCTGGTTGGGGAACCCAGGCATAACACTGGTTATGGGCCCAGAGGCT
>BLBF01000003.1:32652352-32667144 GCA_015471245.1 Laticauda colubrina | reverse complement strand
GGTATTCAACATAAAATGTCTGCACCATATAGGCCACAACATAATGCCTTTATAGAGAGAAGAGGCCAAACATTACAATCAATGGCACGAACTATGATGTCTGATTCAGGATTACCTGACAATTTATGGGGAGAAGCAGTAATGTGTGGTAATCATATATTAAATAATGTTGTTAATTCAACAACAGGTGAATTACCATTCACACTGTGGCATGGTACAAAACCTGATTTAAGTTACATGCACACATTTGGAGCACCAGCATGGGTGCATATCCCTACACAACTTAGACACAAAGGACAGCATAGAGCTAAAAGATTATTTTTTGTAGGATATACATCTAATCATAGATCTTATAGATTCTGGGAACCAGGTACATCTAGAGTTTACACCAGTGCTAGTGCAAAATTCCTAGAACATGTAGGATGGAATAGATTAGAGCAAGATTTAAATAATGAAGTAATTATTGAACCCTACAAAAGGCAGAAAGATCAGATTAGCTATAAGAAGAGTCCAATTAAAGAAGAAGTCCACGAAGAGCAAATAGGACCAGAACAAGAGGAAATAGTTGATCAGGAAGAGTTACATAATCAAGAACAATTAATAAATGAAAGTCCACCTGTAAGTCCTATAATACCTAGACGTACTACACGTGTAACTGGACCACCTGATAGGTATAAAGCAAGTATAGTTTGCCAAGTAACTAAAGTTCCAACTAGTGTAGATGAATTTAGGATGTATCCTGCTAAGGATCAGGAGAATTGGCAAAAGGCAATGGAAAAAGAACTAAATTCATTAAAGGTAATGAAAGTGTATGAAGATGCCAAATTACTTCCAGGAGAAAAATCCATTGGGTGCAAATGGATATTTAAAGTAAAAACTGGAAATGATGGGACTGTTACCCATAAAGCTAGGTTAGTAGCTCAAGGATTTAATCAAACTGCATCTGATTACGATGAAGTTTTTGCACCAAGCCTTAAAGCTACATCTTTAAGAGCAGCATTAGTGTGGGCAGCTAAGAAAAACTATGTCATTAACCATTTAGATGCAGAAACTGCTTATCTACATGCACCATTGCAGCACACTATATATTTAAGAAAACCAATTGGTATAAAAAACAATAAAGTAAATAGTAATGATTGTTGGAAACTCAAAAAGAGTCTTTACGGGTTGAAACAATCTAGGTTTGAGTGGAACCAATATATTGTGAAAGAGTTAAACAATATAGGTTTTAAATCTGGTTTAGCAGATCCGTGTGTGTTTAAAAGAGAAAATAATGGAACGGTGTCATTATTGTTATTATTTACAGATGATATTGCTTTGATAACTAAGACTAATAATGAAGCTAATGAGATTATATCATTATTAGCCAAAAAGATAAAATTAAAGCATTTAGGTGAAATTAAAAGGTATCTAGGATTGACAATTAATAAAACAAATAATGGTTTTAAGATATCTCAAGAAGATAAAATTTGCCAATTAATTAAAACGTTTAAAATGGAACTTTGTAAACTGGCAAAGACTCCAATGAGTCAGGAAGTTTGCCAAACTAATGATCAAAGTCCCAAATTGGATAAGTCCATATATCAATCTTTGATTGGTAGCTTATCATATATAAGCAATTGGTCAAGGCCAGATATAGCTTATAGTGTAAATCAGCTGGCATGTTTTAATTCAGATCCAAAACAATGTCATTGGCAATCATTAAAGAGAATTTTAAGATATCTTAAAGGAACAATGAACCATGCATTGTATATAGAACCAAAGGGTGATTTGAGTCTTAGTGCCTATGCAGATGCAAGTTTTGCAACTGATATAAACACTAGAAAATCAACATCTGGGATGGCTATATTATTTGGTAAGACACTAATAGGGTGGAGGTCAATCAGACAACAGCATATTAGCTTATCCACGATGGAAGCTGAATTTTCATGTCTGTCATTATTATGCACTGACTTGATTTTCTACAAACAGTTATTATTAGACATGGGTATAACTGTAAAAGATTCCATTATTGTGTATGAGGATAACCAAGCAGCTATAAAGTTAGCTACTAGTATTGCTGTAAAAACTAGATCAAAGCATACTGATTTAAGATATTTAAATGTTAGAGAATCAGTGAAGAATGAACTAATTAAATTGGAATACTGCATGACAGAAGAAAACATTGCAGACCAATTTACAAAAGCTCAAGGAGCAATTAAGTTTAAAGAGAGTTGTAAGAAATATAATTTAAATATGTAAATGATTCATAGTTATTATTTAATCTAAAAGGGGAGAATGTTAGGGATAACATTGTTTACCCTAACTGGTTTAGGTGAAATAATAAATATGAATCATAGTTGTGTATGTTAAAATGTCTGCAGCTTTAACTGTGGGATAGTAATTAAGGGAGTGGTTATGAAAACACTATAAAAGTAGCAAGTCTACAGCTTGCTCTCTCTGGCTTTGACGATCCCTGATTACTGCTTGGAATCGAGACTGCATTGCTCGAACGGGAGAGACAACAAAGGACTGATTTGTAAGTGAACTGACATAGGATATTCTACATGGACTTTGCTAACTGAATATCCCTGAATGGACTGACTACTTGATACATGACTATTGGACTGTTATTTGACTATGCCATGAACTTATTATGGAATAAACTATATTTTTGATAGCACAAGCGTATCTGTTATTTTTACTGTATGTTAATAAACATACAAGCTTAGCTCACTCATTTATCTGTGTGCCTATCTGACTAACGCTGCACATTCTGTTTAGCTTGTCTCCCTAACCCTGGTTGGGGAACCCAGGGTTAACAACACTTTACTTGGTTCATTTTTTTTTACTTAATAAAGTGTTGGTGAAAACTTTGAAAAAATGGTGAAGCCTTTGCATGCTTGTGGGATAGATAAGGATAATTGTGGGATAGATAAACCACCAGTGCAAGCATAGTGGGACTGTATGGTCCACCATCCCAGCTGCCAAACATATGGACCTTTATTATCAATAAAAATTTATTCATTGATCAACACTCAACATACATGGCACAATCTCATCAGTGTTATGCAACAGTCTCAAGGAAGCATCCATTAATCATCTGTCATCCTGTCTTGCCACTCCACTGCTCCAGCTGGGGAGTTGCACCAGTGTCTCAGTTGGTTGCGCTGCTTCTTCCCTTCACGTGAAGCTCTGTTGGGGCCTTGTACATCCACAGTGTCTTTCAGGTTACGTCCTTGCCTCCATTAACCAGGCTCCATGTCCCCAATTCCCTTGTTAACGGTCAACAAGACTGTTCTGCAACACTGGGTAGCGGGTGCGCATGAGATTGTGCAGGATGCAGCAAGCTTCCACAATGCTCCTCACAGTATGTGCCTCATGCTGCAGGGTGGTGAGAAGTATCTGGAACCTGTTGGCCAGGATGCCAAAGGTGTTCTCCACCACCCGTCTTGCCCTGTACAGCCTGTAGTTGAAGATCCTCTCTTCACGGGTGAGGTATCTTGAACTGTACGGCTTCATGAGGTAGGATCTTAGGGAGAAGGCATCATCACCCACGATGAAGTAGGGCACATCTTGTGTGTCATTGGGTGGAGGGTCTGGACCTGGAAAACCCATGATGAGGTTGTGTTCCAGCCCATCCTTGAGGTCACTAGCATTGTATACCTGGGCATCTGAAGATGAGCCGTTGCCTGAAGCATCGATGTACATGAACTTGTAGTCAGCATCAACCATGGCAAAGAGGATGATACTGAAGAAGCCCTTGTAGTTGTAATAAGTGGACCCTGAGTTGGCTGGAGCTTTGCAGCCCACGTGCTTCCCATCTATGGCTCCAACACTGTGGGGAAAGTTCCACCTCTGATGCCACTCTTCTGCAAGTTTTCTCCAGCCTTGTTCAGTGGTGGGGCACCTGAGGAGCTCCTCCATGTATTCTTCAATGATGGCCTGTACCACTTCTCTGACCACTTTGCTGATGCTGTTGTATGGCACCCTCCATGCATACTGCATGTTTCTGTATGTGGTTCCAGAGGACAGGTGCCGCAGAGTCAGTGCCACCTTTAGTCCAGGGTCCAGGTTGGGATGGAAATTGGTGCTAGGCTTGGTCAACCTGGGTCTCAGACGCTGTACAAGTTCATCAAACATGGCTGGTGGCATCCTCATGAAGTGATGGAATGCACGAGGTTCTTCATTCCTCAACTCCACCATCAACTGGTCATACAGTCCAAACTCCATTCTTCTCACGATCCATCCTCGGACCCACACAGCTCTTGGATGTCTCCTTCTTCTCCTTCTGTGTAAAACTTGAAACAGTCTGAACAGGTTTTGGTTCTGGTGAGGAATGATAGCAGCTATCATACGGACTTTGTCATGATCCATGGTGGAGAACAATTGATGATGTGGAAGACCAAGACCAAGGGGGAAGAGGTCTGTACACCATGGCTGCTGGACTCATACTGAGATCCAGATGATTTTCTCCCCCTTTTTATCGAAAATATTGGTTGTCTGTTCAGTGTCCTTCTACATACTCTAGACATACTCCAGACATCCTAAATATACGAGATACATCCCAGATACAAACGTTTTGTCCGTTTTTAATACTTTATATACGAGATGCATACGCTTACATCCTTTCTATTTCTGTTCTACTTACGCTGTATAGACATTCCGTGTACCTTTTCTTTCCTCCCTCTTTCCATTTTCAGCTGCAGCGGATTTGAGTTGAGGGGATTGCCAGAGGATGCAGACAGGATATAGCGGACATTTAATGGATGATAACGGACATAGAATGTTTGTTGCCCATATATGTCGTGGATGTACATCGTACATGGTGGAAAGTTCATTCGTTCGCAAAGTTTTGTGCAGCTCAAAACTTCTTGCGCTGATGAAATCGCAATGGACAGATGCTCGATGGATAGAGCATATGAAACACGTTTACAGTGAGTACACAACGGATGCATAGCGTTTTCCAACTGATGGCAAGCTTTTTTTTTTACGTTTTACATCCTCTTTGCATCCGTTAGTGCAGTGAGACCGGGCCTTTAGTTAAATAAAGGAATCCTTTGCCGTGAGATGTGGTGAAAGTTATTAGAATAAATGGTTGTAAAAGACAGGGAACAAAGGCAACAATTGCCATTAGTTGGATAGTTGCCTAAAATCTCCAGAATTATAGGTCAAATGATGCAAATATTAGTTGCTACTCTGCAAAGATAGAGGAGAGCAATGAATGACATCTATTATATACTTTTGCTATTAAAAAAAAGCTTTTCTGAGAAAAACATTTGCCCCACAACTCCACAGTATGCTTTTTATTTTTGTCCCTCCATTCATGTTGAGACTCTAGAAATAGTGCAGAAAAGAGCAACAGATGATTAGGGAACTGGAGGCTAAAACATATGAATAATAGTTGCAGGAATTCGGCAAGTCTAGTTTAGTGAAAAGAAGGACTAGGGGTGACATGATAGCAGTGTTCCAATATCTCAGGGGCTGCCACAAAGAAAAAGGAGTCAATCAATCTCCAAAGCACCTGAAGGCAAACCAATCAAGAAGAGAAGCAACCTAGAACTAAGGAGAAATTTCCTGACAATTAGAATAATTAATCAGTGAAGCAGTTTGCCTCCAGAGATTGTGTACTCCAACACTGGAGGTTTTTAAGAAAGATTGGGCAAATATTTGCCTGAAAGATCTCTAAGTTCCCTCCAACTTTGTTGTTCTGTTATGCGGACCAGCAAGGAAGCAGAATACTGTAAAATCTACTCAGCACTTTATGCAAACTGACAATAGAACTTAAAGGTTCTGTGGATGAAAGCAGGATAATCCCCCTGCATTTGAAACAATGAAAAACTGATATAATTTGCCTGTAATTCAATTGCCTTTTTTTGCTTATGAATTTTAAAATTCTGAGGAAACTCTGGGGAAGCGATAGACCTATAATGTTAAAAATCTTCTCAGCAATGCAGTGTGTAAAAGGTGGTAATGTCAGCTTTTGATTTGGGTGCCGTAAAAGCCTGGATGTTTACTGTTATTATATTTTGGTAAGAAGCCATATGGAAATATGCTCCTTTTTCCATGTAAAAGCACTTTTATAGTTGAAGAAATGCAGGCCATTGCACATTTACAATAAGGTTAGCATAGTGACTACCAAGGTATCAATTTCTGATTTATTTCCAGTATGTACAGATCCCTTTTCTGTTTCTAAGTGCTGGTAAATTAACTGTAACTAATTAGCTGATGAATTGATAGGCACCACAAGTTCCAAAGCATAGGCCCTGTGGGTAACCTGTCATCCCCATTCAATATTCATAGAGAATAGAGGAAAGAAAGAAAGGAAGGGAGAAAGGAAGGAAGGAAGGAAATTACCATAATCTCGAATCTCCATTTTGAATGGAACCAGGGCTGATTTGCGCAAGCCTAAAGTATACTTCTATGTGTTCATGTCTTTGTCTGTCACTGCGTTGTATGGGTTAGACTAGCAGCTCCCAACCTTTTTGGCACCAGGGACCATTTTCTGGAGAGAGGTTTTCTTTGGACCAGAAGGGGCATGTTTCTATGTGCTGCCTGCATCCCGCAGATGGGGATTTGCTTGTTTGTGTGGTCTGGTTTCTGGTGTGTCCCAGATCAGTCCCAGCCCACAGACCGGGATTTGAGGACCTTTGGGTTAGACCAAGATGTCTCTGTAATCAATAAGACTCTTTTTTTTTCATTTGCTGCATGTGCGCGATGGTGAAAAACAACAACAATCCTAAATTCATGAGGAGATGTCCTTCTAGCTCTGAGTTAGAACGAATTATTCTTTTAATTTTGAAGTTAGAGTTTTTAAATTCAGGAACACTTCAGCATTAATATAAATATAACTGAACATTTTTCTACTTAAATTGGACTTAAACACCTCCTAGTTCAATATTATTTGAACATTAAAATTCATATGACTGTGGTTCAATGCAAATTTGAATCTGACACAGCTTAGATCTATATTTGCTAATGAAATGTGGAGTCTATTCAGGGTTAGGTGGCACTAGTGGTCAAAGCATGCCCACCATATTATTGATGTGGCCTGTGTGGGGAGCATTTCCATGCTAGATGAAGCAAGCAGAAGATGAAGGGAGATAGCTACAGCAAGAGAATGTGGCAATACATATAATTTACCAAACACTTCTTAGTTTGCATTGGGAATCCCTGAGCTGTTAATAGCCACATCACCCATTTCCATCCTGAAGACCCATATTTTTCTCTTGTTTGAAAGTAATGACCTTTAATAGGTGGGATAAACATAACCATCTGCTAACCAACCATGATTATGCACGCCATTCTAGAAGAGTTGGCCAGTAAACATCAGGACCAATTTTAGCAAAAGTTATGCAGAAATAAAATATTTAGAAAGTTGCTTGTATTTCAGCCATGAAGGAGTCTTTTCTTTTTCCCCCCAGGAGATTGCAAAGCTCACTAGCTGCTGAAGCAATTTTGCAATGCAAACTTAATATCTAAACTCATAAAGTCATAAATGGATTTGAACTTTCCAAACTGTCCATTAGATTGTCAATGATGATCCATCCATATAGCAAAACAATTAAAATGTAGACCTAAATCAATGATCATGTCCACAAATCCATTCATGGCCCAATCACATATTTAAAAGAAGGCGTTTAAATCAGATTTTTAAATGAGCTTCCTGATAAAAACCTATAATCTGGAAGTATTTGTGTGAGTTTATATCTGGGTCTGTTCATATAAATCTTGATATAAACAATGCATTTTAGGGCTATTTTCAAAACTGAATTTTTATAAACCATTATTTACAGCCAGATATGAAAATGCATAATACGACCACCTTTTCATCACTTGGATAATTGATCAAATTATTTATTCAAAGCCAGAAAGTTCATCAGTCAGAAGCTTTCTAATTTGGCCAACAGACCATGTCATTGTGATCTATTGATTGAGCTACTTGGTGAACATCTTATTGTTATACAATTTATAATTCTGAATGAAAAGCTCCAGAAAGTTTACATTGCAAGTGAAAATTATACTAATGCTCTCCATGTCTCAAGATCTTTGAAATGTCTAGAGAAATCATTCTTATTTCTTCCACTGTGATAATTCCTATTTAAGATATATAGGTTAATATATTTTTGCACCAGCACATATTCTTAGAACATCACCTCCAATATTAAAATCTATGTTACTAAATATATAAAGTGATGATCATCTTAATTACATTGATGTTATAATGACCATTTTTTTCATGCTCTGGGTTAACCTTCTTAGCCTTCTTTATTTGGTCTCCAGGGAGAGCAAGTAGCTTTCAAGACATTGTTAATATTCATCTTTTTTTATATGATTTGCTTTCAGTGGATTCATGGGGACCAGAAAAATAGAATAATAAAATGATAGAAAATTGCCTAAGGTGAAATTTGTATATATAATTCACTCAAATACATCCAGTTGTTGGATAGAATTGTGACAATTATGCATTTAACCAGATTTTGACAATTGATGACAACAACAATGATCTTCAAAATAAAATCTATATCTCCTACCATTCCACAGTGCCTGAAGACATCTCTTGCACGAATTAGTCATGCAATTTATATATTACATCTTTCATAATCCTCCCTTTACAATGAGAGAGTCCAGCCCAGCTTATTTTATCTCAACATTATTAAAATCACTATTACCATTGCAAATGCTTCCAGGGGAGATAATATTAATAACAGTCTGCTCCATCAGATCCCGTCAGTTCCTGAGGTGATTAATATTGCTGTTGGCAAGAAGTATTATGTTGTTTAGGAGAGCATATTGCTTGGCTCGTAGGCCATTCGTCATCAGCTGTGATAAATGCATTGCGATTTGCTATTATTGCATTACTGTTTACACAGCTTGAGATGGCCCATAAAGCTGTTACGAGCACCACCAAAATGCAGGTAGATTCAGATCTTGGAAATGAACAAAATCACCCAGGGTGTTATTGCTTGGTTGCTTGAGCAAGTTTCTTTCCATCCTCAGGTAAAAGGGATGACAATCTGCATTTTCAAGAAAGGTTCTCAGGGGAAGAGTTTGTAGCTTTTGACTTGTAGCTGACCTTTGGCAAGAATGTTTCACCCTGCAGATTTCCTGAAATATATAGATGTGGGATAACAATGTCTCCAACTTACACTGACATGGTTCACAGCAGTTAATGATCAAATATTATGCAATCAGACTTCTTAGCCAGTTTAAGAAACAAATGGGGCCGTTTTGGACAAGAATGAATTATCTTTTTCTATCGGATTCTCTCATTCCATCTATTAAAAGTTATACTAAAATAATCAAGTCCTAATTATGCATTTCCAAGCACAATGAAATCAGTAAAAGTTATCTCTGATTTAAAATATTTCAGGCACCATTGCATGGATTAGAATATACAGAAAATATGGCCAGAGTATTGAAGACACAATCATATAATGTGTGTGTTTTATGTACTATATTCATGTGTTATATGCTGATACAATTCTCTTAGCAAGAGGTTTATTTCTTCTTTGATATTATGCTCCACTTGTGAAACTCTGATTGAGCAGCAAGTTTCTATAGACATCTGCTGGAATCACAGTAACTGCTGATTTGACCAGGCACCTAATTCTCCAATAAGTATCAAAGAAAACCTAAAACCTAACACTAGTCTTCAAAATATTGAAGGTTTCCAATATTTGTATACAGTGAATGCTTAGATTGCATATTACCTACACATTTCTTCAGGGATATCTCCCTCCTTCAGATCTTCATGAAGAACTCAAAACCAAGACAAATTATACAGTAAAAGAAAGAAAAGAAACTGTAGTGGCATGAGTTAATGGCCAAATGACACATGTATCACAGCAGTTAATATTTTACACCCACTGTCGTATGTGGGCTAGGGGATATGTATTTGGTTCAGCTGAATTCATCATTCAGCATTTGATTTGGCTGTTTTGAAAGGTTTTTATTTAACCAAGATGGAGCCAAGAGACTTGAACCTGTGCTTCCACTCCATTCCATTCTTATACCACAGATCTTTGGAGTGGAGAAATGTACTTAATAAATATGTACTGGACAACCTCTTCCTTGTCCAATCTCTTATCCTAAGTATCTGATTATGATCTGTGGATGTGAATTAGTGGGAAACACCAATGTGTGTATATGTTAATATTTTCCCTTAGTTATGAACAATCAGCTCCACTACATCCACATGAATTCTTCCTTTGCACAAATCCCTTTCTAGTTTTTTTGCATGAAATTTAGCATGAGTATTCCATACTGCAATTATAATTGAAAACTTAATTATATTCGGCTCTACAGCAACAAATTAGAAAGGTGGTATACCTTTTTCTGAATTTCTAGCTTTATGCTGGGTTCTGATTGGATTTCCTAAGCAGATCAGATTGAGCACTTTCTGGAGCTCAGGATCAGGTTTTCAACTTGAACTCAGGTCTTAAGTGGTCTTCTTATATCTATGCTATATGCACTGCATGAAATGGTTACTAACGTCTTTCCATATCAGCCCTCGTTCATATTTAGAAATTTATAATATCCTTCCTGTTTGTAGTTCCGCACACACACAAACACAAAGTTTTTAAATTACTCATGTATTAGTGTAGAAAATGATTCAGATGTGGAGACTCAGTTGTAATTCTATCCTAAGCAACTTACTTAGTGACTCTGGGCCAGTTAGCTGTCTTTTATTTTCACAGGATTGAGTTTGTGAAGATAAAATGGGAAAAGGGAGTACTCTGTATACTACTCTCCACTCCCAGAAGAAAAACATCTAATAAGTAGATCATTAAAAATGCACACATTTCCATCAGTTATGGTGGAATCAAGTTGATAGTTTGAATATCTTAGTTAAGATGAAATGCTGCCAACTCACTTCCAAATTAGTTATTTCAATAGCCTATACCTAATGCATTTTAAAATGTAATGAACTGCAACTAATTGCCATGTGCTCGTGCACATAGGCAGCATAGTAAAACATTTATACTTTCAGGTCAGTAATGAAACAAAATGCAATGCTACTTTAGAAGTATTTATTCATTTAGTATCTCTGCTGAGAATATGACTAGTTTCACACTAAGAGGTTAATGGCCAATTTAAATATGATATGGGAAGAAATGCACATCTGGTCCTTCCAGATAGGAAACAAAATCCAGATGTTACCATCGTACATGCATCATACCATTGTGATAAAGAACACTGGAATTTATTTTCAATCCAATGCCAGTGCTGAACCCCCTTTTAAAACACCACTCCGTTGCATGTATTTGCACAGCTGAATGTGTTCCTGAGCATATGAATTAGGTCAGCTAAAGACTATTAGTATATTCTATTATAGTTCATTCTGATACCAGCATGACACTAGTAGGTGCCCTGGGATTGACAACCTGTGGGATTAGTTGATGATCAGTTGAAACCAATTGCTCACCTGTGAAATTAATTCATGCATTTTAATGCCACCAATGAAAGCCACTGTCTTGGATGGCTTTAAAAGGGATTGATGAATGTATGGATGACAAGTCTAGTCAACACTATTAGTGTGACAGATTCAATATTAGCTCAAGGATAGGACAGTATGCCTTCCAATTCCAGTTGCAGGGAGCAATGGTAGAAGGGTGTCAGTGATGCAATGAATTTGACCAGGAGACAGTGAAGAATAGGGAGTCAGATGGTCTATGAGGGTCACAGAGAGTCAAACAGTTAGCAATTGAACAATGATGAGAGAAGAGCAATTTTGTTTAAAAGCATCCTGTAGGCCACAGTAAGAAATAAATGATCCTTTCCTCATCCAATTTGGGATATTCCTACATATTAAAATACCTGCAATGAAAATGCTGAGCTGGAAAATGCTAATCATGGGATGTGGTGGCTTAAAATGGCTAAGACACTGAGCTTGTCAAGGCTGGCCATTTGGCGGTTCGAATCCCTAGCACCATGTAATGGAATGAACTCCCATTACTTGTCCCAGTTTCTGCCAACCTAGCAGTTCAAAAGCATGTAAAAATGCATGTAGAAAAATAGGAACCACTTTGGTGGGAAGGTAACAGTGTTCCATGCGTCTTCGGCATTTAATCGTGCTGGCTACATGACCATAGAGATGTCTTTGGACAGCGCTGGCTCTTCGGCTTTGTAATGAAGATGAGCACTGCCCCCTAGAGCTGGAAATGACTAGCATATATGTGCGAGGGGAACTTTTACCTTTACCCTAAGAGAGACACGTTTAATAATTAGAAGTATTGAAATAATCCAGTACTGGTTTATTTCCTTTAGTATAGGACATTCTTGGGTAAATTCAGAGCAAGATTTGGAAAAGGGTGCATACACACAGGGACATGCTTCATTGAAAAAATCATGACTAGCATGTTTCATTGATTTGAATGGGTTTTGCATTGATTTGATGTGATGTAATTCCATTTGTCTTTGGAAGAGAAGTTTTATGCTCTTTATTGACTACAATATTTCACATTGTCTGTAACTTAATGCATTCATTTAAATTAAAATAATTTCACATACTAAATATTAGGATTGCATCCACTTCAAAATTATTTGAAAGAAATATTATTTTTTTAATGAACTCAGAACCTCCCTGCTATTTGTTAACATGCTAGTTTCTTTTCAGGATTCCATACAAGTCATCCAGAAAATGGATTGCTGTTTTAAGGAGTCCATTAAAAGAGCCATTAAAGCAGCTGCTGTTTCTTTTCAAGCTGCTTTAATGAGTAGCAAAAAAATGAGTGCTTTGTTCAAACTGACATAAAATTCCAAAATATGTTTACCAAATAAAATTCAAAGCATATATAGTACATGGAAGTCCACTGTGAAGTTTAAAAAAAAGCTCTGTCCATTTGTATGTTTGTCACACAGGGTGTGTATCTTTAGTAAATATGATACTTTTAACTTCACCAGCAATTTAACAAATCCATAGCTGATCCTTGGTGAGTATACTAACAATAGCAATAGCACTTATTGCAGACTTATGGACCACTTCATAGTGGTTTACACAGAATCAGCATGTTGCCCCCAACAATTTGGTTCCTCATTTTACCCACCTCAGAAGGAAGGAAGGCTGAGTCAACTTTCAGTTGTTGAGGATTATGTTTAAAAATAATTATCATTAAACTTAAGCACATGCTCTTAAGTGTACAATAAACAAAACAATTATTTGTGTACAATAAACAAAAAAAGGAGGACTAGGGGTAACATGATAACAGTCTTTTAATGTTGGAGGACTGACATAGAGAAGAGAAGAGGGAGGTCAATCTAACTTCCAAAGTAGCTGAGAGTAGGACAAGATATAATGAATGGTAACTTATTAAGGAACCCAAAGCCAAGAAATTTCCTGACAGAACAATTGATCTGTGGAACTGCTTGCCTCCAGAAGCTGTGGGTATATCTTCACTGGAGATTTTTAAGAAGAGATTGGACAGCCATTTGTCCAGATGGTATAGTGTCTCTGCTTGAGCAGAGAATTGGACTAGAAGACCTCCAAGGTTCCTTCCAACTTTGTTATTCTGTATTCTAAAGTGATTCCTAGTGACACCAATTCACAAATAATGTATTTACTTGTTCCAAGGCAACTTGGCAGAACTCATATTTCTCAGAATTTTGAGAAAATCATCATTACAGTAGTTTATATGTATATATACGTAGGCCTAGGTGTGTTCGGGTCCTTTCCCATATAAGATTAAGAGTATCTAGGTGACGTTTTGGTGAGGTCCCACTCACCATCCTCAGGCTGGTGCTTTTGGCTTTGTGCCAGTGCAAGCAGTGTGTGATCGGAGCTGCCGTCTCTCTATAAATACTGGTGGGGGGGGCTGGTGTTCTGGGCTGGTTGGCTGCGCTGCTGCCTCTTGATTGGTTGATGGAATTGATGTTGGTATAATGGGCTGTGTGATGGCCTTGTGAGTTTTGTTGTGGAGATATCCTGGATCTTGTGCTGTAATCTCCTGGGTCGTTTATTTTGTAGTGATCTTTTTTCCATTAGCCTCTCATGTTTTAACGGCTTGGGTAATGGGTTGTGTGATGGGTTTGTGAGTTTTCTGAAGTTTTCGCATGTATTTATATGTATGGTATTCAGCTTTGTTTGGGTATTTTCCCACGTCATTATAGTTGTGCTTTTAAAGCTGTAGCAACGTTTCAGCAGAATCTCATCTGCCACCATCAGGCTTCTGTATAGTGTTCGTCTGTGAGTCAGACTTAAAGAGCCATTTCTGTTTTAAATTTGGTGCTAGCCTACGCTGTGCCAAAATGGTTTTTTCTTCATCTCTTGCATATATATATATATATATTTGTTTTCTTAGGCTTTCGCGGGTACTTACATGTGTGCTGTTTAGCTTCCTTCGGGTATTATCCCACGTCATTGTAGTTCTCTTAAAGTTGTAGCAACGTTTCAGCAGAATCTCATCTGCCATCTTCAGACTTCTGTATAGAGTTAGTTCCTGGTTTCAAATTTGAGGCTGGTCCATTCTGATTGGCTGGGAGCCTGGATCTGTGTTCATTGGACTTGGAGTTTGATTGATTGGTGTTTCTGGTTTCTTCTGTCTGTTTTGTGGCTTTGATTGGCTGGCAACACTCTGTTCTTGTGTTGGAGGCTTTCAGTGCAGCTTGGCTCCGTGTGAAGGGACGGCTGCTCTTCATTAGCAAGCTGCTATTCATTAGCAAGCTGGGTTTCACCTGGGTGCCTGGTGGGGAGGTGTTTGGGTTGGAGCTATCAGAGGGAGTCTGTTTTTGCCCAGGTGTTTGCCTGGCTTGTGGCATGGAGATCTTTCTATTTGAGAGTGCAGGCTTCCAAATGATTGACAGTCTGGTGGAAT
>BLBF01000003.1:32633648-32651396 GCA_015471245.1 Laticauda colubrina | reverse complement strand
TTTCGTTGTGCATAAGATGTGAGTAACCTGGTGTCTTATTCTGTCAGCTTCATTTGTATTTAATTTGGTTAGGCTGGATTCTACTGCACATATGATGGATTCTGTTGGGATTTTTTTGGGTGCTATGGCATAATTGAATCCTTTGGATAGGACATCTGTTTCTGTTTTGTTGAGTTCTCTGTTGGAAACGTTGTATACTAGTTGTTTCAGGTGTTGTGGTGGGTTATTGGGAATTTTCTTGTCATTTTCTAATTTTTTCAGTTTTCTTGACAGTTTATCATTTTTATAAGTGTTTTCAGTTTCAGCTCTCCAAGTTATAAGTTGTTTGATCTTATCCCAAAGTAGAGGGTGGATTTTGCTACAAATTCCAGGTGTAGTGCTAGCAAATCTTTGTTTAACTGATCTAATTGGAATCTTTTACTTTGAACTTCATTTCTGAGTAGAGATATCTCTGTCCTTTTCAGGATACGTTTGGTAGCTGCTGTGTTCTTATGAAATGTTAATTTGAAGCAGGTTGGTGTTATATTGTTGTCTCTGCAGCTGCATAGGAATTTTAGGTCACATTGTATTCCTGCTCTTTTAACTTCCAGCTTCTCATAGCTTTTGATCTGGCTGTTTATTTCCTCCCCGTAGAGGTCAGATTTTTTTAGGCTTTCTTAGGCTTTCGGGGGTACTTATATGTGTGCTGTTTAGCTTCCTTTGGGTATTATCCCACGTCATTGTAGTTCTGTTAAAGTTGTAGCAACGTTTCAGCAGAATCTCATCTGCCATCCTCAGGCTTCTGTATACAGTCCTCACTAGTCCAACACATGAAAACCACAGGTCACAACATCAACTTCAATGGCACTAAAACCCTAGCCACTATAGAAAACCCCAGCCACAGAATCATCAGAGAAGCCATAGAGATTGAAAAAAGACCTGACAGCATGAATAGAAGAGATGATTCCACCAGACTGTCAATCATTTGGAAGCCTGCACTCTCAAATAGAAAGATCTCCATGCCACAAGCCAGGCAAACACCTGGGCAAAAACAGACTCCCTCTGATAGGTCAAACCCAAACACCCCCCCACCAGGCACCCAGGTGAAACCCAGCTTGCTAATGAAGAGCAGCCGTCCCTTCACACGGAGCCAAGCTGCACTGAAAGCCTCCAACACAAGAACAGAGTGTTGCCAGCCAATCAAAGCCACAAAACAGACAGAAGAAACCAGAAACACCAATCAATCAAACTCCAAGTCCAATGAACACAGATCCAGGCTCCCAACCAATCAGAATGGACCAGCCTCAAATTTGAAACCAGGAACTAACTCTATACAGAAGCCTGAGGATGGCAGATGAGATTCTGCTGAAACGTTGCTACAACTTTAACAGAACTACAATGACGTGGGATAATACCCGAAGGAAGCTAAACAGCACACATGTAAGTACCCGCGAAAGCCTAAGAAAACATATATATAAATATATATATACCGTGTTTCTCATTTTATAAGGCCGGGTCTTATTTTTTTTTTGAGCCCCTAAAAAATGGCTAGGCCATCTTTCTGGGGGTGACTTAATTCCACCCCCCTTACATCTTCGGGCGGGCAGGTGGCGATGGCTTGGATGTTGACTTTGGCGTTGGTGGGGCACTTCATATCAGAGTCAACGCAGGCAACACCATATCAGGGTGTGCAACAAAATACTTCCTAACAGCAAGCCCCCCCACCATTCCCCTCCATTTTGCATGTTTTAAAATAGGCCTTAATTTGGGGGGAGGGGCTTAATTTCATTTCATGCCTATAAAACATGCTGGGACTTTCTACTGGGGGATGCCGTATTGTTGGAGAAACAGGGTATATATTTGCTTTCTTAAGTTTTCACGGGTATTTATATGTGTGGTATTCAGCTTTGTTCAGATATTTTCCCATGTCATTATAATTGTGTTTTTAAATTTGTAGCAACCTTTTGGCAGAATCTCATCTGCCATCATCAGGCTCATGTATTGTTTCGTCTTCATTGTGTGTGTCAGGCTTTCACTAATCAAGACAAAAAAAATGCTACAAAACAGACAGAAGATATTAGAAACACCAATCAAGCAGAACACAGCAAACACCAAGACCAATAAACACAGACCAAAACTCCCAACTATCAGGATGAAAAAAAAAACATTCTAACAAAGCACGAGGCTAGCATCAAATTTGAAACAGAAATGGCTGTGAAAGCCTGACACACATGACAAAGACGAACCAATACACAAGCCTGATGATGGCAGGTGAGATTCTGTCGAAACGTTGCTACAACTTTAAAAGCACAGAGCAGTATTTTAAAAAAGAAAAATGGAAAGAATGACCAAATCATTTGGTTTCATCTAATTCCATTCATAAGAAAAATGATTTAAATAAATCCACATATAGGGGCAAGGTGAGATTCTTTTTTGTAGGAACACTGGAAATAATATATTCCTTCTTCAGATTGAACAAACATGTTCACCTTTCTTTGTATTTGCATTCAAAACTTAAATAAATTCTATCTATGTTGAAATAGGTTTGTAAATCTGGTCATTTGGATTTTATTATAACATATATCTCTTCCATCTTAAGCCCCTGTCACACTGCACCAACGGATGGAAAGAGGATGTAAAATGGAGAAAAACACTTGCCATCCGTTGGTTAACGCGATGCTTCCATTTTGTACTCACTGCATACGTTTTGCTTCCTCTCTATCCGTCCAGCATCCGTCTATTGATGTTTCATCCGCTCAGAGGGTTTTGAGCTGCTCAAAACTTTTGAGCGGAAAATGTATCCAATTTATACGTTCTGCATCCGCTAGGCATCCGCTAGGCATCCGTTCTGCATCTGTTACGCATCTGCTATATCCGCTAGGCATCCGCTATGCATCTGTGCAACTCGATCTGCTCCAGCGGTAAACGGACGCAGGGAGGAAGCGGAACAGATGCGGAACGGATGCAGAATGGATGCAGAATGGATGCAGAATGGATGCAGAATGGATGAAAGCGGATGCAGCTCGCAAAGAAAGCATTTAAAATGGAAAAAACGTTCACAGAGGGGACCTATCTTGGATATTAAGGATGTCTAGAGGATGCCTAGAGGATGCAAAGAGACACATAGGGGAAAACCTATACTGCCTATAAAAAGGGGGAGCAACTCATCTGGATCTCACTTTCAGACCAGCAGCCCAGCTGTGCAGACCTCTGCAGCCTTCTTCTGACTCTTCCTCTTCCACAGCATCCAGTCATGTCCACCGTGGATCGTAACAAAATCCTTTTGGCAGCCACCATCGTTCTGCAACAGTGCGAAGCCATCTACAGGCTCTGTGAACTCTACTACGGGAAGAAAAAGAGGCAGCCAAGAAGCGTCTGGGTACGAAGATGGATCGGGAGAACAGCAGAGTACAGACTGTACAACAAGCTGATGGTGGAGCTCAGGAACGAAGACACTTGTGCATTCCAAAACTTCATGAGGATGCCTCCAGCTATGTTTGACGAAGTTGTGTAGCGGCTGACACCCAGGTTGACCAAGGCGAACACCAACTTCTGGCCCAGCCTGGAACTTGGGCTCAAGGTGGCACTCACTCTGCGCCACCTGGCCTCGGGGACCACCTACAGGAACATGCAGTACGGCTGGAGGGTGCCACACAGCACCATCAGCATTATGGTCAGAGAAGTGGTGCAGGCCATCATCGAAGAATAAATGGAGGAGCTCCTCCAGTGCCTCACCACTGAAGAAGGATGGAAGAAAGTTGCAGAGCAGTGGTATCAGAGGTGGAACTTCCCCCACACCGTTGGAGCCATCAATGGCAAGCACGTAGCCTGCAAAGCTCCAGCCAAGTCGGGGTCCACTTATTTCAACTACAAGAGCTTCTTCAGCATCATCCTCTTCGCCATGGTCGATGCTGACTACAAGTTCATGTACATCGATGCTTCAGGCAACGGCTCATCTTCAGATGCCCAGGTATACAACTCCAGTGACCTCAAGGAGGGGCTGGAATGCAACCTCATCGTGGGCTTCCCAGATCCAGACCCACTGCCCAACAACACGCAAGATGTGCCCGACTTCATCATGGGGGATGACACCTTCTCCCTCAGAACCCACCTAATGAAGCCCTACACCTCAAGACTCCTCACCCGTGAAGAGAGGATCTTCAACTACAGGTTGTCCAGGGCAAGACGGGTGGTGGAGAACACCTTTGGCATCCTGGCCAACAGGTTCCAGGTACTTCTCACCACCATGCAGCATCGCCCAGAGACCGTGAGGAGGATCGTGGAAGCTTGCTGCATCCTGCACAATCTCATGCACACCCGCTACCCAGTCTTGCAGAACAGGCTCGTGGACCTCCAACAAGGCAATGGGGACATGGAGCCTGGGGAATGGTGGCAAGGGCAAAACCTGATGGACACTCAGGATGTGCAAGGCCCCAACAGAGCCTCACGTGAAGGGAAGAAGCAGCGCAACCTCCTGAAATACCGGTGCAATTCCCCAGCTGGAGCAGTGGAGTGGCAAGACAGGATGGTAGATGCTTAATGGATGCTTCCTTCAGCCTGTCTCATCACACGGATGAAATTGGGCCATGTATGTTGGGTGGCCCAAAATGAACAGGGCATTTAATAAAGAGTTGTGTTTATGTTGACATGTGTGGATCAATGATTGATAATAAAGGTCCATAGGTGTGGCAGCTGGGAGGGTGGACCATACAGTCCCACTATGCTTGCACTGGAGGTTTATCTATCCCACAGCTATTACCCATTCCAAAGGTATCCCTGCCCACCCCACTGCTATCCTTACCCATTCCACAAACATGCAAAGGCTTAAACCATTTCTAAAAGTTTCCACCAAGACTTTATACAAAAAAAGAAATGAGGCAAGTGTGTGAATCAAAGATAGACTTTATTAACAACAAGCTTTAAAAGAAAAATGACCCAAGTCAAGTGTCCAAATAAAGTCCACAGGTAGCCAGCCAGCCAGTCTCTGGCACTCCTCTTGGTCGCTCAGTCTCAGGGGTGAAGGGTCCAGGTGCTGTGGAGGTGGCTGGTGCTGGAGTGCTTGACTGAAGTGCCATTGGGGTGCAGCATCAGCAGAGTTAGCACCAGCAGACGCACTACCGCCAGAAGCATCATCATCAGCTCCTCCAGAAGCAGAAGCAGCAGAAGCTCCAGCCCCAGAAGAGCGAGCCTGTGGTACAGAAGCCCCAGCAAAGCAGAGTGAGGGCCAGGGGGTGGGATGGTAGCCCTGTCCCTCTTGCCAGGGCTGGCAGTAGATGGCTGAGGCTTTCTGTTCTTCCCCATGGTTGTGGGGTTGCTGGCTGGCAGGGAGGCTGGCAGGAACCAAGGCTGGCAGGAAGGCTGGCAGGAAGGCTGGCAGGAAGGCTGGCAGGAAAGCTGACAGGCAGGCAGGAACCAAGGCTGGCAGGAAGGCTGGCAGGCAGGCAGGCACCAAGGCTGGCAGGAAGGCTGGCAGGAAGGCTTGCAGGCAGGCAGGAACCAAGGCTGGCAGGCAGGCACCAAGGCTGGCAGGCAGGCAGACAGCAAGGCTGGCAGGGAGGCTGGCAGGGAGGCTGGCAGGCAGGGAGGCAGCAAGGCTGGCAGGGAGGCTGGCAGCAAGGCTGACAGCAAGGCTGGCAGTCAGGGAGGCAGGAAGGCTGGCAGGCAGGCTGGAACCAAGGCTGGCAGGCAGGCTGGCTTGCAGGGAGGCTGGAAGGCAGACTGGCAGCAAGGCTTGCAGGCAGGCAGACAGCAAGGCTGGCAGGGAGGCTGGCAGCAAGGCTTGCAGGCAGGCATGCAGGCAGGGCAGGTAAGGCTGTCAATCCATCTGGCAGCAGGTCTTTCCTCTGAATGGTGACCTGCTTCCAAGCTGCTTCCCTTTATATCCACGGGGCTTACACAATGCATCCTCCCCGCATGCGCAATTAATGCTCGGCATCCATTAGGCTTCCGCTGTGCATCCACTAGGTTTCTGCTGTGCATCCGCTTCATCCGCTCTGCATCCGCTCTGCATCCGCTGTATCCGTTCCGCATCCGCTTTGCTTCAGCCCCCCGGAAGCCTAGCAGATGTGCCATCTGCTTCCATCCGCTCCCATCCGCTTCCATCTGCTAGGCTTCCGTTCAGCATCCGCTTTCCATCCGCCCTACGTCCTCCCCGCATCCATTCCTTTCCGTGTTGTCCACTCTGGTTATGCAAATTTTTGCCCCTTTTGAGAGCGGATAACAACGGATGGAACATTTTTCTCATCCGTTGTGTCCTTTTTACTAACATTTTGCATCCGTTGGGCAGTGTGACAGAGACTTTACTTCATTCATAGAAATACTTTCTATATGTGTCAGTATTGAAGATATCCTAATCGCACTATCTCACTCTGTATTTTGACTGCAGGAAGGAAGAAAAGTGACATAAATAATAGAAAATGATTAGCGCGTTCAGATAACAGAGCAAAATGCAATTTATAATATACCAAGCTGAAGTCAGACTAAGCTGAGGCTCAAATTTATTTCAATTGTATAAGTTTCCATTTCTAGTTTCTGCTTAATTTGTTGCTTAATGATTTTAGAAGAGATTTTTCATTTGTTCCCTTTGCCCTCCTAACTTTTAATGAGGACAGCTGCTGTTTTTCTAATTTACCAGTAAAGTAATTTATTATTTTCAATGTCAACATAAGAGACAAAAGTGTTCTATAAATAAATTGAGTCTGGAAAGAATCTGAACAGAAATTTGCATCAGCCACAGGGCTACTAAAAACTCAAAAATAACCACTAAAAGGAGATGGAATTTGTTAGTAGTATGGGATCAAGTCATGGCATCAGAGTACATTATTCTCTACTGATATTAGGAGGAATTTCTGTTCAGTCAAAATTTAGTCTACAAATAATTGTGAACAGCCCAGCCAATGTTAAATGTACTATTGGTCTTTTAAATAGATGTTGCCATTTCCTACTTTAGACCAGAGGCACTGTAGTAGCATAGATTTTGTTTTGTTTCATTTGGTACTTTCAAGTTAATGAAAGGGACTCCAGGTTCAATCCCTGCAGTTTTCTTGGCAAAATTTTTGAAGTAATTTGCCATTGCCTCCTTCCTAGGCCTGAAACAGAATAATTGGCCCAAGGTCACCCAGCTAGCTTTATGATCTACTGTAGAACTCATAGATTTATGATTTCAAACCTGATGTCAGCCTTTCCAGGAAGACCAGACAGAAAATATGACCAGATGAGCTAATTCTACCTTATTGTCAAGCTACATAAATAGAATCTTGCAAATCTGAAAATACAAACCACCCACTGTCTCTTTTTTTAAAATCTGACAAGCTCTCAATCGTGCCTAATCCTAAATTGCATTAACAGAGAGATACAATTGAGATCAAGTGAGATACTAACACCACTCTATAAAGCCTTAGTAAGACTACATCTAGAGTACTACAACCAGTTTTGGTCACTACATTAAAAAAAAAGATGTTGAGACTCTAGAAACAGCACAGAGAAGAGCAATGAGGATGATTAGGTGACTGGAGACTATGAACATGAAATAGGCATGGCTAGTCTAGTGAAGAGAAGGACTGGGGAAACATGATAGCAGTATTCCAATATTTGAGGGGCTGCCACAGAGAGGAAAGGGTCAAACTATTTTTCAGAATACCTGAAGGCCAGACAAGGAATCATGGATGGAAACTGAACGAGGAGAGATTTAACCTGGAAATAAGGAGGAAAAGTTTCTGACAGTGAGAACAATCAAGCAATGGAACAGCTTGTCCTTGGAAATTGTGGGAGCGCCATCACTTGAGACTTTCAATCTCAAGAAGAGATTGGACTGCCATTTGTCAGAAATTGTGTAGTGTCTCCTGCTTGGGTGGGGGGTTGAAATAGATGACCTATAAGATCCCTTCCAACTCTGATTATCTGTTACCTGTTATCTGCCTTTTTAAAAAGTGGCCAGGACAGAAGGAAAAAGATGTGTTCTCCTCATCCGAAATGCAGACGCTGGTTTGCATTGCACACTTCACTAAGGATGACATGTGGAGAGACCAATTCAGATTTTCAATTATCTGCACCCCCAGATGCTTAATACTGTTGACCACCTCTACAGCTGCACCCCTGAAACAAAGTGGAGCATGACTATGCCAGCTCTTTCTAAAATATACAATAAGTCTACAAGTTTATGGGACGAAGGTCACCTTCAACTTTTTAGCATACTGGAGAACCTGTTTAACCATTGCATTGGATTGTATTCTATTACAATGAAATATAATTAATACAATTACTGTCCTGTTATGTACTAAATGCTTATGATTCTTTTTTGTTTGTCTCAGCAATATTTTTGGAAATTGATGGGGGCTGTATCCAAGGATTTGGGGGCCATGTGGTGCCACAGAGCCTCAGGTTTGATGTCTCTGTTGTACAACTTTCCATCATTATTCTTTTACCTATTCTGGACCTTCTTTGCCCAGTTAATTCCCACTTATCACCTGCAGTGACAGATAAACTCTCAAACTGCTGGCATAAAAGTGAAAAGCTGAAGAGTTTGCACTTGGGTGGGAAGGCAAGCACCTAGGAAACTGAAGCTGTATCAAAATGACATTTCAGGGGCCATTAAAAGATAAACAGCCAAGTTGCCTCAGGGTCACATCCTTCTTCAAGACAAAAGAAAAATGTATTCAGAAAGGAAAGGCAAAATGTCACATTAACCACAACAGGCATAAGAGATGCTGATAGCCTTTACCCAAATGCCTCTGTACAAATCAGTAACATAAAATGTATTTCAAAAAGAATATTGCAAAGTTAGAAAACATGGAGAGAAGGCTACTTTCCCCACATTTTCTTTTTTAGATAAAAATGGGGAGGAATAATAATGGGGGTGAATGTGATGTGATACAGTACAGGCCTTCAATATAATGGTTTCTTGGGGGGGGAGAAATGTACAAAGAGAGACTTTGTTGTCACATACCTAATCTGAGATACAAGAATCATTCAGTGAAAACAAACATTGGGAGATTCACGACAAAAAAAAAGGAAGTATATTCTCATGAATGAAATGAATTAAAATATGGAGTTCTTCACTTTGACTTAAAAGTGAATTCATGAAAGGAGATGAATAAATGGGATGTTATTCAGCACAATCATATCGACATGTGGGATCAGAGACACTACATTTATGAATGCAAATTGCCAAAAACCAGCAAGGGATAGTGCAGCATTGCCTCTTTGGGGACTTTGGTCTACTGGACAGTGAGAACAATCAATCAATGGAACAGCTTGCCCTCGAAATTTGTAGAAGCGTCATCAAGAAGAGATTGGACTGCCATTTGTCAGAAATGATGTAGGTCTCCCGCTTGGATGGGGATTTGGACTAGATGAACTACAAGGACCCTTCCAACTCTGATTATCTGTAATCTGGACACTTGCCCTTCTGGACTTCACAAGAAACTTCTACTTGAACATTCTGGGAAACAGATACTGAGCTGGTTGAATCTTGCTTGATGATGATGGTGGTGATTATGATGATGATATTTAAAAGATGCTGGTATAAAAAATGAGGCATACATGATACAGTCTGTTTTACATTATCTCTTTCCTATCCTACATATTTTTCAAAACCAATGCCAATGAAGAATGTCTTCACTGCATATGCCTTACTTTCTATTATAATTTAAGAAGCATCAAATTTGAACTGTTGGCTTTTCCAAGTCTTTGCAAACTATGACTGTGCTGTTAGTCTGCTTGTTGTCTTTTAGCATGTCTGCCAATATACTGGAATGAATGAAGACCCATTGATTAACAGAGGCCTTAATAACATTACCAGTCATATCTAGAGAATGAAAATCCAGGAATTTGTTTTGCATTCGTGCTGGCTAGATTCAGATCATTAATTTCAGTTTTATGGTTGTTCTAGCAATCATCATAGTGGAAATGTGGGATATGACTGCTTCATGACGCTGCTTCAAGGTACTGTATCTGCTGCCATAGGGTTCCACTGTATGCGGAAGAAGATCATATACAAAATAAATAAGCAGTCCTAGCACATGTCACTTTTTAAGAATGTTTTTATACCTGTATGTATATAAACATGTATGTAAGGGATGCAGTGGCTCAATGACTTGTCAATCAGAAAAGTCAGCAGTTCGGCAGTTTGAATCCCTAGTGCCACATAACAGAGTTACTTGTCTCAGCTTCTGCTAACCTAGCAGTTCAAAAGCAAGTAAAAATGCAAGTAGAAAAATAGGGACCACTTTGGTGGGAAGGTAACAGTGTTCTGTTACCTTCGGCATTTAGTTCTGTTACCTTCGGCATTTAGTCATGCTGCTCCCATGACCACAGAGACATCTTCGGTCCTTTACTTGTACCTGTATATCTAGACATTGATTCTCAATAAAACTTCAACTGATTCCTGAAACTTGGGTGTAATGAGTAGTTACAATGAAGTACATTGAAAGATGATGGCAATACCCTCTTTTATCACAGCAAAGAATTTTCAATAAAATAGGGAGATTTAAGGTTGGAAAGCGTGCAATTCTGTGACATTATGAGTAATGATTTTCTGCTTAAACTGAATTACAACATAAACCTTGATAACTCCCCCACCCACCCCCATATTCAAAATGACATTCTGGCTGCCTTCAGTAGCCATTTCATAACATGGTTAGTTTAGTAGCATAAACATGAAGGCCTTACGCTAACATTAGGATTTGCTTACAAAAATCCAGTGCATAGAATAGGGTAAAGCAGCTAAATTCATAGATCACACTAAACCATATATGTATATGTTTCACCTTAACTTAGTGTGCGGTGTGAACCTAGCCATTACATCTTGCAAAACAATTTATATCTTAACTACAACCCAACATATTACAGCTGTCAACTCGTAAAATATTTCTATGGCCTTTTTAGAGTTGCCAACAGAAAGGGAGGGGGGAAAGAGATTTGAAAGAGCAGTGGGGCAGCTTGGAAATTAAAAGTGCATTCCATACATAGTTTTTCAGAGTTAGTAACAAGGTGACTGAAGTTTCTGCAGTGCAAAAATCTAACTGGAGAACATGATTGATGACTCTTGGTTATGGATGTGTCTCATTGGTGAATATGAATTATGATACACCCAGGAGGTGGGGAAAAACTAGGGTCCAAGGTGACAATATGTGATGTGTCTCAGAGTCAGTTGTATCCAAGCAGTGCCAGACATGTTAACTCCCAATAAATCCTTTGAAGTTTTGGAAGTTTGGCTTGAGATTCATGATTTCATTGGGGTAACTGCCAAAATCCTGACAGCAGCTTTTTTAAAAAAAATCATTATTAATCAAGCCATGACTAGATGCAATCCACCAACCAGATCACAGTAATATTTATTTTAAAATACTGGTATTAGTCAGGCTTAGCATTGTCTCCTGTCCACTTTTCTGCCTTGGTTAATATGTTATATTTAGGTGGAATCAATTCAAAACTCATGTGGATAAGTGAGAAAATGATTGTCCTTCTAGTGAATTTGTACTTCCCCCAGTGCTACCAGATATGAAAAAGAATAGCATTCCTACACTTTTAATAGTTAAAGCAAACACAAATTCTCTTTCTGGAAGTTTGTATAAAAAAGATTAGCTCTGAATTTTTCTTTTTGCACAACTGTTAAAAGAGGCAAAATATCTTCTGCCTTTTATATATATGACCACCAGCCTTTTCTTTGCCATTAATTCTTTCATTTTCCCTGGGCACCAAAAAGAGACAAAGAAACCAGAGGGAAGAGAAAGAAAATAATGAAGTAGCCACATTCTCTGACTGTGGAGAAATGCTGATAAATATCTTCAATTCAACAGAGCCTACAATTTAGATATAATCAGGTTTCCACTAGACTAATTCAACTGATGAATAATACTTTGAATGGAATATAGTGGCTTGAATTGAATCAACAACAAAGGGATTCCTGGCATGAGGAATCACAACTCAGATTTTTCATTCTCTGATGGATGGGAAAACTGCAAACTTTAGTGAAAGTATATTTTTAAGCATGAAAAATCCTGAGTTTCTGGTATAGAAACATTCTGGTCTATTTTAAACATCAATTAATAAAGTAATTGTCTTAACTCCTTCACTTAATAATTAGAGGAAAAGTCTACTGCAATATTGTAAAGAGATTATTATCTCATAATCTCTTTGATTATTATCTGAATTTATTACTCATGTGTTGAAAGCAATAGTTATTACAGCTGAAGTCCTGGTTAATTAAAAAATAAAGTTGGTTTGTGGGAAACTGATTCTGTTTGAAAACTGGCTGACTGTGGATACTTGTTTCCCTATGCAAAAAAAAAAGTCTCATTTCTTCTGTAAAATGAAAATAGTGTTGTTCTCCTTGAAAAACCTGTTGGGAGAATGATGCAGAACAGAAGAAACCATCACATTAATCCTACAAGTATGTAATAGGGCTACAACATATCCACAGTAATAAATAATTAAACCGAAATATTAAATTAAATTAAATAGATTTGGCTCATTCAAGACCTGCGATCTGAAAAACCATCTTTGTGTATCAACCATAAAAACCAAACCACCTTTGATACCTTGAAAAACAAAAACTGATAATTGATTTATTCATACCATCAAACAAAACTCTCATTTGTCTATGGCCAAAAACAGGGGTGGGCTGCTGGGGATTCATGGGGGTTTGGGAAAACCCCTAGCTAAGATTCTGCACAGTTCAGAGAACCCCCAAATTGTGCCTGGCCCTGCCCACCCTGCCCCAGCCCTCCCAGGAGTCCCCACGAAGCCCATGTTGGATATAGGTACATGCAGGGCACGTGCGGAGGCTCAAAGACAGTGAAAAGTGGGCCTCCCAGAAGTTTGGAAAAACCAGAAATGGGCCTGTTTCCAGCTTCCAGAGAGGCTCCAGAGCCCAGGGAGGCTGTTTTTGCCCTCCTGGAGTCTCGAGGAAAGCCTCCGGACCCTGGGGAGGGGAAAAAATGACTCCCCACACCATGGTGCAGGAAGCCAACTAGGCCACACCCACTATGGCCATGCCCACCCAGCAACCAGGCAGAGAACCCCTTGCTAACATTTTTGAACCCCACCTCAGTCACAGATGCTGAACAACAAAGCATCCCTAATTCACCAGGACAATGCACAGCCCATTACAAGATTAAAATTTTGTAGGCAATGTGGAAAACAGCTATTCCCTTAACATCTATCCAAATTTAATCCCAAAAATACCAGGAGAGATCCAAGGTAGCTTCTTGTGGCTTAACCTTCTATCAAGCTTCCTGATTTTGAACAGAATCAGGTGTAATACCGGAAGAAGTGCCTTTGCCCTGTATCAGCAGAAATGGAAAGATTTCCTGTGTTGCGATTGTGCTACTAATATGCAATCAATTAAACATATTATGCAAGATTGCTCACAACATGCATTCTCTGGTTCTCGAGGAGATCTGCACAAAGCAATGTCAAAACTTGACATTGGAGTCTTATTGGACAACCAGTTATGTATAAGCCAACAGTGTATGGTGGCAGCCAAAAAAGCCAACACAATCCTAAGTTTCATTAACAGAGAGATATAATCAACATCAGGTGAGGTATTAATACCATTCTATAAAGCCTTAGTAAGATCACACCTAGAATACTGCATCCAGTCACTACACTATAAAAAAGATGTTGAGACTCTAGAAAAAGTGCAAAGAAGAGCAACCAGGATGATTAGGGGACTGGAGACTAAAACATATGAAGAATGGTTACAGGAACTGGGCATGGCTAGTCTAGTGAAGAGAAGGACCAGGGGAGATATGACAGCAGTGTTCCAATATTTGAAAGGCTGCCACAGAGAGGAAGGGGTCAAACTATTTTCCAATGCACCTGAAAGCCAGACAAGGAATAATGGATGCAAACTGATCAAGCAGAGATTTAACTTGGAAATAAGGAGGAAACTTTCTGACAGTGAGAACAATCAACCAATGGAACAACTTGCCTTCAGAAGTTGTGGGAACTTGGTCACTGGAGACTTTCAAGAAGAGATTGGACTGCCATTTGTCAGAAATGGTATAAGGTCTCCTGGATAGGGGGTTGGACTAGATGACTTACAAGGTCCCTTCCAACTCTGTTAATCTGTGATCAACTGGATAGCTGAATGTTATGAGGCCACTGCTATATCCCTGTAGAAGTTTTGTATACAAGTATATGGATTGTGTGTATATGTTTACTTCTCTTCAGTCACATTCTCATCATAGACAAAATAATAATGACCATCAAACATTTTGGCTGATAAAATGTGGAGTCACTAGTATGCTCAATCTTATTATATAAATTGTAATCTTATACTGCTCTGTATAAGATATGATCTATCTTAGATCATATAAGATATGATCTATCTTATAAATCAGATACTGCTCTGTTGATAATAACCTAACATGTTTATCAGTCACACATATCGGCTGTGATACAAAATATAGCCCATAACTTCCATGCTAACAGCGTAACATTATTCTTCCTTTACCACATAATATATCCACATAATTCAAGAGTTATATCACAGATCATATTTATGCAAAAATAAATAAATAATTGGCATCCCCTTTATATTCTAATTATGGAACATAATTCACAGTAATAAAAGAAATACAACTCAGTTTCTAAAGACCTGGCTTACATGAAATGTTATGCTATGATTGGGTTTATATGGTACCTAAATTACAATTATGGATGTGTTTAAGGCACAGAGCTTTCAATCTCTGGCTGTAGCTGCTGAATCTTCTTAATGGATTCTACTTCCTTACCTGAACAAGAAAAGAAGATATGTTCCAAAAGAAATATGGTTAATAATTTGGGTTGTAGGCTTTGAGTGAGTTAATAAAAAAAGGGAAGGGAATGAAAATGGAATAGGATTAATTCTGGTTTAAATAAAGGTTTTGCTAACCATTAATTCTAGTTAATGAATTAACTAGGCAGGGTAGCAGAAATAACCCAAACAAGGTTTGGACTGCTGGGTTTGATCAGGGTTCAGGACAGCCCCTAGCTAAGTTTCTGTGCAGTTTGGAGAACCCCCAAATCTCACTCCTGGCTGGCCCTGCCCACCCAGGCCGGAAATGGGCCTGTTTCTGGCTTTCAGAGACCCTCCAGAGCCCAGGGAGGTCATTTTCGCCCTCCCGGAGGCTCAAGGAGCCTCTTGGAGCACAGGGAAGGCAAACACCTCCTTGTGCTGCAGGAGGCCAACTAGGCCACACCACCTTGGCCACGCCCATCCAGCAACTGGGCAGAGAACCCTTTGCTAAAAAAATTTGAAGCCCACCCCTGAACCCAACTGAATGCAAATGAATTTGGATTGTGGTTTTAAATTTGTAAAATGTTATGAGAGCATATCAAAGCAATGTTTTTGGCAAATTTAACTGAACTGATGGCCAGCTTTTTAAGCTTCAAGGTTCCTAGTAAGATGTTGTGATTAGCAATTATTTTCTATCTAAGACTATGGATTAAAATTAAAAGGGAAGCAGAAGGAAATTTAATTCAGAGAAGAGGGATACCTTAAATAAAATTTCCTCTTCCAAAAACCACCATAAATAATTCTGGATCGAAAAGAGTTATGTATGTCACATAGCTAAGCTGTAGTGATCGATATAACTCTGAGCATACAGGGATCACCCACTCTAGTTCACCCATTGGACAATGAGCTCTGAGGCCAGTCAGATGTATCACTAATGTTAATAGTGATATATCACGTATGGGGTACATACAATTGAGAAGTGATGCTTAGCATGATGTGTCAGCTAGTAAGAGTTGCCATAATATGTTGTAAAATTACAGAAGTTATCATTACCAGCCCAGTTAGCAAAAAACTAAAAATGTATTCTTCTATGCAACCATTTTCATGGGGCTGAGAAATAGTTGCAGTTATCTAAGAGTGGCTGAAGAAATATTGTAACGCTACACTTTCCCTGCTCCTGGAATATAAGAATGGAGGGGAAAAAATAGGCCAGGGATCTGAAGTCATGATTTTTAATTGAGTTTTAAAAAGCTTATTAAAAATCAATGAAATTATTTTCTTTTTTCTTTCACAGCCAAGAACTGCAGATAAACTTATTCAATGCATCTATCAGAGGGGAAATTGGAAAAAATCCTGCAATTAAAATTGAAGGTGGATTATAACTTGTGAATGGTGGTTGCCTAAAACTATAGGGAGAATAATTGTAAAGATAATGTTGGCAAAGTCAGGCTGGCACCTGTTGAATTGGGATTCCTCACCACATATTATATTGGAGGTGACTTCAGATGATTAGTAAAATTTATGAATTTCATTCATAAAAAATGAAATTCTTGGCCATTTCATTAATATAGAGAAGCCCCTTCCCTCCAATCTCTGATCTATCTGATAAAATTTTGTTGTTTTGTACCTAAAAGGCTGGACATCACCCTACGTTTCTATCCTATGTTTCTATCCTCTGGAGTGTGAAAGAGCAATATAGGTGAGTTTAGCATCAGGGTTCCCTGTGCATTTCTCTGGCAGCTCTGCTGCAACCGCAGGCACACACAGAGTGCATGCCTATATAACCCAGTGTAATAAGTGAATATTTCAATTGTCAACCAAAACAAATTAAAAAGTGAACTACCAAAATTGTGCAAACATGCTGGATGAAAGCTCAGTATTTTTAATGCTTTAGTGGCATTTAGTGGCATTTGTGTAGCTTAGCCCAAGGCTTCCCACCATCTCCTCTCCCTGCATTGCCTCCTGAAGAGAATGTGAAGTACATTAAAATTTGTTGCTGATACAAAGAAAGGAAAGAATTGTGAGAAACCCTACATAAAAAAATGCTGTTTATGACTCAGCACTTTATTCAACATGGGTTATGACATAATAGGGTCTGAGAAGAGAAGCTTAAAAGTGATCCTTGAGATGTCTGACAGAGCCCTGAAGCAAAGCTGCCCCATTTCCCCTGTGATACAATGATTGGCAGTTGCTTCTGCTGGCTGGTGATATGCTGAAGAGATAGGGTAGTGAAGCTGAAATGAATTTGCATAATCGGGACCACACTGGCAATAAAAAAGAAGAAAAATAGATTCAGGGTAAAAGCTGACAGTGAGAAAACACAATAGCCCACAAACTCACAGCCACACTTCACTAGGAATTATCCAGAACTAAAGACAAGATGTCTATACACAATGTAATTTACAAAATCAACTGAGTAACAATTGCAAACAATTCTATGTGGGACAAACATCGTGTCAATTGAAAACCATGAATACCAGCTGGCAGTCAATCGCCATGATTCCAAATCCCTAATCTCGACCCACACTGACACTGAACAGCACCAATTTGATTGGAGCAATATAAGAATCATTGGCTATACCACCACCTGCCCCTCATGTGAGTTTAGCATTCCACAATGCTAAAAGCCTCGCATTCCACAAGCAATTCCATCAATAGACACATCAACCTACAACCAGCCTACAAACCCTTAAGAATTCAAATCAGCTACACAACCAATCAGCAGCAGCACCAATTTTCAACCAATCCATGCAAATTGCCCTGAACCAGCACTTGATCTCCCAATGACCTTCATCTGATGTGACCTTCTCCCCATCACAGACCCAACACAAGACCCTCACCTGGTGTGACCATCCCATCACAAGATCTAATGAAACCCTTAGAAGCAGAAGAATGCCAGCATTGACATTTCCTAAATTCTGATGAAGATGTTACCTAGCCTGGTAATGAAAAATTTGGAAACCAAACCAGTTGTTTGAAGAACAAACTTTCACCCTCACAACACAATTCCTACCAGAAGTGCTGACTCAAGGATAGAATAGAATAGA
>BLBF01000003.1:32611777-32633638 GCA_015471245.1 Laticauda colubrina | reverse complement strand
TAGGATAGGATAGGATAGGATAGGATAGGATAGGATAGGATAGGATAACAGAGTTGGAGGGGACCTTGGAGGTAAGCAGGAGATAGTGTTTGATCCCAGGAATGGGGAAAGAGCCAATCTTTGGTCATATCAAGTAGAAAATGCTTGGGATGAAAATTAGGATGACAAAAATCTTTATTTTTGGCACCAGTTGCTTAGAATTTTCAAAGTGCTAATGAGTCATTACAAGTTCTACAGATAAAGAAATAATTTGCCTATTTATTGTTGCAGAAGAACATCTGGTCCAGATGCTCCACCAGGTCTAACAAGGGCCACCAATTCCCAAGCAATTGTCATTAAAAGTCATAATGGGCAATAAAATATCCGATAGCCATTCAGTCCCTATTGAATTTGTTGAATAAGGGATGTGCAAGTAATATAATTTTTCAACAGAAGTCACAACTTGAAATGTAACAAAATAATTATTACTTACCTCTCATTTTTCCAGAATGGTTCAGCAAAATGTTCCTTTCTCCCACCACAAATAGCTTATTTACTGGAAGTTTAATAAGATATGGAAAAGTTATTTTTATTCAGTAATTATCACCCATATGCTTGAAAACTATATGCACATTGCACATATACAGACTCATTTTTTCTGTACCCAGAGATCTTCAGAGGAGACCCATTCCTTCTCAGCAGGACCCGATGGAATAGGATCTACAAAGAAGAGCATATTCTTTGTAGTAATATTCCAGCTAGCTTGAGAATACCACCCTAAATAAGATAAGATTGGCTTGTTCTCAAAACAGATGCAACTGCTTTAATGAGCTGCTGGCAGATGGCACATTCATGTTCCATGTGCTCTAAAGCACCTCTTCAGAATTTAATCCCAAACACTGCACAGTCCTAATGAAAAGGGATGAAACCCTTCACATATCATTTTTTAAAAGCTACTCCTTTTAATGTTTCCTCTTTCATAGTATTGCTTTCTCTCCTTGGCTCATGAAAGTCAATAAATATAAGTGGCACAATTGCCATGCTATCTGAACCATGCCTTAACTGGTTCCATGGAGCCAGTTGGTTTGCGTGGTTGAAATTAGCAAAATTCCTTCGAGGTGCTGATTCAAATTTGTTGCAGTCATTGAATGCCAAAGAATCCTCAGCTATACAATGGAACATACAATTTGTTCTGGCAGCTGAAAATAAAATTTGACTGCCATGGTTTACAACATACATTCATTCAAGTTTATTTGGCACTTGTGATTACAAACACAGATTTTCTATGTCCTGACAGTCACCAGATATTTTTTAATAATCACAGCTAGGCTGTGAGAAAAGTGTCTTTGTTATGTTTCTGAAAAAATGTAATCTCCCTCTTGCAAGGAAAATGTGTTATATAGTAAGAGTGATTTTATAGCTAATTCATGTCCCACATGGACCACTTTTCTGCCTTTAAGAATTGAATGTAATTCTCTGTTCATACTGAAAATGGACCCTTGATAATGAAAGCATACTTTAAAAATAAATAAATAAATAAAAGAGTTACTGCAGTATTTTAATGATGGACATACTGAATAAATTACCTCCAGACACCCGTCAGCTTGTACTGTACATCTTGTTAGAAAGTAAGATGAAGGTCACTACAGTGGAAAAAGATCTTTTTAAAATATATTCTCCCTCCTCCCAGTGATCTCACTGAGAGAAATTTGTGCTGATGTTCTCCATATTAAAATCTGGTCCACCAGATGAGCTATGAAATGGCATCTACTCCCATCAAAAATTGAGATAAAGTGGCATTAATTATTTTTTCTTAAACTGTTTAAACTTGCATAAAATAAAATTGTATATTAAATGAAAGTGCCATACATGCATACACATTTGTTCATTCATATGAAATGTTATGTTACCTTGCATGCCCTTAAAGCAATTATCTTCAAGCTAGTGCCCTGCATATAAGTTGGATTACAACTTGAGTAATCATAATTGTGTAGGCTAAGAATTTGGGAAACTGTTACATAAGCTATATGCAGAACATATGAATTTCATCATAATACAGGTAGTCCTCAACCTATGACCACAATTGAGCCCAAAATTTCTATTGTTAGGTGAGGCATTAGTTAGGTGAAGTTTGCCCCATTTTATGACCTTTCTTACCACAGTTGTTTAGTGAATCACTGCAGTTGATAAGTTAGTAACCTGGTTGTTAAATGAATCTGGCTTCCCTATTGACTTTGCTTGTTAGAAAGTTGCAGAAGATGATAACGTGATCTTGGGACACAGTAACGGTCATAAATGTGAGTCAGTTCCAGAGGTGGTATTCAGCAGGTTCTGACCAGTTCTGGAGAACCGGTAGCAGAAAATTTGAGTCATTCGGAGAACCAGCAAATACCACCTCTGATGGAGATTTTACAATATCTTTCCACTGCCACACCCACCAAGCCACACCCACAGAACCGGAAGAAAAAAAAATTTGAATCTCACCACTGGTCAGTTCCCATCGTGTCTGAATTTTAATCGCATGTTCATGGGGATGCTGGAAATGTCACAATTGTGAAAAATGGTCATAAGTTCACTTTTTTCAGTGCCATTGTACTTTGAACGGTCATTGTAAGTCAAGGACTACTTGTGGCTGAAAGATCATTTCCTAGATGATCATTCTCTCCAAGGAATTTCCCAAATCCTCCCATTTGTTTTTTAAGGAGCTCCTTTCTCTTTACCAAGATTTGTCGGGTAACATACAGGATGGCAAATCTGCACATCCTAACTACTGGAGCAGGGATGTCAAACTCAAGGCCTGCAGGCCAGATCCAGCCCACAGGATACTTAGATCTGACCCACAGGATTGCCCTGGAAACAGCAAAGGACTGGCCCATGGTGCCTCTGCCAGTAAAAATGGAGGTCAGGAGGGCTGCATGTGGTCCTCCAGAGTTCTATTTTCACTGGCAGAGGTTGCAGGTGGCTGTCGCAGTCAAAAATAGAGCTTGGGAGCCCATTTTCACTGGCAGAGTGCTCGGGCCACCACATGCACCCCTGACATAAGTGATATTGAGCTGGCCACACCCACCCTATCCACCCACAAGGTCAAACACAACCCTGATGTGGTCCTCAATGAAATCAAGTTTGACACCCCTGTACTAGAGGATTGAGGCCACCATGAATCTCATCCTCCCTATTTTCAGGAGAACCAGCCTGGCAAAAAAGATACCAACCTACTGCCCGACATCTAGCAGATGAGGTGGCTGCAAGGAGTTTGCTTTCTTCTTTGGTTGTCTTTTAGGGTCAAGGAAACTTGCAAAGGACGACCAGGAGAGCCATGTTTTAGCCATGTTTGCTGGTAGTGGACAGAGTCAGCCTGCAGTACTGCATTCTAACCACTGCACCCCCATGGCTCCTTAAAATAACAACCACCACACCCACACCCCAGTCCTGGCATACCTGAAACCCAGAATTTGAGGTGCATAACAGAGAAATATAACTAGGAAAGGATGAAAACACACACATGTGCACACATGTGTGCATTGTGAAAGGATGTGTGAAAGAGCACATGTGTGAAAGGATGAAAACACACACAAGTGCACACACACAAATATACACAAACACAGACACAAATACACACATAGATAAATTTTCTCCAATCAAATACAAAATGCAGATAGATAGGAGAAATGGGGAGAGCTGATCAACAATCAGTTATGTCTTATTGTATTCCAGTACTCATCATCAACTTTCAATGATATCATGTTGAAAACAAATTTTGTACTTAATTTCAGACTTAATCGCTCACATTTGTTTTGTTTAAATCCAGTATCTATTTTACAGAAACATGTGAATTGTTTTAATGTCAATGTATTTTGTTTTATAATCATAACATATTATATTATTATTGGAAGAAAGTTAATTTTTATTTGCAGAGATCTGTATGGCCTGTTGAATGAGATATTGAGAAACCCAATACAGATGATCAGGAATATTATATGTAAGCAGAACAATTGTCTTTAAAACAACAGTCAAACAAATGGGCAATTAAATGACCAATTCAATTTAATTCAATGATCTGACAGCAACTGCATGGCACGGAAAATTATTCAATTACAGGGCCATTGAACTGGAAGTGATAATACAATAGAATGTGCAAGGATCAGTTCACGTCTGGTGTAATTGCACCAAGAAGGAAGACTGTCCATTATGTCAGCAGGATCACAAATGTCTTTGTCTAAGGGTCACTGGAAGAGTCAATCACACCCTCTGGCTTGTGGAATGAATTTATACTCTCAATTCATTTTCTTGTACCTTGGTAATAGGATGGAAGATGTCTGCAGAAAGCAGAACTGATATTATTACCTAGCACTGCAGTGTCAATTATTCTTGAATCTGGAGACCTCAGGGAAAAGTATCATAGCTGTTTATTTTTTTAATGCCAGCCATACTGGCTACATTGCAAAATTGCTGTTGTCTTTATACTTTACTACTGTACGAAAAAATTCCAAAAGAAATTGATGATTTATTCCATTGCTAGTTTTCATACACAGTTCTATGCATCCCCTTGTAGAAAATTAGCACCAACTTACCCTCCTAGAAGACTGAAGTATTTTGAGAAATATTTAGAAAGGCAGAATATTATATTCCCTTAAAAGAGAAGCATGTTTCTAAAGACAGAAACTCAGAGACTCAGCTCCCTGCCGCAAGCATCTACTAAGCTGAGGCCAGACTTTTAAAATGAAGATTTGGTAATCCATTACACCCAACAGCATGTCTGAACAAAGGTAGGATTAGTCCTCAGCCCCTTCAGTGCATCAGCATACTTCAACCAAACTTGACTTCAAGACAAACATGACCCCTGCATAGCCCCATGGGAGTCTGACAGCAACCAATAGAATACATGTCCTTGTCACAGGAACAGGAAGCTCAAAGGCAAGGCCCAAGAGAGGGTATAAATAACTCTTACTCCATGTGGTCAGCTGCTCAGGACCTAAAATCCATGTGGTCCTGTTCACCAATAAACCATCTTTCCAATCAGCTTCCATGTTTCCGGTGTCTTTCTCCCCACTTGGAATTGAACCAGATGGACATTTCTTCCAACACTCTCTTAGAAATCATGGAGAGCTTATATTCATGCATCAAAAGATTATCATATCAGTTTGCCCAAACATGCAAAGACTGCCCCATCTAAGTCCACCCGTTCTCCTTTTGCTCCTAGATTCCAGTTTTATTTCATCGAGTAAACTCTGGAATGAACACAGCTCCAGACTTTGATAAAGCAAGGTTCTGTAATTACAAGGGAAGGCTTTTATTTGTTGCATTTAAATGAACAAGCTGAGCTCCTTTTCAGGTCCAGAACTAAATGAATGAGCCATGAACACAATTTTCCATATAGAAAGAGACTGTTCTAATTATAGTTAAGTTTGGCATCAAGATATAAAATAAAAACTATTTTTCTGAATTAATGAAAGAATGAATAGAAACATATAAATGGCCAAAATAAGGGTGAAGGAATGTTGGGTAAAAGCTGAAAGCTTGCAGTCAGCATGACATGGGACAAGAACCAAGGGGGATGAAAGCGAATGGGGATGGAATATGAAGAGCTATACAAAGTCCAGTGAGGAAAAATACCAAGTTTCTGGAAATAGACTGTCTAGCTCATGCGTAAGCAAAGGGAGCCAATCAGATAGAAGAAGGCTTGCTTCCATACCACACAATTTCCTTGTAAGCAGGATGCTAATCCCTGGAATAGGTGATATACCACTATGATACTAAAGAAACTGTCCAAGAACATTGATGATTGGAAAACCTGAAGTAGCAGAGTTAATCCCTTGTCTTGGACATAAAATAAGGACATCAAATAAGGTCTTTCTAAGTGGAAAGACATTTCAGAGAGAGAGATTAAAACAAGTAATTGGGGATGACTAACAAGTGAACATCAGTTTGAAGCCTCCAAGCAACAAAGTTCCTCCCTCCCCCCCACCCTTTGCCCTCGAAGGCATTTTGACTGTGGAAGTATGAATAGAGAACGTCAATAACGAATCTATAACAAGCAATCTTCTATATAATTAATAATGTATTTGTGGAACCATAAAACTGTAAAGGACAATTTGATGCACTGAGAGATACTAAGAATTTTCCATCTTGTAACAATAAAATAGTCTTTGCTATGCTTAGTTTTGAATAATCTTTACCTTGCCCAATACAGTATCTTCTTCCATCAATCATACAGTTTCCAACTTAATCACTCTGGTTTGTTTTAGGAATAGAATCAATTAAATGAAAGTGCCGTACCTTCTCTAAGTGCATAACTCAACGCCTGAAGAGGGAAATCAGGTTACATGAACCGGACCAAGTCAGTTCTGAAAACACAATTATTTTTTTTCTGAAACTTAAAAAAGAGTTTGATTTACACCAGAAAGTGTGCCCTGGCAGTTTCTTCAAGTTAAGAATTTATTCTTTGGACTATTACTATTGCTGATGAGATTGCTGTTTCTGGATTCAAACTAAAGATTTTGAAGGAATCCATTGAGATTCCAAAGACGGTAAGCCATTTTTATAAGACGTTGAAAGGGTTTAATGAAATTGATATTAATTATTTATGTGATCTTTGGAAGATGAGCTCAAAGGTCCTGTTTCCATAAATCAGTGAGAGTTTCCTTTAAAGAATGTAAAGTAAGTCTCTGTTTATCTTAAAATGAGGTTTCTATAACTGGAAAAATATTTCATAGAATAATACAGTTGGTAGGAAAAATTGAAACCATTTAGTCTAATCTTGTTGGAATCCAAATTCAGGTATCCCTGGTTGGAGGCAGTTTATCTTCTGCTTAAACATGTCCAGTTAAAAAAATAACCATTATTTTGCTAGATAAACAATTCCATTGTTGAATTGCTTTCTACTAAACTTTTTAAAAAATCAGAATCTTCCAATATCCTGAATTCATTATTTGCCTCATATATATTCTGAGAAGAAAATCAGATGATTTGCAACTTATGACTGGTTGGTTAATGAATGGTCAAAGTTATGAGGGATTCTATGTCATCAATATGATCTAACATTTACATTAAAGACCACAAAGGAGAAAAAGAACATGTACAAACAAACATGACAAAAATATTTGACGAATGCTACAAACATTTTGCAGTACTTTGTGTTTTCATAGATTTCATGTCTGACAATATATTTATAAAGAACATCTGTATTGTTAATACACTAAGATTGGGTTAAAGTTATTTTAAAAATGTAATAATGTCAACTTTAGACCATGTAAATCCTAAGGGTTTTTTTCTCTCAGTGTGTGTGTGTGTGAGAGAGAGAGAGACAGAGAGAGAGACAGAGAGAGAGAGAGACAGAGAGAGAGGGAGAGGGAGAGGGGGAGAGGGAGAGGGAGAGGGAGAGAGAGGAAGAACACACACACAGAGAGAAAGAGACCTTTGAATTAATTTTGACTTCAAATGACTCCCAACACAACTCCCTATAATTTTCTTGACAAAGTTTTCAGAAATGGTTTGTCATTGCACACTCAGAGGGAATGACTGGCCCAAAGTCATCCAGTTGGATTCATGCCTAAGGCATGACTAGAACTCACACTCTCCTGGATTTTAGCCTGATGCTTTAATCATTACACCAAACTGGCACCTATATTAAGACAAATATAATTACAGAGAGTCCTCCAGATATGACCACAATTGAGCCCAAAATTTATGTTGCTAAGTGAAACATTCGTTAAATGAGTTTGCCCCATTTTACAATTTTTCTTGCCACCATTGTTAAGTGAACCCTGCATTTATTATGTTAGTAACATGGTTTTTAAGTGAATCCAGGTTCCCTGTTGACTTTGCTCCTCAGAAGGTCGCAAAAGATGAATCACATGACCTCAGAGCAATGCAACCATCATAAATATGAACCAGTTGCCAAGCATCTGAATTTTGATCACATGACCATGGAAATGTTGCAATGGTCGTAAGTGTGAAAAATGGTCCCAAGTCACTTTTTTCAGTGCTGTTGTAACTTTGAATAGTCACTAAGTGAATTGTTGTAAGTTGAGGACTACCTGTGTTATATAATATAAAATAATATTCATCTCAAGCTCAGGTTTTTGACCACACAATGACCTAAGGACTAAGTGGTGGACTCTAAAACTCCAATTCTTGTAGTCAACAATAATTGTGTTACTGACTTGGACAGGTTAAAAAAATGAACACGTACATGAAATCACACACTGTCAGTATGTTGATGATACCCAGTTACACATCTCTACCTGCGGCCAGACAAGTGATGTTGTTTCAGTGTTGTCCAACTGCTGGAGGCTGCAAGATCTGATGGGTGAGGATGAACCAACTTCAACTCAAGTCTGCCAAGACAGAGTGACTTTAGGATTTGGTCCATCCAGGGTCTGTTGACTTGTCATCTTTGGCTCTGGATGGGACTGCAGTGGCAATAGCAATAGCACTTAGACGGTGCTTTACAGACCTCTCTTATCAATTTTACAGACTCAGCATATTCTCCCCAACAATCTGTATCCTCATTTTACCAATCTTGAAAGGTTGGAAGGCTGAGTCAATCTTGTGCTGGTCAGGATCAAACTCAGAGGTGGTATTCAACAGGTTTGGACCAGTTCTGGAGAACCAGCAAATGCCACATCTGACTGGCCCCACCCCCATCTATTCTCTGTGTCCCGAGTCCCAGCTGATTGTCTGGGTCTTCTTTGGTTGCCCTGCACAGGAAAATGGAGCTGGAAAGCAGGTTAGTGGGGTTGGAAGCGAATGGGATTTTGCAATAATCTTCCCGTGGAATGGGGTGGAAATGGAGATTTTACAGTATCCTTCCCCTGCCACGCACACCAAGTCACACCATGCCCATCAAACCACACCCACTCCTGATCAAACTCCTGGTAATGAGCAGTGAGTTAGCCTGAAAATTGCATTCTAGCTACTGCGCCACTACGGTTCTTGCACCAGGGACTGTACTTTCCTGGACTGAGCTTGTGTGTAACTTCAACACACGGGGCTCACAGTTCCTGATTGATGAATAGATGGCAGTCGTGACTAGGAGGCCCTTGCATAGATTTGTCTTGTACTGTCAATAGAATCCTTTCCTGGACTGGGAGGCCTTCCTCATCAGTGAACTCCAATTAGATGTAGAACAGTCATTCATTATCTAATCAAGCAACAAGGAATCAAATCACATGATCCTTCCTGTAAACTTTGCAGAAGGCAGCATCTACTTTATTGTCCCAATATTGATTTAATTCTTAGGAAAAGGCAAAACTGTTCACTCAGTGATGGGGTTCAATTTTTTTTACAACCAGTTCTATGGGCATGGTGGTTTGGTTGGCGTGATTTGGCTTGGTGGGTGTGGCTTGGAGGGCATGGCAGGAGAAGGATGGTGGTTTGGTTGGCGTGATTTGGCTTGGTGGGTGTGGCTTGGAGGGCATGGCAGGAGAAGGACACTGTAAAATCTCCATTCCCTCCCCAGTCCAGGGGGAAGTTTATTGCAAAATCCCATTCCCTCCCCATCCCACTAACTTGCTTTCCAGCTCCGTTCTCCTGTGCAGGGGAACAAAAGGAGACCCAGCCATTCAGTTGGGACTTGGGAGGCAGAGAATAGATGGGGCAGGGCCAGTCAGACATGGCATTTGCTGGTTCTCTGAACTACTCAAAATTTCCGCTACCGGTTCTTCAGAACTGGTCAGAACCTGCTGAATATCTCCTCTGTGTTCACTCTTTTTTGTATTGAGTTTTGCGTCACCCACACTGGTTTCATGATGAAGTTATCATCACCACTATCATACATAAATGAACCCACATTCTTTTTATTCAAGAAACTGTTCCCCCAAGGACATGCACTGTGCCAGTGATGGCTAACCTTTTTCGCACCGAGTGTCCAAAGCATGTCTGTTTGTGTGCGAATGTGCACAAACCCCCCAAATGCAATGTGTGCATGTCCCCCGCGCATATATCCTGCCCCAACCATGGGCATGCATCCCTATACAAGTGCCCCATGCGTGCACCCTGCCCCTGTGCATACACTCCACCCCCCATGCTTGCACACACATCCCCCAAATGTGTGGCAGAGAACTGAAGACCAGCTGGCCAGTGGGAGGCACATGCGCATGTGCGGTGGAGCTGAGCTGGAGTGATGGCTCGCATGTCTGCAGAGAGGGCTCTGTGTGCCACCTCTGGCATGCCTGCTATAGGTTCACCATCACAGCACTATGAAGTCTGACATGTAAGTTCTTGATATGCCATTGTCCATATCTAAAAAGGAAAAACATCCTGATCATGCTTCTCCTGAAAACTGCCTTATATGATGGCTTAGTGAACATAGCGCTCCCATTAATTTTATCTCGCAAGAAACTAATTAAGTGGAATAAGTTACTTGATAAGACTGCCTTTTAAGCCTTGGATCAAAGATAACATTCAGTGAACAAGATAAAATTAATAATCGAAACAGCTGGGTCCTGAAAACCCTGGGACTTCAGGATTTTATGATAACCTTCTTGCTCATTCAGCAAAAATTGGAATCATTGCATGATCACGTGCTTTAGACGGAAGGGCAAGCCCCAAGGAGGACAGGGCTCCTGCATCTTTCATAATTGCAAAGGAGATGAGGGGACAATGACAATAGCATCTGCTCGATTTTCTATTCTGGAAAGTAAATGTTTCTATGCTAAAAACTGGGCCATATGCTAGGTCACTTAATACTCTTAAATCCTACTGGGTTATTGGTAATTTAGACCAGGAAAAAAAATCTACTTAATTATTTCCTTGCTTGTACAACCCCCCTCCCATCTTTGAACACTGTTTTTGTTTATACTTTTAATTTCGATTTTGTGTACTCTTAACACCGACCTCCTTAGCACACAGTGCTATTCCATTCCAAAGGCACTTTAAATTTAGTAGCAGGAAAAAGAAGTGTGTTGGGTTACAAAATCTACCCCTCCTGCTCCAAAACAATCAGAAACAGGAAAAGGCAATCAAAAGGGATTTTAATGACTTATAGAGCTATTGTTTACTGGCTTGGAGGGAGATACTCAGTGCCCAAATCTTCAGGACCTCTGTGACCCTGCACTGCCTCTTGGTGGCAAAATATTTGCTTGAAATTGCGTCAAAACCACACAATGTGTGTGTGTTCCAGGAGGCCAACCCAAGGGGATGGGAAGTGGAGAAAAATAATGGAAACTCCCTGAATCTCCAAAACAACATCTTTAAAAACCTCAGCATTATGGGCCCTTTTCTTGAGAAAACAAAAAGGTAAATAACAGCTGTATTTACACACTGAGTTTTAAAAACAGACTTGTAATATAGCACAGAACTAAAAATATTTTCAACCTTTGTTCCACTCTCATCCTGGCACAAACTGTACAGAACCTCAAGTGGCTGTATAGTTCATCCAAAAAGTGGATTCCAACATAGGAAATGAGCAAACAGTGGTGAACACTGGCCTCTTACCCATAAACAGGGCAGAGGGACGCAGCCCTTCTGAACATGGACAGAAGAGTCATTCCTTGGTGGGGAAGTTTATGACTTGTCAGTCAAAAATCCTGCTGCAAGGATATTTTTTGCTTAATTATTGGAGAAAATTAATAAGAATGAAATCAGAGTTATTCGTTTCTATAGTTGGACTAGCTGTCTTCAATGGAAATTAGGAAAGTTACAAAAAACAATCACTGAGAATAGAACACATCAATAAATGTTAAAGCCCATGTCACACTGCACCAAGGGATAAAAAGAGGATGTAAAACGGACAAAAAAGCTTGCCATCCGTTGGTTAACGCGATGAATCCATTCTGTACTCACTGCCTCCGTTTTGCTTCCTCTCTATCCGTCCAGCATCCGTTTATGGACGTTTCATCCACTCAGAAAGTTTTGAGCTGCTCAAAACTTTTGCGTGGAAAATGTATCCAATTCGTCCATTCTGCATCCGCTACGCATCCGCTAGGCATCCGTTCTGCATCCATTACGCATCCGCTATATCCGCTAGGCATCCGTTCCGCATCCGCGCAACTCGCATCCGCTCGGATGCAGGGAGGAAGCGGAACAGATGCAGAACAGATTCAGAACGGATGCCTAGCGGATGCAGCACGGAAACAAAACATTTAAAACGGAAAAAACGTTCACAGAGGGGACCTATCTTGGATATTAAGGATGTCTAGAGGATGCCTAGAGGATGCCTAGAGGACGCAAAGGGACACCTATACTGCCTATAAAAAGGGGGAGCAACTCACCTGCATCTCGCTTTCAGACCAGCAGCCCAGCTGCGCAGACCTCTGCAGCCTTCATCTGACTCTTCCTCTTCCACAGCATCCAGTCATGTCCACCGTGGATCGTAACAAAATCCTTTTGGCAGCCACCATCCTTCTGCAACAGTGCGAAGCCATCTACAGGCTCTGTGAACTCTACTACGGGAAGAAAAAGAGGCAGCCAAGAAGCGTCTGGGTACGAAGATGGTTCACCAGAAGAGCAGAGGACGGACTGTACAACAAGCTGATGGTGGAGCTCAGGAAGGAAGACACTCGGGCATTCCAGAACGTCATGAGGATGCCTTCAGCCATGTTTGACGAAGTTGTGCAGCGGCTGACACCCAGGTTGACCAAGGCAAACACCAACCTCCGGCCCAGCCTGGCACCTGGGCTCAAGGTGGCACTCACTCTGCACCACCTGGCCTCAGGGACCACCTACAGGAGCATGCAGTATGGCTGGAGGGTGCCACACAACACCATCAGCATTGTGGTCAGAGAAGTGGTGCAGGCCATCATCGAAGAATACAAGGAGGAGCTCCTCCAGTGCCCCTCCACTGAAGAAGGATGGAAGAAAGTTGCAGAGCAGTGGTATCAGAGGTGGAACTTCCCAACACCGTTGGAGCCATCAATGGCAAGCACGTGGCCTGCAAAGCTCCAGCCAACTCAGGGTCCTCTTAGCACAACTACAAGGGCTTCTTCAGCATCATCCTCTTCGCCATGGTCGATGCTGACTACAAGTTCATGTACATCGATGCTTCAGGCAACGGCTCATCTTCAGATGCCCAGGTATACAACTCCAGTGACCTCAAGAGTAGGCTGGAACGCAACCTCATTGTGGGCTTCCCAGATCCAGACCCACTGCCCAACGACACGCAAGATGTGCCCTACTTCATCATGGGGGATGACGCCTTCTCCCTCACAACCTACCTCATGAAGCCCTACACCTCCAAATACCTCACCCATGAAGAGAGGATCTTCAACTACAGGCTGTCCAGGGCAAGGCGGGTGGTGGAGAATGCCTTTGGCATCCTGGCCAACAGATTCCAGGTACTTCTCACCACCATGCAGCATCACCCAGAGACCATGAGGAGGATCATGGAAGCTTGCTGCATCCTGCACAATCTCATGTGCACCCGCTACCCAGTCTTGCAGAACAGGCTCGTGGACTTCCCACAAGGCAATGGGGACATGGAGCCTGGGGAATAGAGGCAAGGGCAAAACCTGATAGACACTCAGGATGTGCAAGGCCCCACTAGAGCCTCACGTGAAGGGAAGAAGCAGCACAACCTCCTGAAACACTGGTGCAACTCCCCAGCTGGAGCGGTGGAGTGGCAAGACAGGATAATAGATGCTTAATGGATGCTTCCTTCAGCCTGTCTCATCACACTGATGAGATTGGGCCATGTATGTTGGGTGGGCCTACAATGAACAGGGCATTTAATAAAGAGTTGTGTTCATGTTCAAATGTGTGGATCAATGAATAAATTGTTATTGATAATAAAGGGCCAAAGGTGTGGCACCTGGGTGGGTGGACCATACAGTCCCACTATGCTTGCACTGGAGGTTTATCTATCCCACAGCTATTACCCATCCCAAAGGTATCCCTGCCCATCCCACTGCTATCCTTACCCATCCCAAAGGTATCCCTGCCCATCCCACTGTTATCTTAACCCATCCCACAAGCATGCAAAGGCTTAAACCATTTCTAAAAGTTTACACCAAGACTTTATTTAAAAAAAGAAATGAAAGAAGTGTATGAATAAAAAATAGACTTTATTAACAAGAAGCTATAAAACAAAAATGAGTCTCTGGCACTCCTCTTGGTCGCTCAGTCTCAGGGGTGAAGGGTCCAGGTGCTGTGGAGGTGGCTGGTGCTGGAGTGCTTGTCATCAGCTCCTCCAGAAGCAGCAGAAGCCCCAGCCCCAGAAGAGCGAGCCCGTGCTGCAGAAGCCCCAGCAGAACCAAAGTGAGGGCCAAGGGGTGGGATGGTAGCCCTGTCCCTCTTGCAAGGGCTGGCAGCAGATGGCTGAAGCTTGCTGTGCTTCCGCATGGTTGTGGGGTTGCTGGCTGGCAGGGAGGCTGGCAGGAACTAAGGCTGGCAGGAAGGCTGGCAGGCAGGCAGGCACCAAGGCTGGCAGGGAGGCAGGCACCGAGGCTGGCAGGGAGGCAGGCACCAAGGCTGGCGGGAAGGCTGGCAGGGAGGCAGGCACCAAGGCTGGCAGGAAGGCTGGCAGGCAGGCAGGCACCAAGGCTGGCAGGCAGACATGCACCAAGGCTGGCAGGGAGGCAGGTACCAAGGCTTGCAGGCAGATGGCTGGCAGCAAGGCTGGCAGGGAGGCTGGCAGCAAGGCTGGCAGCAAGGCTTGCAGGCAGACATGCAGGCAGGGCAGTCAAGGCAGTCAATCCGTCCAGCAGCAGGTCTTTCCTCTGAATGGTGACCTGCTTCCGAGCTGCTTCTGTTATATCCGCGGGGCTGACGCAATGCATCCTCCCCGCATGCGCAATTAACGCTCGGCATCCGCTAGGCTTCCGCTGTGCATCCGCTGTGCATCTGCTTCATCCGTTCGGCATCCATTCTGCATCCGCTGTATCCGTTCCGTGTCCGCTTTGCTGAGGTCCTCCGGAAGCCTAGTGGATGCGCTATCCGCTCTCATCCGCTTCCATCCACTGGGCTTCCGTTCCGCATCCACTTTTCATCCGCCCTGCGTCCTCCCCGCGTCCGTTCCTTTCCATGTTATCCGCTCTGGTTATGCAAATTTTTGCCCCTTCTGAGAGCGGATAACAACGGATGGAACATTTTTCTCGTCCGTTGTTAACGTTTTGCATCCGTTGGGCAGTGTGACAGGGCCTTAAGTTTTGTATATATAAATAAAATTAACATACATATTTCTGGAATGTTCTAACCTGCATTTACCTCTAATGAAATTAAAAATGTCAAGACGGCCTGGAGTGATTCCTATATGAATTTTATGACAATATAATAAGATGGAGTTGTAAAACTGTTTTAATAAGATAAGTCTGCTTGAACTCTTCTTTTAATAAGTCACAATTTGATCAGTGGTGGGATTCAAATCTTTTTACTATTGGTTCTGTGAGCGTGGCTTGGTGGGTGTGGCAAGGGAAGGATACTGTAAAATCTCTCGTCAGAGGTTGTATTTGCCGGTTCTCCAAACTACTCAAAATTTCCGTTATTGGTTCTCCAGAACTGGTCAGAACCTGCTGAATACCACCTCTGAATTTGATGGTTTCAACATAAAGAAACTATAAATCACAGTATATAAAGTTTGTGGTGGCTTGGTGCTGAGAGCACAGTGTTACAGACTAATTCTAAACACTCCTATTCAAAAGCTGGGTCACATTCCAGTAAGGCTTCCTCCCAGGTAAAGTTATAGAGAATTGTTCAGCAAAACAAGAGACTTACTGAATTTACCATACAAAACAATTAGCATTTGTTTAGCTGCTAAGGTCAATTTTTTTAAAGTCCATTTTTACTCCCAATGACTTTATGGACATGTCCATATAATTTTCTTGGCAACAGTATGTAAGTGTTTGATGCTGCCCGAGCAAAATCCAACTGTCACGACACTTTTAGCTAGTGTCATGCAGAAACATTCTTCTGAATGTTTTATTCAAATTGATAAAAATAACTTCCTTTCAGAGAAGTGAAATAGGTGGAGTGTTTGTACAAATTGTCCAAGAGCTTTGAGTGAACATCCTGTCTTCCATTATAAAATCCTCTCTCTGGTAGTCTGCAGTTTCCCTGGCTTCCCATATTTGGTTTAAATTTCCTCAGGAGAACATCATCAGAGAACTCTTCCCTTGGAGGATTTTGGTCAGAGAAACATGGACAGAGAGAAAGAAAAATATCCATTTCTATTACAAGGCATTTGCACCAGCAGCTCTATCTTTTACCTTATAACACAAGGGAAATTCAAAAACATCAAGCAAAATTGTAAAAAACAAAAATTCAAGTACCAGAGAGGTAAGATTTAAAAAACAGGATTTCTCTGACTAAAATCCTCCAAGGGAAAGAGAAACTTTTTTTGGGGGGGAAGAAAAAAATCTTCAAGAAACTGGAATAGTATAGCAATCATTTTAATGTAGTTTATACTGAAACCTTTTTGGAAATTAAAGACAACCTACACAAAAGTTTTATTAATGAAAGTTTCGTTCTCAGGTTGTCTGAGAGAAGCTGGTGCTGAAGGAAGGTGATGGGCCCAAAGTCATCCAATGGGCTTCCATGCCCAAATGTTCTGAAATCAAACTAATGTATTCATCAAACAAAGAAAGTTTATTGTACAGTGGGATAGGCAAAATATTTCAAGGAAGGGTCTTTGAGCTCATCCAAGGTTTGGAAGATCAGAAATGAACTGATGCTTCATGAAGGCCAATAGGTGAAGGAAATAGAAAATAGGTCCTAAATATGTCCTCAACATCCTTCTTTCCCCACTGATTCATCCATGAAAACCAGCTTGAAAATAGAATGTGGGAGCAGTGCAGAGTTCTGAACTGGGTTTTGTTGTTGTTATTGGTTAAATAGTGCATCAAGCAAATCCCTCATGAGAAATTTTGCTTTGCTTCATTGATATATCTTTTGAGGAATCTTCTGGCCCATCTAACATCTCATTGGAAAATATTGGAAATGTTGAAGGAAGCCAAAGAAATGATCAGAAATATTTGAGTAACATGGATCGCATGGCCTCCAAGGTACAAAATGTCTTATCAAGACAACACATCTTACACTGGCCAACAAAACAACTTTGAAAACCATTTAGAAGGTTAGGGCTATGTAGTCTTGCTAAGAGAGAGTTCCATTGTATTGCTTAAAAGAATCTGAGATTAATATACACCAGCGTAACATTTCTGGAATGAGCTCCTGAGCAGGGTCTCAGTAGACAATCTTAGGGCTCAAGCAGGTTCATCAAGTTGTGCATATTTTTGGTTCAAGTTATGTAGACTTAGAGTTATTCACACCTCTGTGTTAATATGAAACCAGAGACAAATTCTACACTGCCTTTACTAATTATCTAAACTAACTAAACTATCAGGCAGCAACCAGAGGGTACTTATTAATTTTTTTCATTTGATTTCAAAAGTAATTTCTAGTGGACATTACAATAAATCTAACTGAGATGTTTCACTGTGACATGATTCTCTTTCCTTCTAAATACAGCTTAAGTTGGCAAACTGAGAAATAGTTCCTTTGCAAAATGGTCATGTATGAAATACTTCCACTTCTATATACTGCTCACAACCAAATTAAAGAATGCTTTTGTACTTTTCTGACTCCAGGTTGCTCACATAGTCATTCCCAGAAAACACACCAAGTAAGCATTGACCAGTATCTGGAACATGTTATGTCTTGGACCAACATCTAAAAATCTTGGCAATCATGACTAACAGTATATAGTCGCTTTGGATAGTGAGATGGGATTTATTTATTTCTTTATAAGTAAATAAACCAATGGATTTGAACATTTGGAATGATGATTTGTAGCAGAATCATCAATAAACATGCTAGCCCCAAATGAGATTTGGGTCACACTCTTATCTTCATATATTACTGGGATTTTTCAAGACACTAACAATGTATTAATTCAATATTAATTCAAATACAGTTTATTTTAGAAATATGCTTTTGGAAGACTAAAGTTGCAATCTAAAACATTAGCTAATATAAACTGCTGTTTCTTAACTGTATTGGAAGTAAAGTAGGTCAACAGAAGAAGAGAAAAAATACTTGAACTTACTGTGACTCACAGCTGCAGGAAAACATCATTTCTCAGAACACCTGCTGCATTTTCTTGAAACGTCGGCATCAACAGTGAAAAAATATGTAAAATGAAATATAGGTTAATATATAATCCAGAGTCTGCTGATTTCAAACCTGCTGGCTTTTTCTATATTGTTAATACTTTCCTTAGTGCATTCCTTCATTCCATTCATTTGTTTGTGTCTCTGATTTATACAAAATAATTTGTTTCCTATATAGCAGGGGTGTCAAACTGGTGGCCCATGGGCCAGATCCATCACACAGAGGCCATGTCCACCCCAGTTCCACGAAAACATCACAAAATGTCACGTGACAGCAATATGATGCAGCAAGTTTAATACCTATGCTGTATAGTTTAGATACATATATACAGATGAGGCAGGTATGGCATACATTCCAGGGCCCACCGTAACAACATTGCCAAAAAGGCATTATGAGTTGTAAATCTTGCGTAGCTTCTTCTCTGATAATATTGTACTGCTAACTAGAGTATACAAAACATTTGCTAGAGCAATTCTCGAATACAGCTCATCTGTCTGGAACCCGCACTGCATATCGCACATTAATCCAATTGAGAGAGTCCAGAGGTATTTCACAAGAAGAGTCCTCCACTCTTCTGCTCTCAACAGAATACCTTATACCACCAGACTTGAAATTCTAGACCTAAACAATCTAGAATTACACCACTTTTGGTCTGATCTAATATAGTACATAAAATTATATATTGCAATGTCCTACCTGTCCATGACAACTTCAGCTTCAACCACAACAATACACGAGCACACAATAGATACAAACTTAAGGTAAAGCGCTCCAAACTCGATTGCAGAAAATACAACTTCAGCAACAAAGTTGTTGAATAGAATACTCTACCTGACTCTGTGATTTCTTCCACTAACCCCGAACACTTTAACCTCAGACTGTCTACTGTTGACCTCACCCCAATCCTAAGAGGTCTGTAAGAGGAATGCATAAGTGCACCAAAGTGCCTACCATCCCTGTTCTAATGTTCCCTTTTATTCATATCCATTTCATGTAATTATAATCATGTTCTAATGCTTGACAAATAAATAAAAAATAAAATAGAGATATAATACATGTACAAAATGGATAATACATTTTGAAAATATTTACAAACTGAGAATTTAATGGTTGGTAAAATGGAGCTGAGTTTATTTATATGGGTTACTAAACAGATTGTTCTGAAAGATCACGAGTTATTGACAGTATAAGACAAGCAGAATTTAACTCTTATTATTTTACGTTTGTTGACTTTAGCCTGTAGTCTCCAGAAGTATTATTTACAAATCAAAGATATCAAATATCAAAGATATCAAAGGTAATTTCCAGGACAAATGAGTTTTTTTTAAGCAGCTGAAAAGAAAGTATGTTAGTTTCCTTTCATGACATTAAGAAAAACATGTTTTTCAAGGCTTATAATCAGTAAGCAAATTGGACTGGAGGAAAAAAAAAGTAAGGGATAAGGCATCATACCCCTACGCTTTCCTACAACCTACATAGAATAAAATAAAATAAGGAAGTAAAAGGCTAGAACGGGCTCCAAAACATGTTTGCTTGGAAACATCTAACTGTAGGAATATTTATAAGTTGTTACAAAGGCACATAAACCACCAAGAAAAGGAAAACAAGTGTGCCCATTTTGCCCCAAACACCGGATATTTGCAGTTTTAGAACAAAAACATCTTTTGTTTTGCTAGTTTTCCTTTATTTTTCCCCTTGTTAAAGGTTATGGAAGTTATTTTTCTGCATTGCAGCTCTCTTATCCACCAACCTGACCATTATTAATTCTACAATCTCTCACTTCATTCTGATTCAGTGAAATCTCTATTTCTGATGCTATGGCGATCTAAGGAGGAAGCCACTTTGGCACCATTGGCACCTGTTGCAAATGATAAAGACTTGTCTTATTTTCAGGGAAATTAATCATTAGGTTAGATAGGATAAGGGAATGACATGGATGAATGAGATAATATTGGGACATGCATTTAGCAACATAACCTGTTAACCTACTTATTGACAAAGATCCATAAATTTCCCAAACAAATGGTGATACTTCCATTGCTCTAAATCAGGAGTGTCATGCTTGCATCGTCACGGCAGCATCACATGACGTACTATAACTTTTTTCCCCTTCGCTAAACCAGGCATGGGCATGGCTAACACATGACACATCTAGCCTGTGGCCCGCAAATTTAAGAACCCTGCTCTAAATTATCTTTTGAGGAACCCTACATCATCTTTGGATGTTCATGGAAATATAGGTAGTCCTTGATTTACAACAATTCATTTAGTGACCATACAAAGTTATAAAGGCACTAAAAAAAAGTGACTGATGAGCATTTTTCATCCTTACAACAGCTGCAGCATCCCCATGGTCATGTGATCAAAATTCAGATCCTTGACAAACTGACTCATATTTATGATGGTTACAGTGTCCTGGGGTCACCTTTTGCGACTTTCTGACAAGCAAAGCCAGTGGGGAAGCTCGATTTACTTAACAAGCCATGTTACTAACTTAACAACTGCAGTGATTCACTTAACAACTGTGTCAAGAAAGGCCATAAAATGAGGCAAAAGTCATTTCAGAAATGTCTCACTTAGCATCAGAAATTTTGGGTTCAATTGTGGTCATAAGTTGAGGACTACTTATGTGAACAACTGAAATATAATATCTGTGTAGGCAGCTTTATACTGTCGCTTCAGAGGTGGTATTCAGCAGGTTCTGACCGGTTCTGGAGAACCGGTAGCAGAAATTTTGAGTAGTTCGGAGAACCAGCAAATACCATCTCTGACTGGAGATTTTACCATATCCTCCCCCTGCCACGCCCACCAAGCCACGGCCACAGAACTGGTAGTAAAAAAATTTGAATCCAACCACTGGGTAGCTTCATATAGCTTCATATCTGAAACCCGAAATGCATTACCATTTCTTTTACATTCCTGTCACTGCAGCCATCATTCTCCATCTTAGCCTAATTCTGCCAATACTGCTGCATTGCCAAATATTGAAAGTGTAGTTTCTACTTCATCAATCTTATTGTCTTGAAATGTTTTCTTTTTCTTTTGAAATATGTTTTTTTATGCAGTTCAGTTTAGATGTATGTTCAAAGAGCCGGCTTCTTTTCCTACAAGTAGCGAGTGCTTACAATTATTGTGAGGATTGCAAGAGCAGGGTGGGTGAAATGCTCCCGTTTTTATCTTGCGCCGCCATTTTGAATACTGCAGCATGAAAAGGCAACAGCATTTGGGAAGGTTTTCGGTGAAGCCCACTTTGGAAGGGATTTATCTCTCCTCCCCACTGTTAACATCAGTGTCTTGTTCGGAAAGAGGGAAGAGGATAAAAATGTGGCTCCCTTTCAGATCATCAACAATATTCACACTTGCAAGACACTGCACTAAAATCAAGAGCTGCTGCTACAAAAAAAAAAAGAATCCCAGCTTCAGCCCTCACGCTCTTCTGTGCCTTAACGGCTAACAGATGTTGGGAGTTTGCCGGTGTCAAAAAAATTAGATGGATTGCATTTGACTATTTTATGGAAGTGTAAAGGAAGCTTTTCAATAACCTAAGTGACTCAGAAAGAGAGAAAATGGCTAAAAAGCCATTAATTACACTGTAGCGAGAATGACTCCAGTGTTATCCTGAAAGCAACTGTTCTAACAGTGATGGAAATTTGATTTTGACAGCACATTCCTTCAGGTAAAGTGAACCACATAATTATTAAAAAGGAAGCCCATATTTATACTCATGTACATGCTATTCCACTTGGCATTTCCTAGAAACAAAGTAAATAATGGTAACAAAGTAGAGGTAGGTAGGAAGGAAGGAAGGAAGGAAGGAAGGAAGGAAGGAAGGAAGGAAGG
>BLBF01000003.1:32576397-32608928 GCA_015471245.1 Laticauda colubrina | reverse complement strand
ATCATCATCATCATCATCATCATCATCATCATCATCATCATCATCATCATCATCTTCATCATCATCTCTATTTGGGTCTTGTTTTTTAAAAGACTCCTTTAGTCAAGTGCACTAGAGTATCTACAAGAGATTTCTTCAATTTCAAGTCCTGTCCAGTAGGTGGCACTGGTGTACACACAGGGGGACATTTCATGGCATGCTAAGCAGGGACAATGTTTTAAGTGAAGTTTCAGAATTAAAAATGAAAATCTGAAAATTAAAAGAACCATATAAAATCCAAATACTAATGAGTGCCAAATACTTATGAATACAGTACTGATTGTCTTTTTAGCATCAAGTGATCTGGGGATGAACAAATATATTTGTTTTCTTCTTTGCCAGTATTCACTTCAGTTTACATTTCTTTAAAAAGCGTATATAAAAAAAATCACTTTGTGTATTTTGTGTCAGTTTTGTATATCTTGTGTCAGTTTTGTGAATTTTGTGTCAAAAATGAACATTATTTTGCTTAATATTTTGGAAACTTATTTCAGATAGATAATAGATGATGATGATAGATAGCTAGATATAGATAGACAGACAGACAGATGATATAGAGATAGTACTTTTGTCTGATCAGTTAATTTTATCAGATTATTTTTGTTACACTGAGAACAGATCAGCAAATTGGTCAAAATGGATATACTAAAAGTACTAAATAATAGCTGCACTTATATATTATTTGAAAAGTATACATTAATACATTCTGAACCATATGCAGTTCTCAGTTTTTAACCTGCTCCAATAAAAAAGGATATCTATGTAATGTTCTCAAACATTATCAATAAAAGTACATTATGAATAAAAATACAAGTAAGCACAATCCTTCCATAGTCTATAGCCACCAAATAAGCTTGGTGATGGCTTGGTGAAATTGTTGGGGTTTAGTTATGCAATTGACTTAATTTAATTCAGCTTTCCTTGTCTTTTGTAAATCACACATACATTTAAAGTACAACAGGCTAGGAATGCTGACCCAGCCATTTACTCTTTTTTTCCTGCAAATGTTAAGAACAGTTGTGTACAGTCCCAAAGGTGCTTTTTCAAGAGGCAACTGGACTTCCTGGTTTTTCTTTGAGGATGTTTCACTTCTCATCCAAGAAGAAGAAGCTTCTTGGATGAGAAGTGAAAAAGCATGTTTGGAACCTGGATGAGTGAGAATCACCACAGAAACTGTGAACAAACTGTACACAGTATACACAGAAAAAAAAAATCATGCACATGTTTGGGATGTTACATGTGAAAGTAAATTTATCTGATTTATCTGATTTACAGATTGATTGATTGATTGTGTGCCATCAAGAGATAGATTTTCTCCATGATATGCTGTCCCTAACCTGGTCTTTCAGTAGAATACCAATCTATCTTCCAATAGAGCATCCATTGTCACTGTATTTGTGTCAATCTATATTATTAGCAGCCATTCTCTTCTTCTCTTTCCTTCCACCTTTCTCCAAAAAGCTAGGTCTTTACATAATATGTTTGAAGTATAATTATTTGAGCTTTAATCGAGAACTTTAGGTTGATTTGATTTTGCTGCATCTAGGCTGGCCAAGGTCATCTTGCGAGTTTTCTCCAACACCAAAATTTCAGACGTGTTATTACCCTTCCTATCTTGCTTCTTCATATCCAATCTTTAATTTTATAGAAAATTTGGGGAATATTATTGCTTACACAATAGTATGGAGCCATCATGGTGTCTGCATATCTACAGTTTGTGCAGGAGAAGAGCTGGGGGCAGAGTCAAGCATGTCATCCGCTTAGAGTTGTTATGTTCCCACAAATAGTCGGTCCAAACTCTCTTGAATTCCATTGATCTTTATCTGGTGTCAATTTAATACTGAACTTTAGTTGACTAGATTCTTGTGTATAAGCTGAGCAATAAATCTTTTGAACTGCAACTTAATGTGTGGTCCTAGTCCTTTACACCTGACAGTTTGATACTAAATGGAAATTTTGTATGACTGAAACCCTTATGAAATTGATATATGAAATGGGCTGGTTTTAATCATATCTTCCAGAGATACAAATAACTGTAAATGTTTCCTAAAGAGCATGTACAAAAGTAGACACAAACTTTCCTTTCTACTACTCCTTGGGGAAGTGTGAGGAAGATGGCAAGTTAAGCACTCTCCTTTTCTCACTCCATTTGCTTCCTAAGTGTCTATTATGCTGAAATTACAGCTGTTCCCAAGACTTTGAAAAGTACATTGCTGCAGAGAAGAAACTCTTTCAAAACATGAAGAACCATCACTAAGATTGCTTAAATCTCCTAGGCAGGGCTGCCATGCCTGACATCTTAATGGCCTAGCACAGAAACATAAGTGATAAAATAGATAAAGAGAAGTTACTGTATCACCTAGAGACAGTGGCAATACTTACTCGATCCCCACATGAAGGCATGCTTAATTAGTTTCATCTTTTTTAAACTAATATATGAACTGAAGCTTAGCCATTCTCTGAAATGTGCATTTCTCCACTATTACAACACAGTTCATTATTTTTTTTAAAGCAAGCATATAGGAAAAACTCTGAACCAAAATGCATATATTCATGAAAATAACATTAAAAATACATTGCATTATGAGAAATGGTTTCCAAAACTGTATATCTTATGCAAAATTGCCAACACAAATACGTACATGCAAAGACACATAGACAAAAATACATAAATATTTTAGTGCTTTTTTAAAAGATCAAGAGCAATGAATCAGTGTTCGTGGTGTTGGAGGAATCTTCCTAACAGTAAAAGCATTTTGACAGTGGCACCAATTGTTCTCTTTCATGAGATGAGTTGAAATGGAGACAAGAAAACTTGGTCACATAATGCCTCGATTTTGATCCTGTACTGAACATAGATTAGATATGATCAGTGGTGGGATTCAAAAATTTTTTACTACCGGTTCTGTGGGCATGGCTTGGTGGGCGTGGCAGGGAAGGAGACTGTAAAACCTCCAGTCAGAGGTGGGATTTACTAGTTCTCCGAATCACTCAGAATTTTCACTACCAGTTCTCCAGAACTGGTCAGAACCTGCTGAATTACCATGCCCTCTGGACATGATGGCCTAACTCCCCTCCCCACTTTATAAGAGATATTGATAGAATTCATGAAAATAAACACAGAAACACCAAAGTTAAAAGGCTCACCCACCATTGTGTGACAAACCAGCAATCGGCCATGCTTTTGGTGCTGATTGGTCACAGATTTCTACATCTGTATGAACCTTGAAAATGGAAAAATAACTAAACAAATTTGTTACTTTTTCTCCATGCTTTGCTTGATGATAAAGTATGAGAATAGGACTTAGTTTAGTTTCTCAAAAAAAAGAAGGATGGGCAGATACATGGTTGGCTTAAAGGTGGTGTGTGAGGATCAGAAAGAACTCTGGGAAAGAAGTTAAGTAGTTGAGAAGCTGGCCAAGCAGTGAAAATGTTACAATAACTAAAATGGACTAGGCAACTCTAGGAGATGTTCACGATGAAATACTGGACTTACGATTTCTATCCATAGTAAGGTTGGCTGGTCAATTTAAAATGGGCTGAATAACTGACACTAATTTAAGATTATGGGGATGTATGTGAGAGATGTGTGTGAGAGAGGGGGAGGGAGAGAGAGAAAGACGGAGAGAGAGAGAGCTATGTATCTAGCCCTTTCTAACCATCGATAATTAAAGGTTAAATTTGCCATCCTGTGATCTGGTAAATGTGAACACTCAAAAAAATTAAATGGCCTATATCAATAGTATTTGATTAAATTGCCTCTTTCATTTGCAGTTGGCTTTTGATGAGAACATCAGAAAATTGCAAAATAATGGTGAGAGGGAAGCATTTCAAGGAAACTACTGAACAAGGAACAGACTACTTTGATGTACCCCTCCAGATAAGATTCAAAGACATGCTACTTTCAAATACGGAGCACTCATTTAGCTAACGAAACCTTCCAGAACACCACAGGAAGCCGTCTAATGATGTGGAAGGGGCATGATCTAATTTTGTTTTGTTGAAGCAGGTGTTTAAAGATGGGAATTATCACAGGAGTGATTACCTGATGTCTATAATTAAATCTCCCCAATTTCTCCAACTGCCATTTTTAAAATATAATTTGGGAACATTTTTCAATGTGGGAAAGGTTTAAGGGTGAGAATGGGAGTAGTGAAAATTATAGGGGTCTTCTGGTCCCATTCCCATCATTACTTTGGAGGGGAAATATTGAATGAGTTGTGTTACTGAAATTCAGCAACCGGGCAGCTGATTTTCAGTAACATAATTTTGGAGTGCAGGGAAAACACAACAGAGTGGCTGAAGTTGCATGTGGCCAATTGGTTACAAATACCTTCCCCTTTTGTTATCCTACACAAAAATATATTTTTGAGATGGAAAATTTACATTGGTGCACAATATTCTAAAGACAACAGAACCATTATGAGATTATGAGACACATTGTTTTCTATTTTTCCTGAAAATTCTAAGCATAAACCATGTCTTATTTGCCAATGTATTTGGAAAGGACTTTGCTTGAAGTGCAGGGGTGGGTTCCTACCAGTTCGCACCTATTTCCTAAAACCGGTTGTTAACATTCTAAGCAGTTCGGAGAATCGGTTGTGAGAAGAAATTATTGGCTTAATCCTGTAAGGAAGGCAGGAAGGAAACATTCTGGTGTTGCTTACAGAAACTGCCTCTCTGTTAATCCTTATTACATTCTTGGCAGGACTAGACTTCCTGTCTCAGGAATGTCTCTGGAGTTTTTTTTTTTTCCTCCTTTGCTGGTACTTTGCTTGTGTGGAGTGACCATTCAAAGTTACAATGGCACTGAAAAAAAGTGACTTGTGACCATTTTTCACACTTATGATTGTTGCAGAGGCCAGGCAAGGAGATGCATGCCTCGATGTGAGTGATATTGAGTTGGCCAATAACATGACCACCAAGCCACATCCACCTGGTCACATGACTACCAAGCCACACCCACCAATTAAGCCACAACCACAGAACCGGTTGTTAAAAAATTTGAATCTCACCCCTGTTGAAGTGCCACTATTTCCATGTATTGTTTTCACGTAGACTACTGAATTTATGAAATTGGGAATGTTTTTCCTATGCTAATGTTGACTACAAATCCAGATACTGTTGCTATATATCAAAGAAATAATAAAATGAAATTAAATTGATCTCTTTTTTTTTGAAAAAAAGTTTTTGCCCTGGCCCCCTTCATACAATTAAAGAATTACTAGGGGCCGCATAAATTATAAACTCAACCTGCTCATTAGTGTAAGAATCCAGATTGGAATACTCCAAAGGTAGCTGTCCAGCCTCTTTAATTAATTAAATTATTTGTCACCCATTTCACCTGAAGGTGACTCTGAGTGGCTTACAATATTTCTAATCACAATTAAAATACAAATTATAATTAAAAGATAGGGAGGGGCAGGGTGCATCGGGGAGAGATGGGGTATTCTGTTGGTTTGTCAACCAACTTCAATATGAATATTTATGTATCCATATCCATATTCAGTGAATAATCAGTGAAGGAAACCTAATCATTTCCTTGGATAACTGATTCTACTGTTAAACTGATGTTACTGTTAGGTATCATGTTCCGACATTCAGTTATTTTCTGCCCTCCCGTAATTTATAGCCATAATTCTGTGTCTTGGAACTTTATTACAGTAGAAAACTGGTCTTGACCTATTTTGTGTGACTTTCCTTCAAGTATTCCAAGAGAGCTGTCATAACTCACTTTAATATTCCAAGGGTTAAACATTCCAAAATCAAACTTACATTATTGGTCTTGTCTAGAATTGCACATAATGAAATTATTACATCCCATGATTTGGGAACAACATTTTTGTTAATGCAGCCTGAAAATTGCATTAGCCTTTTTTTTAACCAGCTCACACTGTTGACCAATATTCAATTTATATTAAACTATTCTTCTACAATGTTTTATGAAATAAATTATAGATTCTATGTTTGTGAGTTTGATTTCTTTTTTCTTTTTTCACTTATTCTGAGTGAATAAGTTTGTGTTTATCACTGTTAAATTTCATATCATTATTTTAGTCCACTTCACCAATTTATTATAAGAGTTTGAATTTTAGCTTATAATCTACTTTGTTTCATCTGCAGATTTAATACATATTCGCTGCACCTCTTCATTCAGTTACTTACACTTACACAATGAAGAATGCAGGCTGAATCTTATGGCACCCCACAAAGAATTTAAAGTATCCTATTTAATTCTGTGTCAGCTATGATAACCATCTTATCCTAATAATTATTTAAAATGTTGAACATATTTATATTTCTTTTATTTAGACCCATACACTTTGGGGAATGATGTCCTCAATATGCTATCCAATGAAGTCAATTATTGCTAAAGGACAAATTGCTGAAGCTGAACAAATCCCAACCCCTTCTGGATGCCTGAAAACCAGATATCAGGCATATGTGTTTTTTTTTAACAGAATTAACACTGGTCCCATACAATTTTTCCTCATTATCCTACACTTCTTGATCAATGTCAGCATGATCTAATTAATTACTAGTACCCTGTAGTCATAGGAAGAGATTTAAAAATAATTGCAATCCACAAATGGAAGATATAATGATGTTCTTCAAATGCTTCTTCATACTCTTCTTCAGTGGGTGCCCCTTTCTTAACATGCACTACACTAAGAGGTGATTTAGCTCAGGATAAATTCAATGGAAGCCAATAAAATTCCAAGTCAATAAATAGCTGGGGCTGAATGGCAAAAAATACATTGTAATATAGTCCTGTTGAAAGTTAATTCAACATAAAAGAATAAAATGATGATCAATGAGTTTTTCAGTAATAGAGTAATGAAAAGAAACCTTCTGCTCCCAGCAGTACACACATTGTTCTCCTAAGATTTCATACCACTTTTATTTACAAAATTTTATCATGCTTTTATGTTTTCATGACCAGAGGTTGTTTATATAACATACCAGAAAAAAGTGGGCAATGTGTGGCATTCCAAATGTTATGGGGCTGAAGCTATTACTGCATAGGTTAGGTTGATGGAAATTGGAGTCCCACAATACCTCAAGGATGATATTTTTGTCTAACTCCTGTATTTTGGGAGAAAAAGTCTGATGTGTAAGACATCCATCAGAATAAGAAAATAACTCTTAAGTCTGATTGACTTTGCCTGTTGTAGTCCTTCCAAAGGCACTGATGAATCCTCTTCCCCACCCAATTATCTGGCTAGGAATAACAGCAATAGCACTTAGACTTATATACCGCTCTTTAGTGCTTTACAGACCTCTCTAATTGGTTTACAGAGTCAGCATATTGCCCCCAACAATATGGGTCCTCATTTTACCCACCTCGGAAAGATGGAAGGCTGAGTCAACCTTGAGCCTGGTGGGATTTGAACTGCCAAATTGCAGGCAGCTGGCAGCAGCAGAAGGAGCTTACAGTACTGCACTCTAAGCATTGTGCCACAGAGTATCCTTTATAATAATAAAAGATGAATGAGCATTGTCTCACAAATGTAAAAACAAAAAAAGTTGAGCCCACACATGACAGATTGGATATGTCCTGAGCTTTTCAATCAATAGATTCCATTGCTAAGACATTTCTCCTTTATTTTTATTTTTTTAAAAAATAAAGTTTAGAATGTTGCTTCCTTTATATACTATCACCCGCAGCTCTCAAATAAATGGATTTCCAAATGGGAAGCAATTTTCACGAACACTTTTTTATATGTTCAGAATTTCTATGAATGAAATATGGGAATCCATCCCATATTCATTCATCCTATTTCATTCATCTTTTGAGCTAACATAAATAGCTAACAGACAAGGAAACTCTACTGTCCAGTTCTGTGCATGGTTCTTAGGAGTAAGAACCTCTGAAGTCAATTGAGATTTGTTCCCAAATAAAAACATGTGCTCTAGAAGAAGCTACCTAATATGGATAGAATTCCCTGAAATAATATCGCTGCTGCTTCCAGTGATATTATGAGGTCCAGATCATCCATGGTTCAGAAGAAGTTAGGGAGCATTGAGGAGTTGATTGGCTAACCATAAGGAACATTGGCTAACCATAAGGAACAAATATGTACTGGAATAAGCAGCCGCAGCAGCAGCATGACTTTGGATGTAGTATAAGATGCTGGGAAACCCATTGGCAAGTCCAAATACAGGAAGGAAAGGGACGGGTGCTGATACCAATGGCATCATCAACACCAACAGATTAATCATTCTTGGGAAATTATGCAAGGTGTTGGCTAGGTCACTGGCAGAGCAAGGAGCAAATTATGAGAATAGTTTCCCTTAGAACAAAAACAATATGTAAAAGAAAACAACAACCAAGAGAACAATTATAATTTTAGCATGATTTCATTTATTTAAAACTTAAAAGGGCTGTTCAGTGCCAGCTGTGAACCAACAGGAAAATGTTTCATTGAATTATATATAAATTGAATTTGTGTAATTTAGAACCAGGGAGAGATCAACTTGATTATATACGCTCATGTCATTTTGTATTTTAACCTCAATAAGAAAAACAAAATCATATTTTTACAGTGTTTCTCATCAGAATTATGTATATTAGTGAAAATTCTGCATAACACTTTGCATTAAAGTGCAAAATAATGTAACATTTCAAATCTTATATTAAACGTGTAAAAATAGATTTATCCATTCATTGTACAAAGATGAAGCACTTTTGCAAGCAATATATACTGGCCCTATACTGCTCTCCTAATCCCATTCTCTCTCTAGTCTAAAATGTACATAGTATATATAACCTACTTCAATAAAAATGACATCTTGGTACAGATACCATACCTAAGTTACTTCTTGGACTTATTTAAGGTCATATGTATTTATATACTTATGTATTCATTTACAACACTGCCTAACTCAGAATAGATGACTTTCAGTGGCATAACACAACAACAAAACAAGAAACCCCCCACAAAATCCTCCACATAGCCTTAAATTATATTCTATATAAATATAAAATACAAAATATAAAATAGCAATCAAGCACTGTAACAAAACAACCAAACAGGGACTTCATTCAAATGACCCTAATGCATGACGAAAGCCAGATCTTAATAGCTTAATGGATATCAATATTTATGGATTAATTATAAGTTTAAAGTATCTGATTTTCAGGAACATCTGAACACTGCTTAAATATCTTTCTCCTCTGATGATCTTGAATTGCCTAGAAAATGATAATTATATTGCCCCATCTTCAAGGGTGGGATTCAAATTTTTTAACAATCGGTTCTGTGGGTGTGGCTTAGTTGGTGGACATGGCTTGGTGGTCATGTGACTGGCTGGGTGTGGCCAACTCAGCATCACTCACATCGAGGCACGCATCTCCTCACCTGGCCTCTCATGACTGTGGAGATGCTGCAACAGTCGTAAGTGTGAAAAACGGTCATAAGTCACTTTTTTCAGTGCCATTGTAACTTTGAATGGTCACTCCACACAAGCAAAGTACCAGCAAAGGAGGGGAAAAAACTCCAGAGAAGCTCCGGAGACAAGAAATCTAGTCCTGCTAAGAATGCAATAAGGGTTAACGGAGAGGCAGTTTCTGTAAGCAACACCAGAATGTTTCCTTCCTGCCCTCATTACAGGATTAGGCCAGTAATTTCTTTTAATAATCGGTTCTCCGAACTTTTTAGAATGTTAACAACCAGTTCTAGCGAAGAGTTGTGAACCTGTAGAATCCCACCCTTGCTCACCTTCATATTTTCCACAGTCTTCCATTTTGCTTGGCCTCAGCAGGGGTGGGATTCAAAGTTGTTAACAACCAGTTCTGTGGGTGTGGCTTGATGGTCATGTGACTGGCTGGGCATGGCTTGTATGTAAATATTGTAAATATTTATGTAAATATTCATTTTTTTATTAAAAAAAAAAGCAACTTTTACCCCAAATCAGGCAAAGCAGGCAGGCAGATTGAATTGCTCACAGATTCACTCACAGATCTACCTTTCTGCAATCTGCTGCCTGAGTCTGCACTGAAAAATAGAAGCTTCAGTCCTAAGGAAGGTTCAGCTCTCAGGTCAGTTCTCTCCCGCCCCCAACCCTCTGAATACCACTCCTGACTGGGCCTCAGGGAAGCCCCCTAAGTGAAGGCAAAGCAGACAAAATTCTTTTCTTAGTTCAAGGTCATTGAGTATGGTTCAGGAGGAAATGAGGATCTTACTTTTGGAAGGATCATGATTGGGCCATGTGATGTAATGACGGCCAAGGGAGGATGGATTTGTAGTTTGGGAAATTGTAGGAAGCCTGGAAACTTTCAGATTCGGGATTCCACAGATGTGCCAGTTACTATCCTAATAAAAGTACTTTTGAGATATATTTGCCTCAGAGTTACTGATTGGGATGGAGGGTTGCTGGAACCCTGACATTCCAATCCCATGATTTCCTGCTTTCTCAGCTGATAGTCGGAAAGCTGATTGTTGGGGGGGGGGGAAAGGAAAAAGAGCAATTTACCAAAAATTAGGCAAAGGCAAAAATGCAGGCAAGTTGGATGGTGTGCATGCCAGGTAAGGAGTGACTGAGTGGGGAGGGGAGGGAGCCAGTCAGTGGTGTGATTTGCCGGTTCTCTGAACTGCCCAGAATCATAACAACCGGTTCTATAGAACCGGTCCTACAAGGTAGAATCCCACCCCTGGGCCTCAGTGACTTCAACATACCAAAATGGGCTCAGTATGTAGTACAAAGATACCATTCCTGTCTGAAATTTAATTGCCTGGAATCATCTGTTTGGACAATCCAGAAACCAACTGGCTCCTTCTGAGGTTGCTTATCCTACAGTTTATCATCTCACAGTCAAGTCTAGCAGCTCCTGTATGTGGGATTCCAGCATCATCCAATACATTGCCTGAGCCCTGGTTGGCTGTGACTCAAGGAAGATACTTACACTCTAGGAATACCTTAAGAACAGTACTAAAAAAGCAAAAGCTATCGGAAGCACAAGGTGCAATATAAAAGGTGAATCTTATTATTAAAGTTCATCTGATTGGTGGCTCTTTGCAGAGATTCTTGTTCTCTGAAAATAAATTCTAAATGGGAGAGGGAGGGATGATATTTTCATAAGCGAGAATGAAATGGTTTTACTTCAGCAGCATGGTATTCTAATGAACAGCTAGAAATATAAATGTGAGCTTGAAGGTTGTTCAAAGAAAAAAATCATGCAACCAGTCAAGATAGCAATGCCCTGTAATTTATTGCCTTCCATTGTATCAGTTATGGTACCCCAGTGGTTAACAAGAGTTCTCTTTGTCCAGAGGTTGCCAAGGAAACAGTTCCTGTCCTTCAGGAAGCAGGAAAGCAGTTTCCTGTTTTCAGGAAGGCTTAAGGACTCTCATTCTCCAATCAGAAAGTCGATTTGTAGACCGGAAATGGACAGCACGGCTGCCAAGGGCATATTATATCTCATTTGGCTCTTTTTTTTTTTTTTTTTTAAATCCTAATCCATAAACACACATTTTATACCATCCAAATTTGGGCCCATATAAGAAGTAGGTTAGAGAGTTAAGGGAAGGACAATTGGGGAAAGCAAATATCTATCCCAAAATTTCAGGGTAGTGATTAAGAACAAAACTGGACACCATAAAGAAGTTGGTGTTTTGCAACTCATATAGATCTAAAGCACATACAGCTCCTAAGGGCCAGGATACCGTTGGGATTTAGAGATAATGATTATTTTTTGTCTCAATTATATATTTTTTTTCTATTTCCAAATTGTTTTTTTTTCCTTTTTTGGTTTGTTTGTTTTTTGTGCTTTTTCAAGTTTTCTTGTTTCTGCCTAGCATTAAAAAGTGTTTTTCCCTTACAAATTTTTCTCTTCCCTTTTTTCTTCCCCCCCCCCCCCCAAAACTGGTAATAAGGTGTGAACTTAGGCACTTATGTTCAGGCTCAAGACTGATAAAAAGGATTGATGTGTGCATTCTTGTGCTCCTCCCTCCCTTCGAAATAGCAGTAAAGACTAATATGCAGAATTTCAGATAGGGCTGCATCCTGCAAGACTGCTGGAAATAACTTGATAAACTTTAAAATTCTATGAATCTTGAAAATCACAGTGTCTTTGTTAAGAAATACAGAAACATGTTCTCATCTTCTATACTTTGAAATATCTGAGCAATTGCCTGCTGTAACCTCCAGACCAGCTGAGTTGTTGAATCAATCCTCTATAGCGCATAATGGATATTCAGTAGGTCATATTTCTTTTTTCTTGACAACCCCCCCCCCCCGCAAAGCAAGCTAATTGCTGTATAAGATGATAGAAGCCTAATAGATGCTGAAAACTAAATTATATGAGGAAGTGAAAAATTGGAAGGTTGAAGAATGCATATTACAAATAGCAAAATTTAAAATTTCTTGGCTGACTGGAAAGTGTTATTTTAATTTTAGCATGGATTACACCCCCTGGAATGTAGCCATCTGCCCTTTACAATTCACTCTGGTATAGCCAAACAAAAGAGAATATGTGCACAGCATGCGAGTTGACTCGCAAACATGTTCCAAATGATTTCAAGTCTTGCATTTTACATTGGGACCACCAGACATTTTTGAGCTGTCAAAACTTAAAATTGATAGAGCAATAATAGAGTCATATATTTGAAATGAAAAGGAAACTGGTAAGTGAAATATTTCTCAGGCTAAATCAACATTATTGGTTTTGATGTCACATAGTTCCCCTTTGTTCTTTACAATCTGCTTTAAATTTTAGTTTTGAACACTTAATGTAGTGTTCCAAAAAAATATAATCAGATGGGTGGGGAGATAATTTTTTTAAAAGCCTTGTAGATCTATTGCAATGAAGTAAACATTATTTTAAACAATTCCATCTGTAAGAATAGGCATGAGCTGCAAAGAAGGTGGGGTGGAAGAGGGAGGCTATTAATTTGTGCAAGTTATGCAATTATACAAATGAAGAACACATTACAAGTTCATTAAAATGCAAAGCCAAATAAAAATGTCATGTTGATGTGACCATGGTTGAACAAAGGGAATGCCAGTTATTAAATTGCAGGAAGTTGAGAAAAGCATTTAAAATAGTGCTAAGTTTAAAGCCACTGCTGTTAGTAGAGTTATTTAAATGTTTAGAATTAAGCAAATCTAAATTGTTTACATTAGCCAAAAATTTGTTGATGGAGTCTGAATACACATTTTGTCAGTAGTTAAAATCAATTGCATTACCCTGTTTTAAATACCGATAATTTTGGAGGGGAGGGGTAATCATTTCTGTTTATTGGCCACATCAAAACATTGTTTAATATTTATCCATTTGTAAGAGTTAGCAAACATCTGGAAACTAGGATACTCCTTATTTCAATAATGCTTTAGATTTCTGCAACCATAATTTGAAATTTAAAACCTTCAGGTTCAATTCTCTGCGAAACATTTTTGACAGTTGGCTGTCCACTCTCTGTTTCAACATGGTAAACCCAACCCTATAACATAAAAATTTAAATACTTTAAAAAATAAATAAGTTCAAGTTTTATCAACATTGAAAAACATACAAACGTACACCATGTAATTATTATTTGTTTATGCAGAACAATTTCAGCTTCAGTTATCCATGTTTTTAACTGGAAAACCTTAGCTCAAATACTACACTGAAACTAAGGCAACAATTAGATTGCCTTAGTTAAACTAGATTTTGGTAGCTGCTTATGTCATAAACAATAGTTTAATTCCAAGGAATTTAAGAACATGTGCTTAAGTGACTCTAGAAATCTCACTATCTACAGAACAAATGACAACTGGGATACAATCATATCTCTTCTGACAGTGCAACTTTACACATTCTTGCCATCTCCCAGACAGTCTCCTCTGGAAAGTGATAGCTTGTAAAGAATGCCACACCTTTCAATTCTCTATAACAGTGACATCTGCAAAGTGGGTCAAAGTGGGTCAAGATAATGTTCATGACTATGTAATTGAAGTTCTGACTCTTTTGTAAAAGCACCAGAGTCAAGCACACATACGAAGAAAAAAGCTTCAAATGAATGGTTGCAAATGTTATTCTGATTTCTTTACAAACACATAGAGGGACGTAGGCAGATGCCCCTGTTCTATAGTTTATTGGCTGGAATAAATCCGCAGACAACCCAACTATGAGATATATGAAGACTTGTCTTTCAACTCATGCTAGATCAGGATCTGTTTTCTGTTGCTCCAATGTTTCTGAAGTTTATCTTTCACAGTCAAGAGAATAAGATGATAGAAGGAACCATAATTGCAGAAAGTTATTGGGAAATGTTCTGGTCTGGAAGTCCATAAATATACAGCTGTGAATAGAAAGCTTTTTGACAGATACCTACCAGAAAAGGGCTCCTTTACAGTTGTGTCTTGGTTTTACAATTAGATTGATCTGAATTTATTTGCTATTCATAATATGCCATAAAAGTGTCATTTATTTAAAACAAACAGCAAGACCACAAGACATAAAACAATGTATTAACAGCAACAAATTATTTAAGACATCTCAGCAAATTAAATTATACTTGACTGATAATTCATTAAAAATCAGAACCAGATTTAAATAGTTTTAAAGACAAGCCAAGGTCTTTGTTACAGTTTAACTATATAAAAATACTATCAACAAGCAGTTCAATAAAGGGAATTGTTGAAAGCTCAATAAATTGTTTCGGGAACTTGCCTCACTTCCTAGTTATTCTTGTTCAAACCTACTCTGAACATGGGAGACATCAACGTGAGTTTTTTTGCTATGGTCAGACCGCATCCTTATCAAAATGCAAGTCACATACACCCTGCATTTCCATGATTACAGTAGTCCATGCCAGCTACCTATTGGATCCAAGCATTTTTCAGAGATAGTGGAATTTGCTGAAAATTGCTGAAAATTTGCTGGCAATTCTGTTTTCTCTCTGTTCAACAGTGGGCCGTAGAGGTGAGAAGATCATTGGATGCTATTGCTGCAGTGAAGCCTTGTCCCCATTGCCAGTCTCAAACAGCTGTCTCAAGCATAAACTATTTCAACTCCTTCCCTCAAAACAACACTATAGAGCACTGCACACCAGAACAACTAGACACACAAGAACAGTTTTCCCCCCAAACGCCATCAAATAATAATATTTGCTAAATAATTATTTGCTAAACAAATAATTCCCTCAACACCGTTCAACTATTTACAAAGTCTTCACTACTATTACTGTTAATCTTCTAATCACTCCTTATCACCCATCCTCTCCCACTTGTGACTATATGACTGTAACTTTCTCACCTGTATCCTTATGATTTATATTGATTGTTTCATAGTATGATTTTATTGTACCCTATGATTATTATTAAGTGTTGTACCTGATGATTCTTGACTCTTTTCTTTTCTTTTATCTTTTCTTTTATGTATACCATATTCTTTTATGTATACCGAGAACATTTGCACAAAGACAAATTCCTTGTGTGTCCAATCACACTTGGTCAATAAAAGAATTCTAATTCTCTTTGGTTTACTAAGGAGATGGATGGATGAAATGGAACAATTGACAGGACTGCTAAAATAATGGCAGCAGAAAAGTAAAAATTTTCTAGACAGGCTACTAGTAGTATCACTAAATAGTTCCCTTTGCTGAAGTGGTAATAGTGGTACATAGATAAAAGTTCTGGAATCATAGTACAGAGGAAGGAGCAGGAAGAGTTCGCTTGCCATTTTAATATGCATATTATTACATACGCATATTGCATAGTTAATAATAATAGTACATACAGCTCCTTCCCTCTTGGATCAACTGTGAGATTGTCACTGGATAAAATATTAGGGACTCAAAGTTCATATGTGCTGGGAGCCCACTGTGTAGTCCTAAAAAAGTTATCATTAAATAAAAACTATAGTGATTTTCCAAATAAGATTATTAGGAAGGTAACACAGTAAAAGCTGTATATTTTGAATTTTAATATAGTAATAAAAACCTTTAGTTTTTCATGTTTCGAATCAAAGAAAATTCCTTAGGTTACAGTCTGAATACCAGTAAAATACAACTAATCCTGTCTGATTGTATTCTGTTGCCAAACTGAATATGAAACTTCTTGCATCTATAATGGGCAAATATGACTATATAACCTCAGTTTAGTATTTTAGGCAATCAATGTTATATTGTTTTGTTTTTGGACTTAGGTTGGATATTTTTTAAATATAAATTCTCTTGTGGTAATTTTGCAGCCTCTGGCTCTGGTTATGATATTCTTCAGTGTGGAATTTCTTATCCCCAGCCAAATTGCAGCCACATTTCCTTTATTGGATGCTAGCTGTAAATACAAACCTGGGGATACAGAAAGTCATATTAGTATGTAACAACCTGTAAAAAATGCTCTGCTCAGAGTGTGGACATATTCTCTTTGTTTGAAAGCTTACAACAATTAAAATAAAGGAAAACATAGTTCCTCTATCAATTAACAAGCATGGATAAACAAATTCCTATGCATCTTATGAAATGTGTAATCATGAAGTATCTCATTCTGATATTTGCTTAGGATTTAAAAACATATGAATAAAAACTGAATACTGATAAATATACCCTGCAATGGTCTGGATATTTATTATCCCCAGTTTCCTTCACATTAAGATAAAGAAATTTATCTATGGCCACGGCTTGTTTCTTGGAACTTTCCCAATGTTTGTCTCTACATAGATGTAGGTAGACAAATTAGGCTGGAATAAACCCTTCAGAGGTTTAATTTGTCTTTCTCCAGTGTTGTACCTTCTGTCCAGTCTAAGGGGCTATTCAGGTTTTTTTTAAGTGGAGAAATTAATTACACCTGCATTTGGTGCATATTTAAGCACATATTTAAACCAAATATTTAAATTTCATTTGACAAAAACCAAAAGCTAAATATACTACGCAATCTAAAACCATCCCTTCTATTGGGCTGGATGGAATATGTGCCTACTTCTTAAAAAAGCTATCCACTGCCATAGCCGAACAGTCATCCCCATCTTCAAAAAGGGAGACCCCAACCTAGTTGAAAATTACAGACCAATCTCTTTATGCTGCATCACCTGTAAAATCATGGAATCAATTATTAACCAATCCATTAACCTCCACTTAGAGACAAACAACCTATTCTCTAATAAACAATTTGGTTTCAGAAAAAAACTATCCTTCAATCTGCAACTCTTACACTGCAAAAACATATGGACTACACAGCTCGATCAGGGCAAAGCAATAGATGCAATCTACATAGACTTCTGTAAAGCCTTTGATTCAATGGTACATGACAAACTACTCCTAAAACTAAAATCTTATGGTATCTCTGGACACCTGCATAACTGGATAGAAGTATTCCTGTCAAACAGACAACAAATGGTCAAAATTGGGAGCGTCCTATCAAATTCTGTACCTGTCAACAGTGGTGTCCCCCAAGGCAGTGTTCTAGGACCAACTTTCTTCCTACCATACATAAATGACCTCTGTGATTATATTAAGTGTTCCGTCCGGAAAAATGCGAGGTAGACCGGGTTCCAACAACAAAGTCTTTATTATTTACAGCAGTTGACAAATGGAACATTGGCTCAAGCCATGACAGCCTTTTTATAGGGATTTGCCTGCCGGCTTGTAGCCAATGACAGGTATTTAGTTTTGCCGCCTTTTGAGCAGCTTCGTGGATTGGTTCCTATTGAACCAAGCCCCATTTAGGTTTTTTAGCCAATCAGAATCCTGTATTAGGAGTCTACTATTCTATATACAGAACACCCCTACCCTCTTGGTTTAGTCCTATGTGGTGACGTAATCGCGCAGGTAGGTGGGGCTTCTTTTGACTCGACTGGACTTGCGCGGTTCATTTCTGCTGAAGACTTCGACCGGTTCGGAAGGGGTTGCTGTCTCTCCAGTCCTTCTCCATGGAACCGCCTGGAAGGGTGAGTCAGCCATTTTACTGCCGCCTGAGTTTCTTAGGCCGGCGGTTTTGCCGCTCCCTCCTGTTTTCTCCGGGCAGGTCAAGCTGGCCTGGCTGGCCCCTTCGAGTGGACTCTTCTCGCAATTTTCTTCTAACTGTAAGTCTCTTTTTTGCTCTTTTTGTTTGTTATCATATTCTGTGTTTAATTTAAATGGTTCTTTATTATTTTCTCATATTTCCCCCCCCTCTTTGGTTTGTTTTTCATCGTTTTTTAATATTTCTGGTTGTGTGTTTGTACTTCTTTCTATGTTTCGGGACCGAAGCTGGTCTATGTGCCGCTTCCATTCCCTGCTGTCATCTATGGTTAGTCGGTAGGACTGGGGGCCTGTAATTTGTGTTATTGTACCTGGAAGCCATAATGGGTCCCCGGTAAAATTTCTTGCATAGACTAGGTCGCCTATTTCAAATGTCCTGAAACGGGTGGAGGAGTCGGGGGTGGTGGTTTTCTGGAGTATAGTTTGGGTGCAATCTGTCTAATTGCGACCTCAGTTTTCTTCCCATTAGTAATTCCGCCGGGCTTTTGTTTGTTATAGTACCCGGTGTAATATGCTGGAGGGTGAGAAGGCGATTTATTTTATCTTGGACATCCCCAATGTCCATTTTTTCTAACCCTTCTTTGGTAAACCTGACCATTCTCTCTGCCCTACCGTTTGCAGCCGGGTGGGCCGGCACGGTTAGGGCATGCCTAACACCTAGGGAGGCTAGGTATTGTTCGAATTGGATACTCGTTAATTGTGGCCCGTTGTCGGACACTAGGATGTCCGGCAGGCCATGGGTTCCGAAGAGTTTGTCAAGTTGTTTAATAACGGTTTCAGTTGTCGTAGATGGCATAATTTTAACCTCCAGCCAATTTGAGTATGATCTACGACAATTAGGAAAGTATGCCCCTTAGTAGGACCCGCAAAGTCAATGTGAATTCATGACCAGGGGCCTCGTGGGGTTTCCCAGTCCCTAATGGGTGCTTTTGGTGGGGAAGGTCTGGTTCTTTGGCATTTGTTGCAAGAATTTACGCAGTATTCAATGTCCCTCTCTATACCCAGCCACCAGACATAGCTTCTAGCAAGGCTTTTCATTTTAACAATTCCAGGGTGGCCTTCATGAAGCATACTCAGTACCTTAGTTTGTAATTTGGAAGGGATAATGACCCGATCACCCCACAACAAACAACCCTTTTGAATCGAGAGTTCGGTTTGTCTGGTCCGGAAAGGTTTAAAGTTCTCAGTTTTTTGATTTTCCGGCCAGCCTTTACCTACCCAGTTCAGTACACGGGCAGTCAATGGGTCCCTTGTGATGGCTCTGGCGACATCATTTGCAGATATGGGTAGATCAGGGCATGTCTCTATCTGCAAAGTGGTCATCGTTGGTGCTGGGTCTTCCTCTATATTCAGAAATGGTGCTCTGCTCAACGCGTCTGCATGGGAAATTTGTTTCCCGGGGCGATGTGTCAGAGTATACAAGTAGGCTGCTAGGAATTCTGACCATCTAGTCATTCGCGGGGACAAAATGTTCGGTGTCGGCTTGTTTCCCGCCAAAATTCCCAGTAGCGGTTTATGGTCCATTACTATCAAAAATGTTCTTCCATATAGATATTCGTGAAAGCGTTTCACTCCGGCGACTATTGCCAGGGCTTCTCTGTCCAATTGACTAAAATTACACTCGGTTTTAGACAGAGTCTTTGAATAGTATGCGATGGGTGCCTCTCTCCCATCTGGCAATTGGTGGCTCAGGATGGCACCGACTCCAAATGGTGAGGCATCACAGGTCACCGTCAATGGAAGTGTGTTACTAAACTGGATAAGAACGGTGTTTGATGTTAATAAGTTTTTTATTTTTTGGAAGGCTTTCTTTTCTCTATAATCCCAAGTCCAAATTGTTTTTTATCCAGTAATCGGTGTAATGGTTCCACTGTTGTCACTTTGTGGGGTAGGAACACGTTATAAAAATTTATTAGTCCTAAAAATGCCTGCAGTTCAGTTTTGTTCCTTGGTTCTGGTGCGTCTTTAATAGCTTTGACTTTTTTGTCAGTAGGGTGTATACCCTCTCCGTCTATTAAGTAGCCCAGGAATTCGACGCGATCAGTCATTAAACAGCATTTTTCTTGTTTTACTTTTAGGCCAGATTCTCTGAATTTAGTTAGTACATCTTTTAGTCTTTTTTTTAGTTGGGTCACATCTTTGGCCGAAATTAGGACATCGTCGAAGTATGGTACGACCCCTTTTATACCATTCAATAGGCATTCCATGAGGCTCTGGAAAACGCCTGGGGCTACACTCACTCCAAATTGGAGTCTATTGCATTTGAATGCCCCTTTGTGGGTCACTATAGTTTGTGCTTCAGCTGTTAATGGGTCTACTGGGAGCTGTTGGTAAGCTTGAGCTAGATCTAGTTTAGCGAAAACTTTTCCTCTCCCAAGAGAATGTAATAAGTGTTGGACGACTGGCACCGGGTATGCGCTTTGATGCAATGCGTGGTTCAGGGTAGCCTTGTAGTCACCACAAATTCGAACCGACCCGTCTGGTTTAATTGGTGTAACGATCGGCGTTTCCCACTTAGCATGGTCAATAGGTTCTAAAACCCCTTGGTCTATTAATTTATTTAGTTGTTCCTCTATTTTTGCTTTCAGAGCAAAAGGAACTCGTCTGGCCTTTAGTCTTCTAGGGGCTACCTGGGGGTCTAAACTAAAGGAAATTGGGGTCCCCCGACACCTGCCTAGGGAGCCGTCAAAAATGTCCTGGAACTCTTGGATCAGGTTTTCTTCCCAGTTGGTTGTGGCCACCCGGTCTACTCCGGTCATCCCGATGCCAAATGGTGCGAACCATTCGATGCCCAGGAGGCTTGGTCGGTCTCGGTCGACTATTGTCAATGGTAGTACTTCGACACGTTGTTTGTAGGCGACTCGGAAATGTCCTAGGCCTACTACAGGAATTCAGTTTCCTTGGTAGTCTTTTAGGGTTAATTTTTGTCTCTGGAGTTCTTTGAGTTTGATATCTGGGACCAGTTGTTTGATGGTGTCCCATGATACTATTGATAGGAAGGACCCAGAGTCTACCTCCATTTCGCAGGGGTTGCCTTCTATTTTTACAATTATTTTTACTTTCTTCCCGCTTTCTGTCTGAGCGCTTCCGATAGTGAAAGTCTGATGTGTTTTCCCTCGGTTAGTGGCTTGCTTGTTCCACTGCCACTTTCTCTCAGTTTGTTTTGGCTCAGCTTGTGCGGAGGAGTTGCTGCGTCTGTTTGGGCTGTAATTTTTTTTATTCCTGCAGACTTTCTCGACATGCCCTCTTTTCTTGCAAGCTCTGCAAATGGCATCGAGGAATCTGCAATCGGCCCGAGGATGGTTTCCTCTGCAGCCAGCGCATTCCTGCCAATTCCTTTTTTCGCACCCTTTCTTGATGGCGTATAGGCGGTGGACTTCGTCGTCTTCCTCCCCGGATTCTGACATCTCGTCAAAATCCTCGTGGTGAGTGGTGGTGGGAAATTGTTTCTTCCCTCCGGCCAGGCTCGTTTTGTCGTTGTTCATGTTAATCTGTTTCATTTTGACCGCCGATTTTTTCGCGGCTTCAGCGGCTGTGGCTTCTGCGATGGCTTCGGCTACAGTTATATTGGATTTATTTAGCAACTTGCTCTGTACATTAGAGTCTTTTAAACCCAGTATTACTCGATCCCGCATCGCTTCATCTAAATTTAGAAATTCGCACGCTCCCCCTATTTGTCGGAGGGCTGCCACAAAATCAGCGATGGTCTCGCCTTCTTTCTGGTCTCTTCGGGAAAATTCATGCCGCTTGATAAGGTTTGACACCACCGGTGCATAGTGAGCCTTTAGTATTCTTGGGAGCTCTGGCCAAGTCAATTGTTTCACATCTCGGGGCTTCGCCAAAGCCTTGGCCATTTTGAAGATTGTGGGCCCGCAGTGTGTCAAGAAAACAGCTCTCTTACGCTGGTCTGAGATCTCTTCCATCTCGTTACTTTCCAAATACATCTGGAAACGGTCCAGTTAGGATTCCCAATCCTCTTCATTGGGATTGAAGGGTGCAGGTGGCGCGTTATTTCTAGCCATTGTTCTTTGTCTAGTTTTATTTGTCACCGCGTGCTCAGTCTCGCGTTTAGGATGATCCCACCTTCGTCGCTAGTGTTCCGTCCGGAAAAACACGAGGTAGACCGGGTTCCAACAACAAAGTCTTTATTATTTACAGCAGTTGACAAACGGAACATTGGCTCAAGCCGCGGCAGCCTTTTTATAGGGATTTGCCTGCCGGCTTGTAGCCAATGACAGGTATTTAGTTTTGCTGCCTTTTGAACAGCTTCATGGATTGGTTCCTATTGAACCAATCCCCATTTAGGTTTTTTAGCCAATCAGAATCCTGTATTAGGAGTCTTCTATTCTATATACAGAATAGTATATTTGTAGTATCTTTGCTGACGATGTAAAGCTATTCAACACGACAGACAATACTGCTACCCTTCAAAAAGACCTCGACTATGTATGAGAATGGTCAAACAAATGGCAACTTCAAATCTCAATAAATAAATGCTCTGTCTTACATACTGGCAAAAAAAAATCAGAAAATAAAATACAGGCTGAATAGTCAAGACCTTGTTGATGATCCAAACTTTGTCAAGGACCTTGGAGTACTCATCTCTAATGATCTAAGTGCTAGAGCCCACTGTAACTACATAGCCAAAAGGCATTAAGAGTTGTTAACCTAATCTTATATAGCTTTTTCTCTGATAATATTACACTACTAACTAGAGCATACAAAACATTTGCTAGACCAATACTCGAATACAGCTCATCAGTCTGGAACCCACATTACGTATCTGATATTAACACAGTTGAGAAAGTCCAGAAATATTTCACAAGAAGAGTTCTCCACGCCTCTACTTGTTGCAGAATACATTATGCCACCAGACTTGAAATTCTAGACCTAGAAAACTTAGAACTACTCTGCCTTCGGTCCAATCTAAGGATAGTGTATAAAATCATACATTGCAATGTCCTACCTGTCAATGAATACTTCAGGTTCAACCATAATACAAGAGCAAACAATAGATACAAACTCAAGGTTAACCGCACCAAATTTGATTGCAGGAAATACAACTTCAGCAACAGAGTGGTCAGTGTCTGGAATATTCTACCTGACTCTGTGGTTTCTTCCCCAAGCCCCAAAAACTTTAACCTTAGACTGTCTACTATTGACCTCACCCCTTTCCTAAGAGGTCTATAGGGGATGTGCATAAGTGCACCAACGTGCCTAACCTCCCTGTCCTATTGTTTCTTTTATTTTTCTTATATTTATCCATGTATTCATGACTATGTTTTTACTTATACCTATTATCTTGTAAGCAACTGACAAACCAAATAAAATTAAAAACACAGTGTAATAGGAAAAAGGGCAATTGTGATGTGACTTTCCTATTTTCCTCTATCACCTGCCTGGTGCTATGTACTTCCGTAATGGAGACAACTTCAATGTGACAATAAGGTTGAGGGTTGAGTGCTATTGAGAGAATAGCAATAGAAATAGCACTTTGGTTTGATGATTGAAAAGAAGGACTAGGGGGTGACATGACAGCAGTGTTTCGATATCTTAGGGGTTGCCACAAAGAAAGGAAGACAAGCTATTCTCCAAAGCCTCTGAGGGCAGGACAAGAAGCAATGGGTGGACCTAATCAAGGACAGAAGCAACCTAGAACTTAGGAGAAATTTCCCGACAGTTAGAACAATTAACCTGTGGAACAACTTGCCTCTAGAAGTTGTGAATTCTCCAACACTGGAAGTTTTTAAGAAGAGATTGGACAACCATTTGTCTGAAATGGTATAAAGTTTCCTGCCTAAGCAGGGGGTTGGGCTAGAGAATCTCTAGTTATTCTATTCTATTCTATTCTATTCTATTCTATTCTATTCTATTCTATTCTATTCTATTCTATTCTATTCGTATAATGCTCCCAAGTGTTGTACAGCACTCTCTGAATGGTTTACAAATGTCAGCATATTGTCCCCAACAATCTGGATCTTCATTTTATCAAGCTCGGAAGGTTGGAAGGCTGAGTAAACCTTGAGCCAGTCAGGATTGAACTTCTGGCTATGGGAAGAATTAGACTGCAATATTGCATTCTAATCACCACATCTCTAAATGTCCCAAATTTCTTCTCAGGACATGACTAAGCCCTTCAGAAAATCTTAAATACTCCTTTGCTACCTGTTCAAAAGATGTTTTGGGTGGATCTTAGCAAGCTTTTTACTGCATCACTCTGGCATCTGCCTAATTCACAGTTCACATGACACATGTTCCATTCTGTTAGTCTAGTACTGTTTTTCTTTCAATAGGAAGACGTGGTGCATCATGGTTAGAATGCAGTATTGCAGGCTAACTCTGCCCTCTGCCAAGAATTTGATCCTGACCAGCTCAAGTTTGATTCATCCTTCTGAGATCAGTAAAAAGAGAAGCCAAACTGATGGGGGCAATATGCTGACATTTATAAACCCACTCAAAGAGTGCTGAAAAGCACTATGGAGTGGTATATAAGTCTCAGTGCTCTGGCTCAGTGCTAATATGTTTTCTCTCTGTGGATACCCACATTTATGATTGGTCTTCGGAAAAAGAGATCAGTAAGAGACCACCAATACAGTATTTGAATTTGGTGATGCTGGGCTTCCATCTTATGGATGGCGTGCCAGCACCCATATGAGTTAACAAAGATTAACTGCTTCGATGTCTAAAGTGAAGAGTTATGAAGTGCTTCACTTTTTAGAGACATTTAAAATGCTAAGAAGCAAAGTACTGAGTGTAATCAAGCATGGAATGAATTAAAATAACTTTTAAAACATACTGTATACAGTTGCAGTCAAATATTGGACTTATAAATAGACATAATTGCTCTTGGAACCTGTAGTTATAATATTGTAGGTCATCAAAATTACATGACCTTTTTAGAACCTCCTACTTTTCTATTTACTATTTCTATTTAATACATTCTTGATCTTTATTTTGTGATTCCAGTTTAAGCGTATCAGATATTATAGTTTATTCTTCAGTCACATGTTTAGGATGGAGCATTAGCACCTTAAAAAAATGCCACCATAGTGGTATATTAAATACAAAAGGAGTTTCATTGTAGAGCCAGCCCAGGTGAGGCTAGTTCAGTATAAAGCTGGCATAAAAATTTTCTTCTAATACTATGTTTGGATGCGTTCCCAGAGAATTGTTAGATATATTAAGGTGCTCCACAATGACCTCTGATTATCTAACAATATTTGCATGATTAGAACTTCGATCTGGATTTAGTTCTACACTCAGTAAGATTTTGTCACTTAGTAAGGAATCTGAAATAGTGATAATGGCTGCATAGTGATATTGGCTACATCTCACAGGAGCCATTTGTCCAAAATTTCACCTGAATAAGAACAGATTTTCAACAAGAATGAGCAAGATATTAAATATAGCATGCACCTGTTTTTGAAAGTTTAGGCTCATTTATTTTAATTTCAAGATGCTACATAAACCCTGAAGTGCTTAAGTATTTAACTAATTTATTGAAAAGGCAGAAGAGAAAGTGGAAAAGAGCATATTTACAATCGAAAGCACAAACTAGTTAATAAAGGATCTGCATTCAAATTATTAATCTGGGAAATGGAAAAATATATATTGAATATTATCACATCAGGTTAGAAATTGTCTTAAAAATTCCTCCAGAAGCATACTCTTCCTTCTGTTTAGCACAGATCCCTAGATTTCTGATATAGTTAGACTTGAATGATCTGACATATGGAGTTTAATTATCTTTGCACAACTAAATAGCTTTATCTTCATCTTTCACTTCTCCTTCTTCCCTTCAGTTCTGCCTGTATTCTAATGAGGTTTCCATAAAAACCCTCTACTTCAGGATTACAATGAAATCAGAATAATGAATAGTTTTATTTGGTTTCCTCTTTTGCTATCTCTATGCGGTTAATGGGCTGGGAACCAGCATATTTGTTCTGTTATTTTCCAACAAAATAAAAATGAAACATTGCGGTAAGAACCAAGCATTTCTGTCTCACTGAGGAAGCATTCCTTTTTCGCGATTCTCATCACCTAGCCTGTAATCTAACAAACACAAATAATCTTCAGTCACATAAAATATTTATAGGATGTCTTTGAACTGAATAGCCCTGTATAACCTCTGCAGTTGTCAAATATTGTAATGAAAAGCTAGGAGGTTTCCTTGCTCTCCCAACCTTATTTCTGAATATTCATAAACTTAATAAATATCCTGATGGGCACTATTCATGAGCACAGCAGGTTCTTTGAGGTCTACCAAGGTAAAAGTTATTGGAGACTGAAGTCTAAGCAATGCAAACACCTGGAATTGGGCCTTAACTTGATCCTGTCTTCATAAAACTTAATGAAATAGCTCCATCTTTCAGGCTGTCTGAAACTACAGTTCCAAAGGATGGGTCACTTCCCTTGAGTGGAATGGTATCCATAGCTCTCTTTGCTCTGAAAATGCAGATTCAATGAATCAGAATAGAGCTGGAATGGAACTTGGAGGTCTTCTATTTTAGACCAATCTATTTCTATTCCAATGTCTTCTTTAAAAAATTCATTGAACACAACTTTTAAAGTCAAAGCTGTTCCACTGGTTCATTGTTATTACGATTATTAGGAAGTTACTCAATTCCAGGTTGCTTCTCTCCTTGATTAGTTTCCATCCATTATTTCTTATCTTGCCTTCCGGTGTTTTGGAAAATAAGCTGACCTCCTATTCTTTGTGGAATCCCCTCAAATATTGGAATACTGCTACCATGTCATCCCCTAGTCCTTCTTTTCTCTAGACTAGCCATACCCAATTCCTGCAACTGTTCTTCATATGTTTTAACCTCCGGTCCTTGAATCACCTTAGTAGCTCTTCTTTGCACTTTTTCCAAGTCTTGACATCTTTTTTGTAATGTGGCAACCAAAACTGGATGCAGTATTCCAGGTATGGTCTTATTAAGGTTTTTATAAAGTGATTATAGATTCAACCTTTCAAAGATTCAACATAGTTGCTGGGAAGTAGGTGGGCTTCCATACCGGAACTTTTTGGGCAGTGTTGCTGTTTCAAGAATATGAAGGATCCTTCCTCTGAAATCTTTCATTTATAACCCTACCATTTTTGCTTTTCTTTTTTGTAACCACAGAATACACAAGAGAAATAGATAGAAGGGATGTATAATGCCTTTTGATTAGTACCGCAAGGTTCTATATGTACCTTGTACCATATGGTATTACCTAGTCTTAATTCCAAGTAAATTTCTTTGGGGTTAAGCACACCGTAAACAGTAATATTAAAGAGCATAATCTTGCTTGAATATTTCAAGGAGAGTTTTAAAAGGCAGTTCACATCCCTGCCTCTCTTTTCCTGTATCTAGAATCCAGTTACTTATCCTAGCAGCAGGAGGAAGTGGTACCAAGCACTTGCCTTGCTAGAATATGCTTCCCCAATGGATAAATGAAGTCATTTCCATTGTTTCCTTCAGGGAAAAGGAGTTTGTCAAGTAGTCAAGAATCTTGAATGGAGGAAGACAGATCAACCAATCACTCTGAGCTTTCTGCATCAAATGAACCATTTCTATCTCTGGTCTAGATTTTCTCCACTCATTTGAGACCTTGTGCCCTTGATTGAGTTAGACCCAATAGTGCAACTGCCTGCCCTTGTCAACTATATATTGAGCTAGTTAGTACTTGGATAGCAATCACAGATCTGTAGAAATTCAGGGGGGGATACATATCAGAATAAAGCACAACATATACTGTCAAACCAATAATGTATTGTTACCAAGCAAACAGCATGAACCGGGGAGAAAAATACCTATATATTTTTATTTACAAATGTGCTTCAAAATATATGGATAATCTTGCAGCCTGATCAGGGGATTACCAGCCAAGTTATTATTATCAACCAACTAAGGGGGCAGTAGTTATAAATTTCCAGTGTAAAACACTGCTTAGCTTATTGGTAGAGCAGTTTCTGTCCATGGATCTGAAACTGTAATTGTCTGATGGAACTTCCTGATATACCAGCCCTTTCCTGTTGAGATCCTGACTTTTAGGTTTTTTGGGGGGGAGGAGCCTAAACCAGGGCTGGCTTGGCTTTAGTTTATCTCCTGACTTATTGACTGTTTTTCTGGTTGTATTCAACAATTCAGTCCCGTATAGGAAAATGCTTAATCCTGTGCCTTGAAAAGCAGACAATCAGGGAAGCCAAGTCAGAAAGGGATGGGGGAGTGGATTTCCCATTTTAAAAGAATTTTTTTTTAAAAAAAATCATGATAGCCAGACTGAAGCATTGAGGACAGTACATTAACATTTCAGATAAAGCAAACATACAAACATACATACAAACACACACACACACACACACCTATCTGGTCACAGTGGATAAAATTTGGAGAGAGAGTCTCTGTTCCCAGAGCTGACTTGGCTTTGGATTTTATCAGCCCACAGCAATATTAGCAAATTCAGAAACAAATTCCAAATGAAAAGATAAGGGATTGACTAGAACTGTGCTAGAAGCCAGTTGATGTTTAAGAAACGTTGATTCCTTTAGCTTTTCTTAACTTATTGTTTTCAGGATAAACTGGCTTGCGATATATCTGGAAGAGTTCCAGTCCAGATGTGCTTTTTTCAAGAGGCAACTGGACTTTCTGGTTTTTCTTTGAAGATGTTTTGCTTCTCATTCAAGAAACTTCTTCAGTTCTTGGATGAGAAATGAAACATTACCAAAGAAAAAGCAGGAAGTCCAGTTGCCTTTTGAAAAAAACACCTTTGGGACAATCAAGACCTGGATGACTGATAATCTCCATACACATTCGCTCCAGTCTGGAGCTGGCTGTTGAGTTGACTCACGTGTTTTCAGTTCTCTTGTGTCTGTTGAACGTTCTTACATTAGTAAGAACTCAGTCGTGTGTATGGCCTCCATGTGCCTGTATGACCTCCCTACAACGCCTGGGCATGCTCCTGATCAGGTGGTGGATGGTCTCCTGAGGGATCTCCTCCCACACCTGGACTAAAGCATCCCCCAACTCCTGGACAGTCTGTGGTGCAACGTGGTGGATGGAGCGAGACATGATGTCCCAGATGTGCTCAATTGGATTCAGGTCTGGGGAATGGGAGGGCCTGTCCATAGCATCAATGTCTTCGTCTTGCAGGAACTGCTGACACACTCCAGCCACATGAAGTCTAGCATTGTCTTGCATTAGGAGGAACCCAGGGCCAACCGTACCAGCATATGGTCTCACAAGGGGTCTGAGGATCTCATCTCGGTACCTAATGGCAGTCAGGCTACCTCTGACGAGCACATGGAGGGCTGTGCGGCCCCCTGAAGAAATGCCACCCCATACCATTACTGACCCACTGCCAAACCGGTCATGCTGGAGGATGTTGCAGGCAGCAGAATGTTCTCCACGGCGTCTCCAGACCCTGTTACGTCTGTCACATGTGCTCAGTGTGAACCTGCTTTCATCTGAAGAGCACAGGGTGCCAGTGGTGAATTTACCAATCTTGGTGTTCTCTGGCAAATGCCAAACTTCCTGCACGGTGTTGGGCTGTAAGCACAACCCCCACCTGTGGACGTCAGGCCCTCATACCACCCTCATGGAGTCTGTTTCTAACCGTTTGAGCAGCCACATGCATATTTGTGGCCTGCTGGAGATCATTTTGCAGGGCTCTGGCAGTGCTCCTCCTGTCCCTCCTTGCACAAAGGTGGAGGTAGAGGTCCTGACGCTGGGTTGTTGCCCTCCTACGGCCTCCTCCACATCTCCTGATGTACTGGCCTGTCTCCTGGTCGTGCCTCCATGCTCTGGACACTACGCTGACAGACACAGTAAACCTTCTTGCCACAGCTCACATTGATGTGCCATCCTGGAAGAGCTGCACAACCTGAGCCACTTGTGTGGGTTGTAGACTCCGTCTCATGCTACCACTAGAGTGAAAGCACCACCAACATTCAAAAGGGACCAAACCATCAGCCAGAAAGCACAGGAACTGAGAAGTGGTCTGTGGTCACCACTCCTTTATTGGGGATGTCTTGCTATCTGCCTCTGCTTTCCACCTCTTGTCTATTCCATTTGCACAACAGCCTGTGAAACTGATTGTCAATCAGTGTTGCTACCTAAGTGAACAGTTTGATTTCACAGAAGGGTGATTGACTTGGAGTTACATTGTGTTGTTTAAGGGTTCCCTTTATTTTTGTGAGCAGTGTTTGTACACATATACATGCATGCATGCATACACACGCACACACTACCCTGTACAAATACTCATAAGATTGCATAACCCATGGTTCAGAGCTGCTCCAAACCAATACATGAAAACAGATAGACAAAAGCCACTAAAAATATTGAACAATGACAGAAAATATGGCTAATGATATTTGAATTAGCAGATAGGGAAATTATCACTTTCACTTAGGAAAAAGGAATGCAGCCTCCAAAGTGTATATAAAGCAGTTTCTCAAAAGGAAGCTTTATTTTTATATTGATGCAGGCACACGGGGGGGACATTTCTGCATAATTTATCATTAATAGCAGTGGAAATTATATGCACTAGGTTCCTAACCTCCCACCATCACTTCTTACTTAGTGATCAAAATTATAATGAGTATGCTGATAGAAATACATCCTTTAGAAAAACAAATAGCTAGGAAATGTGAATCTGTCACACTGGAATTGTGGTACAGAATGATTGTACAAGTAAGCAGAAGTGTTGGTTTTCATTAAGTATCCTGGGAATTTTTTTGTTTTGGAAGAACCAAATTAATTGATGGTGAGGCATAAATACATTTAGGAGAATAGAAGAGACTTGGGTCATCGGCTGAATGATATCGACAGTAACCAAATCTTTAATGTATTTCTGACCATCCATTTTTCAGTTACAAAAATTATTGTCTGGTCTATGTTGTATAAAATACTGCTTTATAAAGCCTTAGTTGGGCCACACCTGGAATACTACATCCAGTTTAGGTCACCACATTACAAAACATTTTGCTACATGATTATTCCCATATTAACTTAGATGGGCAGTTAATTTAAGTGAGCAATTACCTGCTAAAGAATTACTCTCAGGATCCCTGTAACCAGATCCAACAATGGATCATGTTTTCCTCATTACTGCTTCACCTACCAATCCAATAAAATCAGAATAGAGCTGGAAGGGGCCTTGGAGGTTGTCTAGTCTAGCCCCCTACCCAAGCAGAAGATCGTATACCATTTCAGAGAAGTGACTGTCCAGTCTCTCTTCTTTAAAACCTCCAGAGATGAAGCACCCACAACCTCTGAAAGCAAGCTGTTCCATTGATTAATTGGTCTTACTATTAGGAAGTTTCTCAATGTTTATATTGGTCCTTGAGTGTGAATAAGGGTGAACAAGAAGAGAAGAGTTCCATTAATTAGTGGAACAACTTGCCTACAGAAGTTGTGAATGCTTCAACACTGGTAGTTTTTTTTTTTTTTTTTAAAGATTGGATCACCACTTGTCTGAAATGGAATAAGGTTTCCTGCCTGAGCAAGGGATTGGACTAGAACAGGGATCAGCAACCTTTTGGGCCTCAGGGACCACCAAACTCATTATTTTAAATCCTGCAGACCAGAAACCCTGGGAACCCCCCCCCCCAAAAAAAAAAAAACCCCGGGAAATCCCCCCCCCCCTTTTCCTACCAATCGATCATTCTTTATTTGGGATTGCAGAATACCAGCTCCAGCTCCAGCTCCGTTCTGGGGGGGGGGGGGGGTTGGAGAGACTTTTGGCACTTGGGGCAAGTTGTCCCCCTCTGCCCTTTCCCCTCTCCCCTCACTACCTCATGTTGTTTGTGTTGTTCGAAATGCAAGCGACAGAAGCTTTGTGTTTCCTGGGGCCATGTGGGCAGCGCAGCCTTGTGTTCCTGCGCAGCCTGGATTAATTGCTTTGGGGGTGACATTTCTCTGCGGACCACCAAAATTTTCTCGAGGACCACTAGTGGTTGGTGAGCAGTGGGCTAGAAGACCTCCAAAGTCCCTTCCAACTCTTCCATTCTGTCAGCTTCTGGTGAGGACATCTGTGCAGTGTGCTGGGTGACTTCTTCTCACAAGCAACTCCCTCAGCAATTCAACCGGAGTGGGATTCCTTTCCCCACCAGACCCTCCACGTATTTGTCTGGTTGTAAAACGGACCACAGTGATTGCAAGCATAGCAGCCAGCCAGGTACTATCAATGGGGTTGCCGGTTGAGGAAATTGTGTCATCTTTCCTGAACTGGGAAAAAGCAGGGCTGAGCGAAGAGGGGGTGGGAGGGGAAGGGCGACTTCACCCCAACGCGGAATTCAAATGTTTCTCGCCTCTTCTCAGCCTGAGGCTTGATGGGGTAGGAGAAGGTTTCTCTCCCTCCCCCTCCCCCTGGCCCGGAGGAATCGCTTCACTTCACACTTCATATTTTCAGCCAGAAGCTGAGCTTGCAGTCTCTTTGCAGGTAAAGTCCCTCTCCGCTGACAGGGCCCTATTCACCTTCTTCGCCCGCCTGGAAGGCAGGGTAGCCACCACCCCCTTTTTTTTTTTTTAATTCTGCGTGCCGATGGAGAGAGCGGACTTCTC
>BLBF01000003.1:32537802-32572418 GCA_015471245.1 Laticauda colubrina | reverse complement strand
TGTGTGTGCTTGTGTGTTTTAGAACTGCCATACAAGGAGGAGGGCAGGGGGACAGAAAGAGGGGAAGAGAATGAGATTTCTAGATGGTCTTGTAAGAGTGCCTTAGAGGTTTATGATAGAATATCAGTGGTTCTGGTGAAAAATTACAGTTCTGGAATTCTGAGGAATGAGATTTATCTCGCACGGACAGGGGAAATTAATCAGGTCTTTCCTAAAAGGCAGGATCTTCCCGAGGATTGCAGGCTAAGGTCACAGGGCTTATGAGTTGTCCAGCTGCTAGTCTTTATCAGAGAACAAGATGTGCTGATTGGATGCCTAAAAGAGCTCATTGCCTTCATCAGCTTCTATGTATGAATTGAGAAGAGGTGCCACCAAGCAATTAAACGTCCTGGCCTAAACTTGATCCCTCCAGGTTTAAAAAAAAAATGAGAGAAAATGAATGAATAAACTCTTTGGAGAGTGATTGATCATCTTTATTTATCCTACTTTACTTACAAAACCTTAGAAAGGGAGACATGCAAGCATTATGTCCTTCCTTTGATGAACTTTCCATGCTTTCTTATCCCTTTACATTTTTTCTCAAGAGGATTGAGACAAAGAGAGGGAGAAGGAAAGAGGGGGAGAGAGAGAGGGAGGGAGGGAAAAAGGGAGGGAGAGAGAAAGAGAAGGGGAGAGAAACAGAGAGGGAGGAGAGGGAGAGACAGAGGAGGGGGAGAGGGACAGAGAGGGGAAAAAAAAAAGAAAAAGAGAATGAGAATTAAGGAAGAGAAACCAGAATACTAGCACAAGGTCTTTTGGTAGTGCTGGGAGTCACTGTTTAGAAGCCATAAAGGGAAAAGTTGCATCTAAAATGCTTCAGAACTTTGCAATTTGATTTTATGTAGAAATCAAATTGCAATCATTGCAGGAAGAGAGCTCTGTGGGAGCCAGGAATCTGACAGCACCTGAAAGAATTTGGTAACATTTCAATATTTTTCAATTCAATATTTTTTCTTTGCTTGTTGCCCTTGAGACAATGTTGACTCCTGGCACCAGCCTTCCATGTCCCAACAGTTTTCTTGGTTGAGATTTTAGAAGTGGTTTGCCCTTGCCTCTTTCCTAGGTCTAAGAGAGAGTGAATGGCCCAAGGTCACCAGGCTGGCTTTGCATGTAAGGGCAGGAGTAGAACTCACAGTCTCCCAGCTTCTAGACCAGTTCCTTAATCACTGTACCAAACTAGTTCTCACTTTGGCACAACATACTCAAAATAACTAGAATGAGCAAGGAGGGGAATGAAATATCATTGCATAAATGTTAAATACCCTATTCAAACAGTTGGAGTTTTTCTTGGGAGTGGATTAGAGCCTAAATGGTTTGGGGTCAATTCTTATCTATCAGTCCAACCTCACAGGATTGTTGTAGAAAAAATGAAGTTCATACGGTGCCTTGAATAATGAAGGAAAAGTGAAGACTCCAAGTAACAAAGAACAAATGAATAATCTGACACAAACCTTATTGCCTTTGAAGGAAGTCACCTTCTCTCTCTCATACTTCACCTCAGTAACTTTGCTAGGTTCCTTGTAGATTTGATTCAATCCTCAAACTCGCCTCCCTACAACATAATCCCTTCTGGACACCCTGGGAATCCTGTGAGTTTGGAAGCCAGGAGGTTGAGACCGAGGCTGGTTTATGTCAATGAATCAGTGCTTCATTTTGACGCATTCTTCTAACATATGTACCCATTGCCATACTCCCATTGCATGTTAGAGTGGGCAACATGTCCAGAGGTGGTATTCAGCCAGCTCTGAGGTTCTGGAGAACTGGGAGCAGAAATTTTGAGTAGTTCAGAGAACTAGTAAATATCATCTCTGACTGGCCCTGCCACCATTTGTTCTCTGCCTCCCGAGTCCCAGCTGATTGGCTGGGTCTTCTTTTGCTGCCCTCCACAGGAGAACGGAACTGGAAAGCAGGTTAGTGGGGTGGGGAGGGAATGGAGATTTGGCAGTACCCTTCCCCTGCCATGCTCACCAAGCCATGCTCACCAAGTCACACCATACCACACCCACCAAGTCACGCCCACAGAACCAGTGGTAAGAAAAATTTGAATACCACCACTGAACATGTTGCATGAAAAAGGGAAGGGGAAAGTGATAATATGCAAAAAAAATAATAATAATTAGAAGGACTAAAATAAGAAAAAGAAAATACAGCTAGATTTCATTTACGCTAGTGTCATTCACTGTGCAGCTCCATTCCTTTCTGTCCTTGGTAATCATTCTTCTTTCCACCATGTCCAAATTCCACATGCTACCTTTTCTTGAGTTACACTTTAAAGAATATAAATTAGAAATGCTTCACTTCTTGATAATACTTTGAATAATCGCAATAGCAAACTGCCTGTACTGAAAATATTTAGATAACCTTTAGATAGGTGACAAAGGCTGAATTTGAAGACTTTGATTATTCTAAGAATAGGCTATTGTAATATGTTGATAATGGGAGGACCCCTACAGTGAAATATCAGCCCAATGGAAAAATGATTAATGTTGAATGGGTTTCAAATTCCTTTCCTTTTCTTTAAAACTTGCAAGTTTAGCATTTCATATATGAATACAACTAAGGCTATGCAAAAAATATGTCCTTCAATCCTTGTACCATTTGCTCTTGCAAGAGAAACTTCTGTTTCTTTTCTACCTCATTCTCAGAGTACCTTAGAATTTATTTTGGGATAGTCTGGGACTCATTTTATACTGCAAGATAATCAAAGTGTTTGTACTTTGTTATCCTTTAAAAGAAACTTCCAGGCTGTCCCTGCTTTGTGATCTAAAAAAAACCAAGGAAAGAAGTTTGCTTGAGATACATTTCCTTGGAAATTAAATACAGCTAGTCCTCATTTAATGACCACAATTAGGACTGGCAATTTAGTTGTCAAATGAAGTGGTCGCTAAGTTAAAACACAACAATGCTTATGAACTTACTTGAGCTTTCTTTGCTTTACAGACTGCAAAGTTTGTAAATGAAAAGACATTTTGTCAAGTAGCTGGTTACAAAATTGTTTTTTTTAATCACTGTTGCGACTGCAAATGGACATTAAATGAATCAATTGCTAAACAGGGACGACCTGTGATTTTCTATTCATTGTATTGGAAATGTTTGTGGGAAAAATGGATTAGAATATGTTGACTCAGCACTACCAATAATACTTGTAAATTCAGGTAGTGGGCATTAGAATTTGTGAGCAATAGTTTGGCAAAAATGGACACACAGCAAATAAGATCTTGTCTATGTGAGTGGATTTGTATGTGTGTAATTCTGTGTAAATATCTGTCTATCACATCATAGCAATAGCACTTCGACTCATATACTGCTTCACAGTGCTTTACAGCCCTCTCTAAGCGGTTTACAAAGTCAGCATATTTCCTCCAACAATCTGGATCCTCATTTTACCCACTTTCATCCCAAGGATGGAAGGCTGAGTCAACCTTGAGCCGGTCAGGATCGAACTGCTGGCAGTCAGCAATGAGTTAGCCTGCATTCCTGCATTCTAACCACTGCAACACCACGACTCTTGGTTATGAATGGAAATGGTTATGAATAGGCCTTTTCAGGAGCAGCATCCCAGGTATGGAAGAACCTCTGCGGGAAAGCCTATTTTGTTATCTTTTCAGCACCAGAGGGAAGGCCTTTGTTTTTTCCTGGGGCATTTCAGTCTCCTTATCTTGCTTTTATACTTCAGTGTCAAGAGTGTTGCTTTGCATGCAGAAGGTCCCTAGCAATCCCAAGCAAGCCTATAAAAGTAAACACCAGATTAAATATAAAGGGCTGTTTGAAACCCTGATGAGCCACTGCCAGTCCCTGCTAACAGTGCTAGGCTAGCTAGACCACGGAGTGTCTCACTCTATTCAAGGATGCTTCCTGAGATGCATCTTAAGCAGTTTTAGCTCCATGACATTTTTAGATGTCTTTTGCTTATATTAGCCTCTGTTGTTTTAATTGCTGTTTTAATTGATTCTTGTAATTGCTTTTTCTTTTTTTGGGTTGTTGTTGTACTACTTTTGATTTACACAGGTTTTATTCACGCTTTATTAGTACATTGGATTAAGAGCTATTACCTAGAGGGTGACAGATAAATCTAGGAATAAATAGTATGCAATTAAATGATTATGCTCTCAAGCAATTTGGCAGATCTGTAGTCTCCTCTGCTGAAGGTTGAATGCCTTCTTCTCCAAGAATATTACCTCTGACCAAAAGTGCCACAAATTGAGGATGGGAAAACTCTTGTGTATTAAATTCAATTCAACACCAGTTCAATTCAGTATCATGCTCTGGACTGTTTGGGAGGAGGAAGCTTACACTAAAGTTATATTTTAGAGTACCCCCAAAAAAAATTGCCACCAGAAAAGGCGCCAGGTCTTATTTTTGGGGGATGTAATCCACTGACTAACCTCGCTTGTGTGCATCACCCCTGGCCTCCTTTTCGCTGTCAGAGGCCTTCAGGAACTTCTTCTGCAGCTTGCAAGGCTTTCTTGAAGGCCTCTGCAGCCAATAACGGAGCTCCAGATCGATCCGGTGCTTTGTTATCAGCTACAGAGGCCCTCAGGAAAGTCTTGCCAGCCTTGTCAGCTGCAGAAGAAATGGGCTGGCAGGACAACTGTTGAGGTGTGCAAGTCCTGGCTACAACTGTCCAAAGGAAAGTAGTCGGGCAGCTCCACCACCCCCCATCTCCACCCTGGCTTAATTTTTACCCGTGCACTCTGGAGTGGGCTTATTTTGGGGATAGGACTTATATTGGGCATATGTGTAGAAAGCAAGGTAGGACTTACTTTCAGGATAGGTTGTATTTTCAGGAAAACAGGATAATAAAGGAGAGTATTTATAGCTCAGGGTTGAAATAAGGGATCCTAACATCATCAGTGCCAGTAAGGAGTGCTGTTTGCTGTCATTTTATATTTTGGTGTCTTGCCTGCCTGTGTGAGTTGGGGCGGTCTTAGAAATTCTTGTTGTTATATTGGAAATAGTAATGAGCTAGAAAATATGAAACATAGGTGATTAAAGTGAAAGACAAAACTGGTATTGTTATGTCATGGAATGTTAATAATTAAATGAAATAGGGAATAAAAATAAAAGAAGATGGAATAAGAGGAAGGAATGAAAATACTTTAATTGTTCTTTAGTATTTATAAAATACAATTGGAAAGAAATGTAAAAGATTTACGATGAAATCAATATCAGTTGTCAGGATGAATTGGAATAGAATAACCATTTTATTCATTTATATAATTTTTCTTTTTTTTATAATTTAGTGTATATTTTTAAGGGAAAGTACCAAGCAGAATTTGGTTGATATAAAATAGGTATTAGAAATTGAATGTTATAATTGTATAATGTATAAATTAAATGTTTAATGAGATTTGAAAGGGTAACAATTATAAGATATAAAGGTGATACACTCTACTTGGTCATCATAGGGGAAACCTTGCTTTTCAGTGCCTGGAAGGGGAGGGAATTGGGTTTTTTTTTCCCTTTTGGAATGATGATGGAAAAAGAATGCATGAAACTGTAAACAGGACAGACAAAACTACAAATATAAAGATGAGAAAGATATAGAAATTTAGAAAAAAATATGTAATTGAATTAGAAAAGAATGAGATAATCATAAAGTAAGGGAAGGGAAAAATTATTGAAAAATTGATAAAATAGTGACAAAATATGAAATTGAATATAAAGATTAATATGTAACTGAGATTATGTCTGTATGGAGATATGACAACTTGGAATCATGAGGCTCTCAAAAAAGATATTTTATTTGTATTATGTTTTGTGAAAACCCAAATAAAACTTTTATTAAAGAAAAGAAATAAAAATATTATTTGGTTGGGCTGTTTACTGAGCTGTGGTGGTGCAGTGGTTAGACTGCAATACTTCAGGCTACTTCTGCTGCCTGGAGGCTCCCTGCAGTTTAGCAGATCGAATCTCACCAGGCTCAAGGTTGGCTCAGCCTTCCAACCTTCCAAAATCAGTAAAATAAGGACCCAAATTGTTAGGGGCAATCGGCTGACTCTTTAAACCACTAAGAGAGGGCTGAAAAGCACTAAGATTTAAGCTATTGCTTTTCTTTTAGTTTATATTCTGAATATAGTAAGGAATGAACAGCACTCCTTACTAGCACTTATGATGTTACCTCGTTAGGGTATTGAAACATCCGCAAGAAAACAAGCAAGCTCAGAGAGCACCAAGGATCCTCAGACAGTAGACTGACAGAAATTTTTTTTTGTCATTGACTAATAAAAATACAATTAATAAAATGAACATACAAAATTATCCCTTAACTACAAGTTGTCTGTTTGGGGGAATTTGCAGAATCAAACTGTGGGTCCAAGTGGCTTCCTTACATACCCTAAGTACTGAAGTAATCTTCAGCTGACAGTTAAGTGTTGGCTATGTGCCATTTAACCTTTGGCACATGTTAGAAAATATCTTGGATTGGTCCTGGCAACCATGATTTTTCACTTATAAGAATAGCAATCTGATACACACACACACACACACACACACACACAATCTGCAAATGGGTAAAACCTGAGGGATGGTGAAATCAATGACATTTTGGATTTATTTACTGTTGCGTCCTGAGATAATGTGGATGACAACTCAGATGGTTTACAACCTTAGCAAAGATTCTCTGGCTGGAATTATGTCCTTGTAAATTACTCAACCCTTGATTTTAATGATCCCTGTTACATATATAAAGTCAGGCCATCAAGCATATGCTCCAGATTTATCTGAATGCTGAAAAATGTGGATATGGCTTATCTATACAATCCTATTAAACACTGGTTTATTGACTGGTTAAGAAAGCCCAAAGGGCAGAATTGTAGATTTCACTTCAGTGTAGTAATCTGGAAATGAGTTAAAATAAATGAAGGTTAATTGGTTGATTATTATTAGAATTTGCATTGATTGTTGCAGTTTTACTGAAGCTGTAATTACTAGCAACTTGAAACAAATTTTGTTGGATAAATTAGTAAGAACCTCCTGTTAAAAGGGAAAAGCTGTGCTGATCTAGTTTTTTGAAGGCAGTGGGGAGCAGCTTTTGAGAAATTATGTTTTCCAAGTAGATCTATGTCTGTACCACTACAAGCAATATCAGTCCAATGGAGAAGGTTGCTAAAATCCCTCTTCTCTTGCTCTTGTAGAAAAAGGAGAAGGAGCTGTAAGACCAAAAGACTCCTGATCTTCCAAATGTGTGAACTTTGGCTGGAGTCAACCCCAGTGCTAGTTTTTGTATGAATTGGAACCTACACAATACATATATTACTTTATTTATAACTGGGTGCTCTAATTCAAAAGACCGTGTCATGGTTCCAGCCCTGCCAACTCTCACGGTTCTGCCGTGAGTCTCACGATTTTTTGTCATGTCTCACAGTCTCATGATAAGGCTCCTCAATCTCATGCCAAATTTAAAACGCTTTTTTTTTTATAACCACCGTTATATGGTGGTGAGGAGGGCCCGGAATCCCCTGGTTCAGCCAGCGGTTATTTCAGTCCGGTGGGTTCAATGACCGCTTGGAAGGAAAATCCCCACCTTCTCTCTCTTGGTGGCCATGCCTCGATTTGCGCCGAAGCAGCGACTTAGCGCGGCGGCTTCCCGTGATGAGAGTCTTGACTCTCGCACTCCCTGTCAGCTGGCCCTTAGCAGCCCTCGCCTCAAGTAAAACATGCGCAAAGTCAGGTGCCATTTTTCTCCCTGGATGGACGATGAGCCGCAACTTTTGCCCCGCCGCCTTTTCCCTCTGGGCTTCACTTCTGCTGTTCAGGGAAGTCGCGCCCAAAGCCCTGTCCTCCCAGAATCTTTCTGACGGTGAGCCTTGGTCTTGGCCCATCTTCGCAGGGCGTTGAGCTCGGCGGTTGATCGCCACCATGTTGCTCAGAATGGGATAGCCTGACAGATCGAAGTTAATTGGGGGAGGAGTGTTTCTGTGCTGGGATCTACTCGAAAATAGTTATAATTTACCTGTTCCCACCTCTTGGGGAAATGTCGTAATTACGCCATCGTAACTGGAGTGGAAAACTCAGAAATAAAACAAAGATTCGGGACTTTGGGTAGTACTAGAAGAAAGAACGCTGAGGCCAAGGTTGTTTGTAATTTACATACTAAATTATGTCTGATGCGTTATCAGGTCTAAAATTGGTCATAACTGAATGTAATTTGGGATTATTGTTTCGATTTTGTGCCTCATTTACCCATGTATTGAAACACGGGTAAAAGATCTTATATCTGATGGAATTAAGTTCGAATATTTATGTGGTATGTAGTTTTGTTTTCAGCTATATTTCACCATTCCCCCTGTTAATTCTGGTGTATTTTTTGTGTGCAACACACTCAACCATGAATTTACAGAGACTGACTAGATACAAGTAGGCCAAGATAAAATTGGCTAGTAAATATATATGGTTTAGACTAGAGTCATACAATCTAAATGGGAGTGATTCAGTTTCTCAAATCTTTCACTCTTGTTTCATTTCTTATAAAAAGTGGTTTTATTAAATACTGCTTTAAATATATTGTTGCTACATGAATGCTGTTTCTTTCATGGCTAACAAGGCCTCTTATGAAAAATACAGCAACAGGAACTCGAATTGTAGGTGGACATGATGCTATGCTAGGAGCATGGCCTTGGCAAATTAGTCTTCAAGTTTATGCAATTGGTCTAGGATATGTCCATATATGTGATGGATCTTTTATTAATAAAATCATAGTGTTGACAGCAGCACACTGCATTAAAATATCAGAGTATGTATCTTTCCATTCTAATACTTTTTCTTCAATTTGGGTGTGATAAATCTTGACCAAAGAAGTATGGACCAGATATTTTATAATAATGTATGAAAAAATTCATACATAAGACAGCCCTGCCAACTCTCACGGTTCTGCCATGAGTCTCTCGATTTTTTGTCATTTCTCACAGTCTCATGACAAGGCTCCTCAATCTCATGCCGAATTTAAAACACGCTTTTTTTTTTTTTTCAAATTTGGGGGTCGGCTTATACGCGCATAAATCTGATTCTCACACAAATGACATGACGCCACTTCTCAGATCACGCAATATCGATATTACCATACAGTCATATATACATACAGCACATTTCTTTTTACTCTGGGCGCCTCCATTTTGCTTTTTCTACCCCCGGATATAACGCGCTCTGGTTGGTTAGTAATTCACGTGACCGTGAATCTCACTATTTTTTATAGAATCTCCAGATTTTTTTAATGGGTCTCCAGATTTTCCTTTATCAGGGGTTGGCAGGTCTGTGGTTCCAAGTAATGGCCCAATCAATTCAGGACTCTGAGGCTCTGGCTTTTCTCAAAGATCCATTTTATTGGGTACAGCATATCAGCACGTTCAAATGTGAAACCAACACTAAATATTTCCTGCATTTTGTTATGATAAAAAGAATAGATACCATCCACCCACCTTAGTGTCACTGGTCACATAAACCAACCAGGTGGATGGCAGGCTGCTCAACTACTCTCTCTGGCTGTTACGAGCTCTTGTTGAGATGCCCTTGATTCCCACGGGCCTTATGGCTGTTATGTCTGGCACCTCCCCCCATATGCATGGCAACTAAAAAAGAAAGTAAAAGGAATATGGCTTCAGCTAAAGCCATTTTGAGAATTGATAGACTGTTTTTGTTTCTAATAACATGCAAACTAATATTCTTAAACCAGTTGCTATCGTTATCACTTCTATCCAATAGAAACAATAGGTTTGGAAGAAGCTGATAATATATCACAGCTGGAGAAGGCTGATACTGTATAAACCATTTGGAAGAGTAAAGTTTTTATCCAATTAAATTTCAAAATTGAAATTGATATGCCTATCCTTTGATATTGACAGCTTGTTTCAACAGACCTGTGATCCGAAGATAGAAAATTCCATCACCTGAATCTTAAGCACGGACAGAATATGTTTGTGGACATCATCTTTGTCTGAGAAATAACTTTATATGCATACTGGATTTTCCTTGCAGTTTGCAAAGACAAGGACATAGGAAGGTGTGCTATCAATTTTGCTTTCAGTTGTGGACCACTTGATTCAATTTAAATTGTCTGTCAAGCAAAGGCTATTGATTTGTAGAGACAGTGATTGCCATTGTGACTGAGCTGCTCCACTCTTCTCCATTGTCCCTCTGCTGTCTTTCTACTTTCTGTCTCCCATAAAAAGTTAACACGTTACCAGAAGAACTATTGGGAATTTTTATTGTATATGTCTCTCCCATCATAGTGAGGCAAAATGCAAATCCATTCTATGGATTTGTGCAAATACAATGCTACTGTTTAGAGGAAAAGCAAAAATGTGTTTTTAAAAAGATAATGGATATGGAATCCTCACAAATGCCAGAGAGCAAAGGACATCTCAGAAGAGATAATATATTGATTAGAATGTGACACTGCTTCATGAATGCAGGGTTTGGTGATGGAAAGACAATATTAATTGCATTAAAATATTATAAGTTGCATGATAAGAGTTATGCTCAGCAAGATAATAGAAATTATTATCTTGAAGATCATGAGGATTCAAACTGCTACTATAGTACAATAATACTCAAAAACTGAGTGATATTATTTGAACTACAAATGGTGAATGCTTATCTGGTTAAGTATAAAATAAGCAAGATCTTGTCTATGTGAGCGGGTTTGTATGTATGAAATTCTCTCTATCATATCTATCACATCATAGCAATAACAATAGCAATAGCACTTGGACTTATATACTGCTTCACAGTGCTTTTATAAGCACTGACCTCTCTAAATCAGGGATCTCCAACCATGGCAACTTTAAGACTTGTGGACTTCAACTCCCAGAATTCCTCAGCCAGCTGAGCAACTGTGTTCTCTTTGCTGACGATGTAAAGCTATTCAACACCACAGACAATGCTGCTACCCTTCAAAAAGACCTGGACTATGTATCAGAATGGTCAAAAAAATGGCAACTTCAAATCTCAATAAATAAATGCTCTGTCTCACATATTGGCAAAAAAAAATCAGAAAATAAAATACAGGCTGAATAGTCAAGACCTTGTTGATGATCCAAACTTTGTCAAGAACCTTGGAGTACTCATCTCTAATGATCTAAGTGCTAGAGCCCACTGTAACCACATAGCCAAAAAGGCATGAAGAGTTGTTAACCTAATCTTACATAGCTTTTTCTCTGGTAATATTACACTACTAACTAGAGCATACAAAACATTTGCTAGACCAATACTCGAATACAGCTCATCAGTCTGGAACCCACATTATGCATCTGATATTAACACAGTTGAGAAAGTCCAGAAATATTTCACAAGAAAAGTTCTCCACTCCTCTACTCATTGCAGAATACCTTATGCCACCAGACTTGAAATTCTAGACCTAGAAAACTAGAACTACTCTGCCTTCGGTGCGATTTAAGTTTAGTATATAAAATCATACATTGCAATGTCCTACCTGTCAATGAATACTTCAGCTTCAACCATAACAATACAAGAGCAAACAATAGATACAAACTCAAGGTTAATCGCACCAAATTTGATTGCAGGAAATATGACTCCAGCAACAGAGTTGTCAATGTCTGGAATACTTTACCTGACTCTGTGGTTTCTTCCCCAAACCCAAAAACTTTAACCTTAGACTGTCTACTATTGACCTCACCCCTTTCCTAAGAGGTCTGCAGGGGGCGTGCATAAGTGCAACAATGTGCCTACCCTCCCTGTCCTATTGTTTCTATTATTTTTCTTATATGTATCCATGTATTCATAACTATGTTTTCACTTATACCTATTATCTTGACAAACCAAATAAAATAAATAAAAAAATAAAATAAAGTCTTAAAATTGTGAAAGTTGGAGGCCCTTGCTCTAAATGGTTTATAGAGTCAGCATATTGCCCCCAACAACCTGGATCCTCATTTTATCAACCTTGGAAGGATGGAGGGCTGAGTTAACCTTGAGCCTGGTGAAATTTGAAATGCCTGATTGCAGGCAGCTGGCAGGCAGCAAAAGTATCCTGCTTCATTCTAACTACTCTGTCACCGCAGCTCTTATCATATATCATATATCATATCAATCCTTCCATCCCATATTATATCTGTCTATCTGTCTGTCTATCTATCTATCTATCTATCTATCTATCTATCTATCTATCTATCTATCTATCTATCATCTATCACTTTTCCCAAACGTCTCAGTTTCATTGTAGTGATTGGTGAGATAATGTTGGCCAATTCATTGAGAATATTTCCTTCAGACAATGAATGACTGCAAAAACAAAACTCTCCTGCATGAGATGAGGAGAATTAAAAGTAGAACTTGAGCTGTATTGCACAAAGAGTAATTCACATCTTCTAGATTCAGAGACAATGATGATTATTTGTCAAAAATATTTACATATTGCTTCTCAGAGACTAAAAGTAGTTTATGATCAAATAGGACACCGTTTTGCTCTAAGAGTTGAAAACAGGTTGTTCTTTGTGGGCATCCTAGCATATGGTGCAGCCTGGTTTCCCACTCTGTTAACAAACCATGAAAAACTTCCTAGGTGTCAAAGGGACACCGGAAGAAAATTAACTAACAAATATTTACTACTACACAGGAAATTAAAAGCCGATGATTTCTTAACCACAAAAGAAAACTGCTCATCTATCTTAGAGATCCTTTGAAAATTTAAACTAAATGGGATTCTTAAAAGGGACACAGCCCTGCGGGAACCAACTCTCATCCAGAGGAAAGTGGACAAGCAGAGGAAGAGGCAAAGCCTGACAAGGAAGTTTCAAACAATAAGGGGAGGAGACCTGTGAAAAAGTGATGCTGGATAGTTTTCCTTAAGCTTAGAGTGTTGTTATCGCCTCCTAGCTTCCCCCTCCTCCCCCTGGCAGTTCAGTGGCCCGGTTCCTGAAATAAACAAACATTTTATAAGATATTTTTATATCTTAAAAATACCTCTTGCACATTGTGAAATAGAAATGGGCCAATTGTGCAGATGTTTTTGTCAAGTATGATTGAAATTCTTCCTAGGAAAATTTCCACTTTTATGCATGTATCGAGAAACCCTACTCCCAATTGAGGAAACAAGTAAACGAACCACATTGGATAACAAAACACAGCAATGAACCACTCACAGCAAAGAGGGAGGGTGGCAGCATGAACTGGCTAGCATGAAACTTGTGGGGACATGACTATTGGGGATCCCCAGAGATTTCTTTGTTTTGCACCACGTGGCTCATACCCTTGAAAATGCAGGTAGCATAGCACATTTCTTTCCAGTGTCATGAGGAAGAGATCCTCCAGATTGCCAGTCTTGGGTTAAATATATATTGTTCTGTCTATTTATGAGCTGGTTCTTTGTGGATGTAGCAGGAGGACCACTGAATTCCCTGTGGCCAAGTTTAATGGTTTATTTAAAAACTAAGCTGAATTGTTTCAGGTTTTCTATTCTTTTTGTACTTTTTGGATTTTTTAATACTAAAATACAACAAATATATAATTAAAAGAGCAGTAACAGCACCATATATGGAGATCACAATTATTCAAGACCAACCTTACTAGAACAACAACCAAAGTTGCTGGGACTGCAGTCCTCAGAATTTCCAGCAAGCATGGGAATGGATGATAGAATTTTATTTGATATAGCTGAACACCATGAAGCTGAGGAATGATTGGTTTAAAACATAAAAGTCCATGGTTCCATTATATTATTATAACAAGAGAATATATGGGCATTTAATACATGGCTTTTGATAAGAGAATTAATGAAATATGATGAAATAAATCATGATCAAACAAGCAAAAGCTGAGATAGACTGGATTTTTTTTTTTTAAATGTGGCTTTAGAATGATGCAAGGGAATCTTACACTGATTTCTATTTTGAGATAATAAACAAGAGTCAAAGACAGTGGTCATTCTGTTGTGTATCTCATACTTGCAGACAGCAACAAGGCTCATTGTGATATCCTGAGCTGGGGTGTGGTGAAGAAAGTTACTATTTCTTTTTCTGTAACTAAAACAGAACCCAAAGCTGCCAAGGCCATCAATCATAAAGCCTTTGTGAGCATTTACAGTGGCATTAAAACAAAATAAAGCTGCTTGCCAAAAAGACACTGTTTTTGTTAAGAACAAGCAAAACAACTGAAGAAATTATACAGTGAATTTATGCCGATACCAGTTAGAGTCCTCTACCTTAATTACAAGCAGGATACTTTTTATTAGCATAAAGAATTTGATTTAATCAGAATTGAGTACTTTGAAGTCCTATCCATTTTGTGGGAGATGACATGATTCAAACCCACTGTCAGAATAAGATGCGATACTGGTTCGAAGTGGACTTCTCTTTAATTGGCAATGAGCAGCAGTCCACTAGAATATTTTTGGACACATTTGCTACTAATCAGCTGATGACCTGATTACTATCTTCCAATGTCTGAAGACTATAAGTTCAGGGAGTAAAGATGTTCCTGTGCTCCAGAGGTTTGGACCCCAAGAATGAAAATCTCAGGAGAGCAGTAATATTAAGAGATGCTTTCTAAATGTTAGCATTATTCAACAGTGCATGTTACAAAAAACCAAGTTCTCTTCTTTGATGGAGATATTTTCAGTGGTCATTGGTTGGCCATCTCACAAAAATGTTGTAAATACATCTATTATCATAGATCAGGGGTGTCAAACTTGATTTCATTGAGGGTTATGTTTCACTTCGGGGGACCTGGGGTTCATGGCCAGGGGTGGCATGGCCAGCTTGACATCACTCCTGTTGGAGGTACCTGTGGTGGCCCAAGCGCTCTGCCAGTGACAAAGGAGCTTGGGAGGGCTGCTCATGGTCCTCCCTAGTTCTGTTTTCACTAGCAGAGGGCTGCAGGAGGCCATCGCATCCGAAAACAGAAGTTGGGAGAGCAATATGCTGGCAGAGTCACTGCAGGTTGATCCTTCATTGTTTCCAGGGCAGCCTCGCAGGCCAGATCTAAGCACTCTGTGGGCCAGATGTGGCCCGCGGGCCTTGAATTTGACATCCCTGTCATAGATTTATTTTGAACAGAGGTTTAGATGAAGTGACCTCCAAGCTACTTTTTAGTTCTATCTATTTAGCAGAAAATAAAATGCTAATAAATTAGAGAAATCTCTTACAATTGTAATTTCCTTCCTTCCTTCCTTGTGCTCTGTACACTCTAATTTTAATTTTTATTTATGTATTTATTTTTGTGTTTTCAATTCAGTTTTGACTCTTGGAGACTCTCTGAACTGGTACTTATAGTTTTCTTGGCAAGTTTTCAGAAGCTTTGCCTAAAGCTGAGAGAAAGTGATTGGCTCGAGGTCTCCCAGCAAGCTTTGTGCCTCAGATAGGACTAGAATTCACCACCTCCCAGTTTCTAGTCTGGGGCCTTAACCTCTAGACCAGGGTTGTCAAACTGGATTTCTTCAAGGGCTGGATCAGGGCCGGGGGAAGGAGATGGGACAGATGCCTCTTACAGCACTTTTCCAGGCAAAATGGAGCATAAGAAGACTGTGCCCCATTTTGGCTGGCAAAATGCTGCAGGAGGCCATCCAGGCTGAAAATGGGGCCCCCAGACCTTGAATTTGAAACCCCTGCTCTAGACCAAACTGGCTTTTGCACTCTAATAACTGACTAGAAGAATTGTGGCCTAATGTACAATTTGTTGGCTCTGAAAGTTTGCCTGGATGGGGGACGAGTGAAGGGTTTTTTTTTTCAGCACCCCATGAATAATGAACCACAGAATTATATTTATTTTATGGATAATAGATAAATAACATTTTGGATCCTTATTTAGTCTAGTATCTGGGTTTTCATAGGAAATCAATGAATCATAACCGAAGGACTGTTAAACTATCATCACATGATCATCACAGTCAACCATTAACCTGCTTATAATTCCCTACTTGGTACCTATCATCACACAGCCATGCTAATGAAGTTGGGGACTACCAGTTTGGGGAATACATAGATGCTCACTATCTCCACTCTTTCCTGGTATCCTTATACCAGGAGAAAAGTGGCCAGACTTCTTTACATCAGAAGCCCTACAGTTATGCCAGCTCTCCTTGCTCCTAGATCCCTCAAGTCTTGGCTATGAATTCTCTTTGGAGTTCCTGACAAGGGAAGAGTAGTTTGACCCAAATTATCTTGGCATAATTTTGGCTAACAATGCCCTTTTTTCATCTAGTATTGACTAGTTTATCAGATTTATGCAGCATGATGGACCTTAACTGAAACAATGAAAAGCCTGTGAAGCCCACTTTATTCTGCAGAGGAATCTAGAGTCAGACTCAAGCGCTGTATCTGATTTCTGCCCTCCCTTGCTTAAAATAAATTATATCATTGAGGTAATATTTTCTATATTCTATTCTGTTCTGTTCTGTTCTGTTCTATTCGATTTGATTCAATTCTATTGCCAAACCTCAAGATCTTCTCTACATGAGACTAATGATTTTGGGAGTATGTAGCCTAGAAAAAAGATAATTGAAGGGAGATTCTTGAAGTACTTGAAGAGAAAGGATCAGGAAGAAAGCAAGAACTTTTCTCTACTGGGAACATAGTTTTAAGTTACAAGAAATAGATCCAGGTGGCATATAAGCATCTTCACAGAGTAGTTTATCAGATGAATGTATTATTAAGGGAAGTTATGTGAACTTTTTCTATTTATTGGATGTGGACAAGCAGGATGCATAGCCATCCAACAGGAATGGTTTCACTTGAATTCTTGCACTGAGCAAGAGGCTATATTCAAAGTCCTGCTTCTTTTCTGGTCTCTGTATCTAAGAAGTAGGGCATCCAAGTTCTTGCTACTGGTGTTGGAAGCAAAGCCTTTTGAGACTTTGAGAAGGAGCTTACTTGAGGCTATGCAGTCTGAATGGGACAGTTTCTTGTTCTTGTTTCCCACCAATCCAGCAAATAAAACTATCATTTCCTCGACTTTGTATATCTACAAAGGAGTATATTAACAACTAAATGTTTCTTAGTAAAGTAGAAGCTTGTTAATATAACATTTCCTGTTTTATTTTTCTGTTCCAGATCTTACAAAGCCACCACTGGCCCCCAAACCAAAGATCTTCAGTCATCTGGCTTCTATAGCTGCTTCCAAATTTCCTCCATCATTGTCAAGGGCTGGCACACTTCATAATTCAAACTCTATGTCTAGGGGTCCAAAACCACCCATTGCTCCCAAGCCAAAAATCTCTGCTGATAACGATCCAGCAATTTTACAGAGATCCAACATTTATGCTAATAATACCTTCAACAAATATCCCAATGGAAAACTGGAAGCTGAACTGTATGAAGAAAACCAGTGCAGTAGCACGGAGTGTCCAGAATCAGAAGATGGCAATGAATACATTGAAATTCCAGATGTTGAACTGACTGATAAAACATACAGTGACTTTGAGCAGGAGCCAGCTGAGAACGAGATTTTGCATACTCTTGAATCCGTAGGTGAGGAAGATGGTAATTGTACTGATAGCAATGAAGTATACGATGGCCCAATAAATGTAATGAAGAACAAGGATACTGAATCGGTGGGAGACAACTCTCTGGAATCAACTGAAATCCCAGCACTTGACTGCCAGGAACCATTCAAAAGGGAAAAAGAAGATTCTTCAAGAGATGAATATATAAACAGTGAAAATCCTCCCAGTGAGATCAAAATGAACTGTGCAGATGAAACTCTAAGCAAACTTGATTTGGTAAATGATGACAATGAGGACAGCAAAATATTGAATGGGGAATCTTTGAAAGAAACTATGTATGATGATATCATTTTAAGGCATTTAGAGGAGCCAATATCAGCAAGGGAAGGTTTGCCTCTAATTTACAAAGGTTTAGATGCAGTACAGTTTTTAGAAGAGGAACAATTAAATACTGAACTAGAATTGGGCCCAGCAAATCACAACGATAATGATTCAGCCTCGAGTAGAGAAAGAGAATTTATAGAAGATGCTGATGTAAATACTGACACTCACATTGCTAATGAAGTGGACACGAGGTTAGAACCAAGTGGGTCTGAGCTTGGTATTGAAGAGACTTTTAGCAGGGCCACAAATGAAATGGATGAAAAGGAAGATGAAATAGACCTATATGCTGAGGGAGAGGATCTTGACAAGGTTTGCCAAACTGCTGAAATGAAAAATGTGGTAGAAATATCAGAGACTGAACGTGAATCAGGTGAAGGTTCTGAAGAACAAACTGAAATGATAGATACAGAGACGATGGACGATAGCTGCCAGATCATTCCCTTTGGAAATGAGGGTAGTGAAGATGCTCAGGATTCTCCAGATGAAGATTTGGGTGAAGATTTGTCAGGAAAAGAGACTGACATGCCTGATAATAACCCATCCCTTAGTTCTGAAGATACTAATGGGCACAAGTCTGACTCGCAGCTTGGAAAAGAATCTAAGTCAGATGTTTTACTTGGAGTTCACAGTGTGAGTGAATGTTCTTTAGAAGATACACATTTGGATCATCAAATACTTGAGGTGGATCATAGCAGTAAAGAGGAAACTGCCCCAAATCTAACCAGAGAAACATCAAGTGAAAATTCTGGGCTTTCTATTGGAGAATTGGCTACACTAGAAGCAAACTCAGCCAATGAACATGTGATTAAGGAAGACGCAGTGGATTCCAAAGTGTCGGATGTGCCAGATAACAATGGAGAAGTAGCCAGTGATTCCCTAGATGACCCATATGTCCTTGGAGACCGTTTGCCTACAACAAATGAAATTCTTTATGCTGGAAGAGAAATGCAGGAGGCTGATATCCAAAACAGCTCAAGTGATTTCAGGGAGGGAGAGAACACAGAAAATGAAAACCACTTGCTTTCCATAGATCGGAAAAACATTGTTACTAGAACAAGGTCCCACTCTGGGAAAGTACCAGGTTATGTGCCAGAAACAGTTCCAGAAGAAACAGGGACAGACACCGAATTGCAGACCTTGAGCACAAGCACCATTATGCCTGAAAATGTAAGACACAGTTTCTGCTGGGCAGAAGGAAAACCTATAGAACTGGCTAGAACACTGCCTGCAAAGCCAAGACGTTTCATTTTGTACCCTCGATCTTATTCAGTGGAAGGCAGAGACATCCCTGTCTCTCTTTATCGAGAAACCGATAACTCTATATTAGATTATAACAGATTAAACAGGACAGATGAGCTGTCTTTACCATATGTAATTGGTTCCTCAGGTAGCTTTTCCCAGAGGAATCACCTTACATCCAGTGGGGTTTCCACTCCTTCCTCTGTTGTCGATATTCCACCTCCCTTTGAACTAGCCTGTATCACCAAGAAGCCCATCACAAAAAGCTCCCCATCCCTTTTAATAGACAGCGAATCTCCTGATAAGTATTGCAAGAAGAAGAAGTCCTCATTTAAAAAATTCCTCACTTTGAAATTCAAGAAGAAGGCAGAAAACAAAGTCCATGTAGATGTTCATGTTTCTTCTTCAAGATCCTCCTCTGAGTCGAGTTATCACGGACCTTCCAGGGTGATGGAACTGGACAGAAGAAGCTTGAGTAGTTCACCTCAGATGTTATCCCGGACTGGCAAACTGAGGGCTTCCGAGTCTCCAACTGTTCTTTTCTACAAGGATGGCAAGAGAAAAGGGACACCCAAAATGTTTAGCAGAAGTGTGTCAAGGGTGGAATCATTTGAAGATCGTTCGAGACCACCTTTTATGCCGTTGCCTTTAACGAAGCCCCGATCTATCTCATTTCCCAATGCTGATACTTCTGACTATGAGAATATCCCAGCCATGAATTCTGATTATGAAAACATACAGATACCTCCCCGAAGGCCCACTAGGGCAGGAACCTTTACTGAATTTTTTGAAGATCCTAGTAGGGCCTTATCTGCTGCAAATGAAAATGACGGCTATGTGGATATGAGCAGCTTTGCAGCCTTTGAAAACAATAAACAGCAAACCACCAACCAGGAAACAGAAAGGTATTGTAGCACATATTTATATAAGGCCTGTTAGCCTTGACCACAGAAGGCTAGACTTCCTGTGTATTGGGAGCTAAAGGCTTATTCTCAAACTTTTGGCTTATCTCACTTTTTTCAGGAAATGCCTTCAATAAAGTATTTAGAATAGGGCATAGTTTAAAAAAAAACACCTGGTATTTTATATGTGTAGTTTAAATGTTCCCTACTTCCAATGCTTATCAGAAAATTGCTAGATATTCATATCTGGGACCCAATAGTAAAATCAAGTTAATTTTCACAAATCTTCTGTAAAATTTGGACTGAAACTTGCTCATTTTCATTTTGGAAAATGCTTCTGTGCTGTAGATGTAGCTTTGAACCTTTCTGGGTATAATCCAATACAGGTAGTCTTTTGAGTTACAACCATTCATTAAGTGACCGTTTGAAGGTACAATGGCACTGGGGAAAAAATGACATAACTGTTTTTCATATTTACAACTGTTGCAGCATCCCCATGGTCACGTGATCACAATTTAAATGCTTGTTTATATTTATAACTGTTCTAGTTTTGTGACCTTCTGATAAGCAACGTCAATGGGAAAGCCAGATTCATTTAATATCCATGTTACTAACTTAACAACTGCAGCAACTCACTGAACAAGTGTGTCATAAAATGTGCCAAAATTTAACATTTTAAGCTAACTTAACAACTATCTCACTAAGCAATGGAAGTTTTGAGCTCAATTATGGTCATAAATTAAGGATTACCTATAGAATGAATGGAAGCTCCAGGGCAGAACTTTCCTCTAAACTATTATCTACCCTTCCTGTTTCTCTGCTATTGTGCTTATCTGTTCCTCTAAGAGTTATGGTTCCTTCAAGTGTAAGATTCAGCCTATCGTTTAGACTTCGGATAACAGATAATAAGAGTTGGAAGGGACCTTGAAAGTCATCTAGTCCAACCCCCTCCCCCGCCCAAGCGGGAGACCCTGCACCATTTCTGACAAATGGCAGTCCAAGCTCTTCTTGAAAGTCTCAAGTGATGGCGCTCCCACAACTTCCAAGGGCAAGCGGTTCCATTGGTTGATTGTTCTCACTGTCAGAAAGTTTCTCCTTATTTCCAGGTTAAATCTCTCCTTGTTCAGTTTCCATCCATTATTCCTTGTCTGGCCTTCAGGTATTCTGAAAAATAGTTTGACCCCTTCCTCACTGTGGCAGCCCCTCAAATATTGAAAGACTGCTATCATGTGTCCCCTGGACCTTCTCTTTACTAGACTAGGCAGCCCAGTTCCTGCATTGTATGTTTTAGCCTCCAGTCCCCGAATCATCCTGGTTGCTCTTCTCTGTACTTTTTCTAGAGTCTCAACATCTTTTTTATAATGTGGTGAACAAAACTGGATGCAGTACTCCAGGTGTGGTCTTACTAAGGATTTATAGAGTGGTATTAGTACTTCCCTTGATCTTGATTGTATCCCTCTGTTAATACAATTTAGGATTGCATTAGCTTTTTTGGCTGCTGCTGCACACTGCTGGCTCACATTTAGCTGGTTGTCCACTAGGACTCCAAGATCCCACTCACAGTTACTGCTATTGTGCCTGGTTTCACCCAGTCTATATGTGCACTTTTGGTTTTTCTTGCCTAAGTGTAGGACTTTACTTTTCTCTACATTGAATTTCATTTTGTTAGATACGGCCCAGTGTTCCCATCTGTCAAGATCCATCTGGATCTTGAGCCTATTTTCTTGGGTGTTAGCTATTCCTGCCAGCTTAGTATCATCTGCAAATTTGGTAAGTTCCCCTTCTATTCTTCCTCTTGGTGCAGCCATTATGACCTGTTCAAAGTTCATTATTTGTATAAAGGTTTTCATAATCATTGTTTGGGAAAATGTCTGAATGAATTTCAAAAAGTGTTAGAAACTCTTGTGTTCTAGAATATGTGTTGTTTTTTTATCATTTGGAGGGAGAAAGATACTGAATCTAATGCAGAACTTTAGTAATGTCAATTCACTAGATTTTTACCTTGGAACTGCATCTTAATTTTATTTATAGAAAGACCACTCAGAATATGACTGATATCCCATGTACTTAGAGAGTATTGAATCTGATGGTAATTGGCTCCTTTCTCCATGAAAGCACCTTAGCAGGATGAAACTTCAGCTAGGAGCGTTTCAAATAACAGTTCAATCATTCTCATCACGATGTTCCTCTATATCAATGATGGTGAACTTTTTTGTTGTGGTGTGCTGATAGTGTGTGTGTGTGCATGCCAGCACCCAGAGTGCAATGTGCCTCACCCCCCGTGCATTTGCACGCAACCCCCACCCCACCCCCATACCTGCACTGCGCATGTGCATGCCTCCCAATTGATTTTCGGCCTATTTGAGGCTGTTTTCGCCTTCCCAGGGGCTCAAGGGAAACCTCTGCAGCCTTTGGAGGCCAAAAAACGGGCCCGTTTCGGCACTTCCAGTTTCAGCACTTCAGGAATTTCTGGAAGGCCTGTTCTTCGGCCTCCAAAGGCTGCAGAGGCTTCCCTTGAGCCCCCAGGAGGGCAAAAAAGGCCTCAAATGGGCCAAAAATCAGCTGGGAGGCGTGGATGCGCAGTGCAGGTAAATTTGGCTGGGGCTCGTGTGCCCACACAAATGGGTCTGCCATAGGTTCGCCATCATGGCTCTATATTATGTTTTGATGAACAGATTTAAAACTCTGCAACACTATAATATTGTTCAGAATCCTCTGTAGTCTAGAAGTGCTACATTTGCAGGGAATTCTTACATTAGATCATGCACCTAATTCCTTTATATTCAGAAGGTTGTGATCTGTGTGTTGGGTGTTGATGAACATACTTAATTAGATTCAATCAAGTTTATAGAGCAAAGACCCAATAATGAAAGCATACTGGATATAATCTTTCTTTACAATTACTGATATGGGGATTAGTAACCAGTACATTAGCCTCTGAGGGATAGTTACTTCTTTTCTTCCCAATTTTGCTATATAGTATTAATAATTAAAATAATGATTTGGTAATGGAACATTAGAGATGTCAATAGAATGACAATGTCATTGTTCACTCAATGAAAAGCAATCAGTTATACCAAAAAGAGTAGGCCTTTGGGTCCAACAAAACCTGTAAAAGAATTTGTCATTTGTAGCAAAAAGGTTTTGATTTTAGTAATCTATTTTTAGCCTTTTATGTACTACTCTGGAACCATTTCAATGTTACAAGGAGTAAGTATGTAGAAGACCTCCTCTCAGTGAATCAAATCATCATCCATTATCACTCCATACAGCTACTGAGTACTAGATGTATAAGTTTATTTTTCATTTCATGATTTAGAAATATCTAATTACAAGAAGTTAAAAAGGGTCACTTGGAAGTACCATAGAGCTGATGCAGCTATACTAGTACATATCATTGCTAATCTGGAATACTGGGATTGGAGAAATCAAAGTAAGGAGACCGTATGATTTGTCCAGTACCTTCTCTTTAATAGACAGTGTGGGATTATTACAGATGAAAACTGCAGTTTTCTTTTAGCATTCAGTAGGTAATGTGTCCACTTTGGAAGCCATATTAGAACCAGAAACTTCCATGCTGCCCCATTCCTGTGCCTGGGAAAGTATGAGGGGGGGATTTTAGAGTGTTGGGACTTGGACATAATATCATTTTTCTTTTTGGACAAGGTCATGTTATTCTTGCACCTGGAGGATGAGTGGTTGAAGGGATGTCTCAAGTTGGGACTGTTGGTGATTGGCCCATGTGATGGACTGATAGATGCAAGGTTGTGTTTTGACTTTTGAATTACTAAGGGAAAACCCAGAACTCTCAGATTCAGGTTTTCCCAGATGTGCCAGTATACCTACTCTAATGAAAGGACACTTTGAGAAAATGCCTTTCTTAGAGTTTTTAATTGGAATTGGGTTTTTCTGGAACCCTGACATGATGGTAGCTAGCTAATGTCGGGCAGATTTTAAAAGAAGGGTCATACCTGACTACTTATTGAATAATTGACTATCAATAAATCTCATAAGTGTAGAGTAGACTGAGAAGCTGAAAGAAACTTCTCTCTAACATCTCTAAGATGTCCAAGAAAACTGTATAGAATGACCACAAGTCAAATCAAGTTCCAACCAAACTTTGCTTTTTGCTTCTCTTTAATAAACTGAAGGCACTGTAATGTGTATCCATCAAGTGAAAGAAGTGTTTGCTAAGAAGGTTTAAGAAGCCCATTTGTTTACATTTTAATGCCAGTCTTTAAACCAAATAATTTATGTGAATGAATGAGAATCAAATTGCTTCTGCATAGCTTGGATTCACCCTCTCCGGATACATGTATATGATACCCTTGTTCATGTCAAATTAGTCATAGCTTCACAAGGAAAATCTTACTGAAAGGGCATGACTGTAGTTTTCCCTGCTCATAGAACACAGAATGTAGACTCATAGGGCTGGGAGGGACCTCAAAGATCTTCTACTCCAGCCCCCATCACAGCAGGAGACTTATACTATCTCAGTCAAATGGTTGTCCAGTCTATTTTTGAAAACCTCCAGTAATGGAGCACCTATAACTCCAGAAACAAGCTGTTCAATTGATTAATTGTTCTCACTATCAGAAAATTTCTCCTTACTTCTAGGTTGGGTCTTTCTTTAACAAGCTTCTACCCATGACTTCTTATCCTGCTCTCTGGTGCTTTGGAGAATAGACCTACCCCTCTTCTCTGCAACAGCCCCTCAACTACTGGAAGACAGCAAAGACATCCACTCGTCCTTTTCTTTAATAGGCTAGACATAGCTGGCTCATCTATTCATCATATGATTTAACCTTCAGACTCTTCATCATCTATTTTGATCTTCTTTGCATACTTCAGCATCTTTTTTGGGTCAGGGTAACCAGAACTGCAGTATTCCAAATATGGCCACACTAATGCAGTATAAAACAGTTTTATCTCTTCCTGTGTTTGTGATGCTATCCCTCTATTGATACATCCTAGGACTGCATTGGCCTTTTTGGCAGTGGCAACACATTGATGGCTCATAAATAAATGGGGGCCCACCAGGCCACCTAGATCTTCTCTCAGCTACTGTCATATAAGGCAAATGTTACTATGAGCTTAGAAAACTAGCATTCTAGGGAGAACACTAAACTATAATTCCTTCACTAGATGTTGGGGTTTTCTAAAGTCAAGTGGTTTTTGATAAGAGGAAATATATAAATTGATCAATTTAATTTGTATTTCATCACAATCAAAGCTGAGTCTGTGGATCACATACAGCAATATGATATATTTTTTTCCAGAAATTTCTGGGTCACCTGTTCAAAATTTCTGCTATGGATTTAAACATAATAATTTCCCCAAGTATCTGCTACTGTGCTTTACCTATTCACCTAAAGTCACCTAACCTGTAAGTTAGAAGTATTTACCCTTCTGAATAACAGAATAACAGTTGGAAGGGATCTTGGAGGTCTTCTAATCCAACTTCCTGCTCAAGCAGGAAACCCTATACCATTTCAGACAAATGATCTCTTCTTAAAATCTTTCCAATCTCTTCTTAGAAACCTCAGGTGTTGGAGCATCCACAACTTATGGAGGCAAATTGTTCCAAAAGTCATTCTGCTTTCCTTCTATACTTTGTTGTCAATTGTTTTTCTGGACCATGATTTCTTACAACTAGAATATTGTGAAATTATTGGTGATATATTAACAGAGTTGAAAGGGACCTTGTAAGTCATCTAGTCCACCTCCCCACCCAAGCAGGAGACCCTATACCATTTCTGACAAATGGCAGTCCAATCTCTTCTTGAAAGCCTCCAGCGATGAAGCTCTCACAACTTCTGAAGGCAAGCTGTCCCATTGGTTGATTGTTCTCACTGTCAGAAAATGTCTCCTTATTTCTAGGTTGAATATCTCCTTGATCAATTTGCATCCATTATTCCTGTCTGGCCTTCAGGTGCCTTGGAAAATAGTTTGACGCCTTCCTCTCTGTGGTAGCCCCTCAAATATTGGAAGACCAATATCATGTCTCCCTTGTCCTTCTCTTCACTAGACTAGTCATGCCCAGTTCCTATAACTTTTTATCTCATGTTAAGTTTTAATTAACTCATAGTAATATTAACTCATATTAAGCTCATATTTAACTGGTTATATATTATAGCTAGCATATTTTACTTTATTTCACAAAGCTAAAACCAATTCAGAATGACAACAACTCTTCCAATTCTCGTTCTGGATTGGCTATATGCCATCATGAAGCCAATCACAACCGGCTTATATGAAATTTTTATAAACCCAATACAGTGAAACAGCAGGAATCAGTGCTCTCATTCTGAAAGGGTGAAATAAACGGAACTCAGTTATCCTTCAGCTTAAATTCACATTCTTCTTTTTATTAAAAATTAATAAATTATTCAAAATAATTATTCAAAAGAAATGAAGGAACAATAGCAATCTCCACTTCAGATCAGCATTAATATTTATGTCCTCAAAAGTCCTAAAATGTGAGTATTTATTTTATTCGGAGAGATAAGTGCTTTTCAATCATAGATGACTTGTGTTTTATAGAGACAATACAACAGTTTCATGAAACTGTTTTTTAGTGTTCCACTCTCATCTTCATTAGGTCTGCCGCTGGTATTTCACAGCTTAATATTATCAATTTTTGTCTGCAAATCTATTTCATTATTACTTGGCAATACTTGATTTGATTTGAATCTTACTGCTTTTTCCAATTATTATTTTATTATCTATTATAAACACAAAATGTCCTTTATGGAAGGTTATCAATTGACTAAATGAATTTATATTTTCATGACAATACTAAATTCAGTATATTTTGTTTAATTTCACCAGTCCTCTTCATATAGTTTACATTTATCTCTAATAAATATATCACTTAGAATTATTGTCCCAAATTCCTTCAGTCATCTATTTACTTTATTCACTACCCTTCCAAAGACCATTCAGAAGAAAAAATATATATAATTCCAGTGCATTTCAGTATGCTATCTTTGCAGTTTGTTTATATCTAATAAGTAATTGTTTCTTTATTTCATTAATAAAAAAAACAATTGCGGCACTAATCGAGCACTAAAAAATGCTATTGACATTTTAAAGGTCCTTTGTGGTTGAAGAAAATGCTTCTGTGTTTAAATAGCAAATTATTTTGCTCCTTAAAATCAAAAGGAAAACAAAAACAAAAATTCCCCTCCCCACCCCCAAGGGGGCAATAGATCTTGTAACATCTTGGAGTTATTCAAGAATCAATATACTAATGTAGACTTGCACAGACAGTATCTGCTGGGGAGTGTTCAGTTTCTAAGTTAATGACCATGTTCTAGAAAAGAGATTTTCTGATGTTTCCTTCATTTTTTCCAACTGCATCCCTCTGTGACCTCTGTGATTTGTAAAGCAAGATCTATTTATCTTGCTGCTAGTTATCCTCTTCTTTTCTTTCCTTCCATCTTTTCCAGGATTTGAATCTTGGCTAGAGAGCCAAGCTCAGGGTGGTTTACATTGTTCAGGTGAGCAAAGTTTTTGTGGCCAGATATTTAAGGGGCACTGGGAATATGACTAGGGAATCATAACATCTTTGGATTGCTTGGGTCATTGTTTTGCCTTCTTAGAATTTATGGAGGCTTAGATGGATGTTAAGGGTAGAAATGGAGTCTTTTGGCTTACTTTGGAAAGACCTAGCTTTAATATTCTTAAATCCCTCCTTAAATAGGAGCTGAAACAGTCAAATAAGACTACAAATAAGATTTGGGTGGCTTCATGCAAACCCAAATTGCTCATCTCTGCAGCAGTGGTGGGGTTCAAATTTGTTTACTACCAATTCTGTGGGCGTGGCATGGTTTGATGAGCATGGCTTGGTGGGTCTGGCAGGGGAAGGACACCGCAAAATCTCCATTCCCACCCCACTTCAGGGGAAGGTTACTGCAAAATCCCCGTTCCTGGGGGAAGATTACTGCAAAATCCTATTCCCTCCCCACTCCACTAACCTGATTTCCAGCTCTGTTCTCATGTGCAGGGCAACAAAAGAAGGCCCAGCCAATCATCTGGGACTTGGGAGGCAGAGAATAGTTGGGGGTGGGGCCATCAGAGGTGGTATTTCCTGGTTCTCCAAACAACTCAAAATTTCTGCTACCAGTTCTCCAGAACCTGTCAGAACCTGCTGAATACCACCTCTTCTCTGTAAGTATAGGAAAGAGCTCTGCATGGTTTCAAAAAAAGTCTTCTGTAGTCCTACAGGATACAGTACAATATAAAGCTGTGGTGGAATCGTGGTTAGAATGCAGTATTGTAGGCTAACTCTGCCCACTGCCAGGTGTTTGATCTTGATTGGCTCTAGGTCGACTCATCCTTCCATCCTTCCAAGGTTGGTAAAATGAGGAACCAGATTGTTCTGGGCAATACACCGACTCTGTAAACCACTTAGAGAGGGCTTGTAAAAATTCACACACATGAATGATAATGGATGATATATTTTTACTACCGTTTAATGGTTGGCCTGGATTTTTGCAAGCCAGATACAGTAGTTTATTAAGCTATAGCATCTCATTGCCATGAAAAGGCTTCTAAGATACAACATATCCCTTAAGATAGGTGGAAACACAATGTAATTTGCCAACAATCTTTTGGTAAAAAGAAAAGTTTGATTGCACCTCAAAACTTTATTTAATAAAAAGGAAATTGTTTTGTGGTAGTATTTTACAACTGACTGAAATGTCATTAATCTTTCTCCCAATGGATCAGGTGTGTACACTGAATAAAGTACAAACATAGACATTTGTGAATTATGCAAGTAACATTAGCATAAATTTGATTAAAGAGGCACATGGGTATTTGAAATGATTATTTTAAAAAGCGCTCCTTAATATATCACAGCCTATACAAAGTAGTACACTCTACCTTTGCTGTACAGCATCATTATTCATTTAGAGGTGCTGCCATGCTATTAAATAGGGTAAAATACAACTCTACCTGGCACACAAGAGTACCTCTGGTAATAGTTTAATTTAATTTATATGTTGCTTTCTGCCCAAAGTGGCTGATCATAAAATACCAACTGTTGAAAACAGTTTTTCACTTGAAAAATAACTCACTTGGAAAGAAAAGCAGATAGTTACAAGATACAACCAAATTCAAAGAAATGGCATAAATCCATCACTGCAATCTAAATTAGCCTTAATCAGCCTGGTGTCCTTAAGAGATGTTGGGTTATAACTCCCATCATCCCCAGGTAGCAAGGTAATGCTGGCATGTTAGGATGTAGTTGTACACTAATATTTGTAGAGAGCTTTAGGTGGGGATTAACTAACACCCAAAACAACATTAATGATAGGAAACAAAAGTAAACCCAACTAAGTCTTTGGTACTAGAAAATAAGCCAAAGATAGTATAACATCAGTGGCATTTATCTATTATTTTTGATGAAACTTTGGCCACACACTTTGTACTCTCCACTCTGCCATATGCAATACTATTAAAGAACCTGTTGTACAATCTTGATAGATGGGGGGGGGGGTGTTTAACTGTGTTGGTTATAAATCACCTGGATTATAATACTTTTTCCCCATAACTTCTGTTTCTGGAATCTGAAAACTAAAATGGATGGAACATCTACCTGCAGAACTTCTCAATTTGAAAAGACCAGGGGCATATATATAGAGAGGTTGGGAAAGACAGATATGTTTTCCAAACATCACCATGTTTTCTCATTAGTAAGAATCACTTCCTCTTACTGTTCAGATTTATTGGATGAGGCATGGTGCATTACCACTCAAAAGGAGTCTGTGAATCTTCTTTTCTATGCTGTTTAATGATACACAGTGCCTATATCCCTTAGCATTAAAAATGCAATTGCTTTTAGTTGTTGCAGTTGTAAGAAATCTAATTCAATAGTTTATGGTCTGTTGTTCAGTCTGACATATTTATTTATAGCATACACTACCCTTTTAATTATCTGGCACGAACTGTGTTTTCATAGGACTCATGGGTGTTTAATGTAAAGCCCCTTAATATTGGCTTTTCACTGGCACACAACAATTAATTTTATCTTTATGGACCAATTAGAGTTAATGGATGGGAGAATGTATTTAAAAGGCATGGTCTGTTTTGCCAGGATCATTCTTAAAGAGCTAATAAAAGGACCTTTTCAGTTGGGTAATTGGTTGGATTAATTGGTATCTCTTCCAAGGCCTAATGTAAGCGCAGTTAGATGTATCACCACCAAACACCTTTCACAAAACCATCTGGTCACATGCAAAAGTTCTATCAGTTTTGACTCAGGTTGCATTGCAGGCATTGTCCACGTATGGAACATTGCCCAAGGAGAACCATTGTTTCTTTTCATCCCTTATGCCATTTGCTCATTTTAAGGGGAATTGTCTGTCAGTGCAGAAATTGTTTCTATCTCATGATTTACACTTTGTTAGCATTAGCAAAACCTCTGTTTCACTATTCTTTCTATTTCAGTTTGGTTCTTGTTTTGTCTTTGGTAATGCAGAGAATATGTTGCAGTATAGTTTGGATGGAATTAACTGATTGAAATGACAACACCTCTTAATCATTCATAATGGCATTTTAAAATGCTATCATGATTCATGTCAGCATTAATAAAAAATGAAGTGTTTTGGCTATAAGAAGACATTTTGCTTCAAGCGTGGAAACAACTAGGTCAGTTCTGAGCATGACCTACCTATTAGGAATATGTCTAAGAAGTTAGTCAGAGGGTTGAAAACCCTATGAAAAATAATGGAAGGGATTAATTTGGAGTAAAGATGATACAATAGCAATTTCAGTTCCACAGAACCAAGCCCACAATACTGTTATTTCCCAACTCTCGGTAGATCTGTTCAACTATAAGGTGATTCTTGCTGAGAGTTCTGGAAATTATCCTCCACTTTATCCAAGGGAGGCACTTGATAGGGAAAGGTTAACCTATCCCATGGAGCACTGATATTTTTTTATTATTCCAAATAACAGGACAGAAAGCCATATTACTGATAGAAGCAATTATTTGTAGCTCAGGATTGGACTGTGGGGTCCTTAGTGTTCTCTAAATCAGGAGTTGCCAACCTTTTGGACCTCAGGGATCACCAAACTCATAATTTGAAATCTCGAGGACCACTAACCGGTTCTGTGGGCATAGCCTAATTTGATGGGCTTGATGGTCATGTGACTGGCTGAGCATGGCGTGTATGTAAATATTATAAACATTTATACAAATATTGATTTTTTTATTTAAAAAAGAGTAATTTTTACCCAAAATCAGGCAAAGCAGGCAGGCAGATTGACTTGCTCACAGAATCGCAGATTCATTCAGAGATCTATCTTTCTGCCATCAGCTTGTTCAGTCTGTCACATAAAATTTGCTTGCAAGCAAACTCACAAAATTAACTCACAACACATCATGTATGTAAATATTGATCTTTTTATTAAAAAAGAGCAACTTTTACCTAAAATCAGGCAAAGCAGGCAGGCAGATTGAGTTGCTCACAGAATTACAGATTCACTTAGAGATCTGTGTTTCTGCCATCAGCTAGCACAATCTGTAATGCTTCAGTCCAAAGGAAGATTAGGCTCATCTAAAGATTAGCTAGAAAGCAAGAAATCCAACCATTTCCTGCTTTCTAGCTTATCTAAATCTCCCCGCACAGCAGAACAGCTGATGGTCAGAAAAAGGAAAAATAGCAACTTAGCAGGCAAGTTTGTCAGGTAAGGAGTGAGGGGGTGGGGAGAGTTCCTGCGGGCCATGTGGGTGGCGCAGCCTTGTATTCCTGTGCAGCCTGGATTAATTGCTTGGGGGGGGTGCTCTGGGGGTGACATTTCTCTGCGGCCCACCAAAATTTTCTTGTGGACCACCAGTGGGCCCGGGCCCAACAGTTGGAGACCGCTGCTCTAAATTGATGCAAGTCCTTATTTGGACAGTTCTCTGAACACGAAGCTCAGAGCACACCAAGGATCTCACAGGATGCAATGTGCTCAAATTTCAAGAAAAAAGATTGTGTTTTAACTAAACTGCATGATAGTAATTGTGGTTTGTTTGTGGATTAGATCAGGGTCTCCAATCTCTGGTCTGTAGACCAGCACCTGCTGTGGCATGACAGAAACCAGGCCACGCCAACAAGTAAAGCCCCGTCTGTGTGATACAGGCAGCATGTGAATCCATGTCCCCTTTGGTCCACAGAAAAATCTCTCCCTGGTGCCCAAAAGATTGATTAGATTGTCCTCAAAGGTTCTGGGCTAATCTTTATTATTTATTTTAAAGATTGGCTGAACACCGTTTTATTAGTCTGTGTTCATTCTAGTAATAATAATATGTTTTTTTATATCAGTGGACCAGATTCTCTTTGAAATGTTTTCCACCTATATGGTGGATTCTTCTTACATCAAACACAATTCTATTTACACCTCCTTATCAAGAAACATGTACTCCATGAATATGTTCATTGTTAAGGAATTGATAAATGTTGATTCTACCTACACACCATGGATCAGATGTAACATTATAGAGTAAATGGATGCAAATCATGCAGACAATAGCAATGCTTTTAAAAGAGATGTTTTAAGTGTGTTAAAGAGTCTGTATTTTCATCCATGCTTTTCCTTTATTTCATTTCTCTGCTTTTTCTTTTTACAAAAATGTAATGGTTTGTAACAGAAGGTGCCCAAGACAGATGTTGGCAAGTAAATGGAAGACATTAATAAAGCAGCAGTAGGGGTCCTTAGCAATCCAGTTGATATTGAGATTCTAACTCCCATCACTATACATCTATATAGCTGGTGATAAATAATAATAGGAATTATCATCAAAGAAGACCAGATTCTCTTGCTGTAATTGCAAATTTGTTCCTTCCTTTAGTTTGGAATACTTTCTTTAGTTTGGAATATTTTGCTTGGCAACACAATAGAATGTTTAAATAGCTCATAATATATCATTCTTTTTCAGTTTCCAAACTTGGTTTTTTTTTTCATTATGAATATACAAAGCTGCTTTGTCCTGTATGAGATGTTGGTTCATTTAACTCAGAATTGTTTCTCCTGATTGGCAATGGTTATTCAAGGTCTCAAGTCATGGTCTTGACCACTATTGTAATTTGAGATTTTTAAATGGAGATGGCCAAGAATGAACTACATAAATGGCATTGGCTCTAACACTCAGCAATTCCTTTTCATAGACTGTATACAAAGAAATCCCTCTTCTCTCCTATGGTTCTTTAGTCAGCATGGAACTGATTATCCCTGAATTTTCTGTAAGCACTTTCCATGGAAAGTATGGACAAAGAGTTTGGCAACATACTCAAAATAAACTATAAACAACTTGATTCAAGTTACTTGATAGGGCCCAATTGCCAGAGATAAACAAGGCAAGAGTAATAATCTGGATACTAAGCTTTAAAAGAGAGAGTGAGACAGTGGATTAAAAATAATTAAGACCATGTTTATAACCCCAGCACAGTGTTATTGGTTCACATATGAGACCTTCCTTTCCTTTGCTTGATTCCAGGGCCCTGAGTTGAATGACAATTTTTTTAACCGAATAGTCTATCTTAAATAAAGTTTACATTCAACATTAGATATTCAAAATCCATATCACTTGGCAGAATAATGCTGATGTGTGGTGCATTTATAAATCTTGCTGCCTTCTTTGATTTTTTTTAATGTCATATTATAGAATATCACTTTTATATAATTCTCTTGAAAGGTTAAACATCCATCATGAAGCTGAAGTACTACATATTACCATAAGTGATAAACACAGAAGAAGAATCCAGGGAGTTTAGCAACACACACTTCAGGATGGTTCGTACACAATTTTACATACTTTGGTTACATTGGCATATGCCTTTGTAAGAGATCTCTGAATGATCCCCTTTCATTCAGTTGTTTTTTCCCATGATGAACAGTGGAATTTGATTGTTGTGTTGGCACATAACAGCCTGGAAAATCTGGAAATAATATTACCAAAACAATTATTCTTTTTATATTCTCCAACTCATTTGACTGCAAATTTATATCAACAAATTATTCAGTCCGCGCCAGGGAAAATTCCATGTTTTGTTCCACCCAGTATATAAACTGTATTATTCTTTGTGTGCACTCACTCAGATGAAGGCCCTGGAAACAGTTGCAACATACTCATACTATAAACATACTATAAACAGGTCAGATAAGGAAATGTACAGGATAAACCTGAAATAAAGTATGCATTCTAGTATTTAATTATTCTTAATATTTTTTCCTCATCCCTTGACTCTAATGTAGGAGATGACTTGGCTGAGCTCAAAGTTGGGATCAAATGCATCATTAGTCTGGAGTCCCTCCACCCCCACCCAATTTGCCTTGATCGTTAGTAGATCAGGTTCTTGTGTATAGGTTGCATGGAATAAAATGTTGAACTCTACCCTGGTTCCTGGCCTGAATTAAACAGCCTCCAGTACTAAGTCAGGATATCCTCCACATTCCTGCAATCAGACTGGATGGAGATAAATGCCTGACTGATAATCTGCATATTGATCATATAGCATCCCAGAATGAAAGATGGCCTCTTCCATTAGCTTCATGTAGTTATTAATCATGATTGAAGACAGAACAGAGCTCTGAGGTGACCTTGTAATAAACTGTCTTAAGTACTGTCCTCTCCCACTGCCACAAGGGACTGGACTCACCCACTTAGG
>BLBF01000003.1:32523922-32537402 GCA_015471245.1 Laticauda colubrina | reverse complement strand
TGTGTGTGTGTGTGTGTGTGTGTGTGTGAACAAATGCCACTTTCAAACAAATGGAACTATCTCTTCTCTCAAAGTGTATTGACCACTGCCTGGATCCAATTTCCACTCTTCTCCCAGGACATCTTCTAAACAATCATATGAGATCTAATCCACATGTGGCAATCTGACTTTGCAGAGGATCTTGTCCAGTTCCTTGAGATTCACAAGTTTAAAACCTTCTTACTACAAGACATCAGCTCTATCATCTCATCAGATGCCATCTATCCAGCTTCCAAGTTGAAATAAATACGAGCAATTTCACCTGTGAAATAATCAGCCAGACAATTTTCAGTTTATACTCGAAGAATCTTCCAGGCCATTCCTCCCTAAAAAAAAATCGGGATAGTCTGCTGGCCAATATTCTTCAAACACAATAAAGCAGAAAAATCATCCTGTTCTTTTTATCATCATAAAATGAGCTTGAATTTCAGCTCATACTCATGTCTGGTTGTACTCACTTCTTGTGTTCTGCTAATATCACTCCAGGTATATCTTTACTAAATTCATCTCCTGAAAGCTTACAAAAATTAAAGGAACCATCTGGGATTGCCAAGTGATGAGTGATTACTCAGTAATAGTTCTATGTAGCCCTAGTTGCTGCTTAATAAGTTTAAACCAACAGAGATAATAGTTCTTCTTCCATCTTTTCACCCCAGCAGCAGCGATGGGAAAGAATGATTGTTCACTTACCAGCTTACTTCCACAGCTGAAGGACTTAAAGTTTATATTGAGGAAACTGATGCTGAACGAAATGGAAGCTGGATTTAGGGAGTGCTGAACCCCTCTTTGAGAGTAGGGATATTCCATTTGCTTTAAAGGAAGCATTGGTTCACCCTCTTTCTAAAGGCACCATAGAAATGCTATATTAAAATTCATGTTTTTAGAAAGTTCATGTTTAAAAAAGGTATATCTGGGAAATGTGTGTTTAAAATAGTTTACAATAGAAAAGCTTCTTACATGAGTTCCAGGTAATATATACAAACCGAAACATTATTTTTCCCCAGAGAATATAAATGAGCAACAGGAAATTAAATTTGTGAAAATCAGCACTACCAACATAGACTGGATATGAATTGGATTACACATTGCTATTTCTTATCATCTTATTTATCCATATGATAGCTAAATGCTGAAGTAAATTACACTGAGCAAGAATGGATGGATAAAGGTTATCCAGTGTCCTTCATTGCTAGGTGAGGATTGAAATTTGGGTCTCATCCATCCTTTAACATAGCATCATGCTGGCTCTAAGCCAGCTTTTTCTCTTTGGCTTAGTCTGCAACAAGGCAATAAAGCATGGCATTTCCCATAGGGATACTGTGAGAGAAAAAGCCTGATTACAAAAAAAAACAACAACGAAAAAACTGCTGTATCAGCTAAAAAGCATCAACATTGGGCATTGTTCTTTCTTCGAAGGAAATGTCTATCAAACATTTAACCTCTGTTACTGAACTGCAAACTAAGGATTTCTTGTTTCCTTTGCTAATTCACACATAATTAAAGATCCCATTCCTGTATCCCAGGTATTATTTTCCATATTTTGTTAATGTTTGATCTCTCCTATTCATGGTTCAATAGAAAATGAAATCAATAGTTCTGCAAATAGGATCGACATTAGTCCTTCGATATGGTTTACCCTTCCCTTACAGATGTATCTTGCCATTTTCATGCTGATTTATTTATTAGTTGAATACAGGATATCCTTTAATTTAAAAAGGTTAACCACAGCCCAACGGGACATGAGCCTCTTAACTATAAATTATGTACTTGGTATGTTAAGCCATGGTTTTAATTCTTAAATAATATATGCCATGTGGATAATACAGGATGTACATTAAGAGTACATACTTTCTTATGACAAGGCCAGGCATATTGACTTCATCCAATACACACACATACACATATAAACATGTATGGATAGATATATAAATAGATTTAGACATATCCACATATGTATATATGTACATGTGATGGGTAACAATTTTGAATATTCCCTTGTTTATCATATATGTACATGTCCATATGTGTAAAAACTACCATTAACAATGACTAAATTGATCAATGATGCATAAAGGCAAATATCTCTTCAATGGTAGTTTTTACACTCTGATGATGTTAGCAGAGGCTAACAAAAGCTAAGTGGATAATATAGTTTAAGTTCCGAAGATCGTGATATCTATTTCTTCTTTTACAGCTTCCCCTGGAACTCATATTTTTGGGATAGTTTGCAATGTCCATATGAATATGTGATAAAAAATATTCAAAATTTGTTTGCTATACATCATATGGGACAGATGTCTTTCAATATAGAAAGTTACCTAATATAGAGAAAAATATTAATGTTCCCATTTTTATTTTGGAACAGATTCAGGACCATTTTTTTTTATACAACTGGGACTTGTAGTGTTTTCAGATGGAGAGTTACACCCAACCACCGAATGTCATCCTGGAAGCTGCCTTCTTACCAATAGGTAGACCCAGGTCAAAGAAGTGTATGGGCAAGAAATTCACATTCCTGTGATATTAACCTGAGAGTGCTGTCATTATTTATCTAAAAGATTAATGTGATAATAGATAATTCCAAAGGTTTACAGAAAATCTTGTGGGGAGAATGAGTCAAAAGCCAGAGTTTTCTAATGAACTGTGCAGAGAATTACCAGAGAATGATAAATATTTGAGAGAAAAAGAGTGAATGAATGCTCAGCTTTGAATGCCCTGCACTACCACATTTTATTTTGCAATTTGTGCCTCTGACCACTAGGTGCGCACTAGAAACAAGTATTTATTATTTATTTATTTATTGAATTTATATTGCCACCTATTCGCCCATGGAGACTCTAGGTGACTTACACAATATAAAACCATATTTTAATATAATAAATAAATAAACAATAAAAAACTCACAAAAAGAATCAAATAAATTAATAAAGTACAGTAGAACAAAATCTGGAAAAAAATAAAAATAAAAACTCATCCCCTGAGTTGTGAGTCCAGGAAAACCCCAAGATTATGCATAGGTTCTGTTTGGAGTATTGCCACCCCATCCAAGACCAAAGGTGGCAATTCTCCCTGAGCCAACAAATCCCAAACCCAGAGCCACTCAGTCTTACAAGGGTTTAGTTTCAACCCATTGCTCCCCATCCATCCCATTTAGAGTTAAGACCAATTGCCTTTCCCTGCAAGAAAGATAATTTTGTGTGATGATGAAGGTGCCAGCTTAGATGTCAGAAAATGGTGACTTCTAGGCCTCCTTTAGGTATGACAGCTGGCTGGGTGATTTTGGGCCAGTCTCTTTCTCTTAGCCCACCCATTCACAGGATTGTTGTGATGGGAAAAATAGGAGGCAGGAAAATTAAATGGTTGTTATCTTCAGTTATATATTTAAAAGGTAGAATTAAAATATAAATAACACGTTTCCACAGGTTGTACCAGAGGTGGTATTCTGCAGGTTCTTACCAGTTCTGGAAAACCATAGCAGAAATGTTGAGTAATTCAGAGAACTGGAAAATATCACCTCTGACTGGCCCTGCTCCCATCTATTCTCTGCCTCCCAAGACCCAGCTGGGTCTTCTTTTATTGCTCTACACAGGAGAACGGAGCTGGAAAGCAGGTTAGTGGGGTGCGGAGGGAATGGGATTTTGCAGTAACCTTCCCCCTGGACTGGAGTGGAGATTTTACAGTATCCTTCCCCTGCCATGCCCACCAAGCCATGCCCACCAAGCCACACCCACAGAACTGGTAGTAAAAACAATTTGAATCCTACCACAAGGTTGTACCTTATTTAAAATATATAGAAACAGGACACAGTAGTACCCTGTACTCATGATTAATTGGTTTCAGGAGGTGCAGAGAGTACTAAAAATGATGAGTACCAAACAAACTATGATCCCTGGCTGAAAAGGATTTCCTGTCTGCCCCTTTTTCTATATCAGAGGCCTTTCTAGCATGGCCAACTTTGGCCACAGCTCTATGATCATCCCCTGCTTCCTTTTGCAATGACTTTCCCAACATGGCCAACTTCTTGTTCATTCCCCTATCTTCCTATCACAGTACACTGAGTACCAAACAAACAAGTATCAGGAAAAAATGTTTGTGTCAAAATACATTGAGTACTATATTCTACGAGTTTTGAAGCAGTTGACTACCACTATACTTGTACAATATGTATCCTATGCATATATGAAATAGTATGTTATAAAGTTGCCTTAACATATCAGTCCATTGATAACACTTCACCAAAAATACATTTTCACTAAGTTAGCCATAGAAAATTAAAAACAGAATCTATCAAAGCAGCAGAATAGGCTATGATAAGGTAAATAATGATCTTTTCAGCTGTTTACTGGCATGTTTCCTAGCAGTTACAAAAAAAAAAAAAATCAATTTTCTCACCCTCTTTCAATCTTTTGCCAACTAAACTATTCCCCAAAGCCATTGAATTAGTTGAAATAATTGCAAAGAAAGCTATTGATAAGGAATCCATTGAAAAAATAATTGCACTAAAATTTGATCTGTGTAACTGATTAGTTTCCAAACTGGTATCTATTTTCCTATTTTCCCCTCAACCAAGAGAAAAGCAGCCAAAAGGATCAAGGGTCAGGACTAGTTCTCCAGTTGGCGAAGGCTGCACTATTGGGAGTCTTTGCATTAAGAAAAGGGCAAGGGACACACTCTCTGCATTATGGAGAAAATTGTCAGAAGATTTTATTCTATCTCGTTTTTGATGGATGGATTGAGGAATGGATGGATGGATTGACTGATTGATTGACCTATTGATTACGTGTCATCAAATCAGTGTCACCTTTTAGTGACCACATAGATGAAATTTTCTGCTTGACCATCATCTTTTAACAACCCCATAATTCCTTACGGGATGGAGTCTGGGCAACTGAATGGAGCCAGCAGAGTGTTTCATGACCGGATGCCCTCCCTGTCACCAATGCAAAGTTTTGTTCAGCAGATATATTCTCATTGTGCCCAGAGAGAGAGGGCACAATATCTGCCTCTACCTAGGATCCAACTCACAGCCTCCTGAGGTGAGAGCTCCTCATCTAGACCACTGCACCACTTCAATTTTCTACTTGATGACCAGCCCCTAATGTGGGTCCTTCAGATCTTTCAATAGTGTACCATTTCTACACTAGATGAGTCCATCCACCTTGCTGCTGATCATCCTCTTTCATTTTCTTCCACCTTCTTCAAAGAACCCGATCTTTGTATAATATATCTGAGGTAATTTGAGCCTGGTCTTTTGTGCCTCCAGTGAGACCTAAGGCTCTGGAGATCTTTTGATTATGCCAAGTACACTCTTCCCCAGACAAGATTATCCTTCTTTCCCTTGAGAATATGTGTGTTCTTCATTTTAATGATTATGCTTTGTTTTTGTTTTTATCTTTTGCTTACTTATTTCGCACAGAACTAAAATGATATCTATATCTTATAAGAACTTTAGTTCTGCTGTTTCTAATAAAGGGAGGAATAACAAGCAACATAAGCAGATGTTGGATTTCTTTCGTCAGTCATGTCAGTCACACCACAATTTCCTTCTAGAATCATCTGGTGTGGGCATGTTGTCTCAGAAGTAGTATTTGTTACAGCAGATTTATTTGATAATTGCACTTTATCTGAATGAGAAGAGCCAAGAAGGAGAAGTGGATGTATAATTTGTAGCCCCAAGACCAGTTTCATATACAAAAGGCATTTTCTCAGTTGAGGAAATGTACATTTTCTAATGCAAATTATAGTCCTCTTTTTTTAAAGACCCCATCTACTTTGAATTGGTTGGTTACCATCCAAACATTTTGACCCCAAAGTAGCCCCAAAACCTTAATCCATTGTATCAAACAAACACATTTTGAGCCTTGGATACAAGTATGGAAGTATTAATAATAATGAAAAGAATAGAGCAAAAAAGATGCATAGTTCCTTAGCACAATTAAAATATGTGGGTACGTGTATACACATTTGCGTCCATATATATGTTTACCAGTTTTCCTTTGAGCAGGAATTAAAACTAGGCACTGGGAGGTCTCAATTAGCCTTGAATCTTTATCCAGTTGCAAGAGATCCAGAATTGACCCTTTCCCACAAGCTCCACTGGACCTTACCTATCTGTAATAGCAACATAATGGCAGAATGAATCAATAAATTATTCCACTAATAGCATGCTCTGACATTGCATAATAATTGAAATGATAAGCTGTGTTATCCTACTTTATTTTAGACAGTTTGAAACATTTTGCTCACTCTTCCTTTGAGTAAGGTAAAAATGATAGGAGACAATTTTTCAGGATACTGCAACATGTGATACTGGCTTATTCTTTCCATACAAGCCAGGGTTATAAAACTGTAAGAATTAAAAACATGCTGACATATCTTTATTTGGGAGCAACCACTTTAGATCACAATAAACAGAATAATGCATTCTGTGCATGTTCATCATTTCAATTAATCCAAAAATATGCAATAGTGACTTTGCATATTATCATTACAAACAAACACTGCTATTGTTTCTTTTGGGTCTTCTGATGAGATGATGATGATGAATGTGAGAGAATTAGTCATCCTGAAAGATAGCATTTATATTATTATTTATTACTAGATGAAACATTTTCATTCTTATAAGGATGTATCACTCCTGTGGTATTCAGTTGCAGGTGGGCTAGGAGAAACATGTATTACAGTCAAAAACATCTGTGCCAAGTCTCCTTGGATATTCCATACTTTTCTAGATCTCCACTGACTGAATGCTACAATGCTTGTGGGGTTAGAAGCCCATTTGACGGAACTTACTTATCAGTCTCCTCTTAATCAGGAGATCTGCCTTTACAGGGCAGGAGAGAAACCACAATGGTTAAAATTTTTATATGTGCAGATGCATCCTTCTATCTTTGGCAAATAGCAGGGAAAGCAGAGGTGGTATTCAACAGGTTCTGACCAGTTCTGGAGAACCGGTAGCAGAAATTTTGAGTAGTTCAGAGAACTGGCAAATCCCACCTCTGACTGCCCATGCTTTCATCTATTCTCTGCCTCCAGAGTCCCAACTGATAGGCTGGGTCTTCTATTGTTGCCCTGCACAGGAAAACAGAGCTGGAAAGCAGGTTAGTGGGGAGGGGATGGGATGGGATGGGATTTTGCAGTAACCTTCCCCCAGGAGTGGGGAGGGAATGGAGATTTTGCAGTATCCTTTCCCTGCCATGCCCACCAAGCCACGTCACTCCCACCAAGCACCCCCCACAGAACCAGTAGTAAAAAAATTTGAATCCCACCACTGAGGGAAAGTATCTAACTAATATTTCTGGAAAACAACAACCAGAAGCTACATTTAGTTGAATCATCAAGTTATTTGTTGCCTACAGGAAGTACAGAAAATTGTCTCAGAAAGTAGATCGTAAATGTTGACTGGATTTTTGTAATCTGGCAAAACAGCTTCTGTATGAGGGAACGGGATATTATCAGCATCAGCATCCTGTAATTCTCTCTGGGATCTATCTATACTGTTTCAAGTGTGGGGAAGGCATGATCTTTAGGGAAGCAATCCAAAACTTTGGAGGTGGTCCCAGAGTGCCCTGGGACTCCACCCAGAGTCCCAGGGCACTCTGGGACCAGTGCCTGGGAGGTGGCCCCAAAGAGGTTGCTGCCAATTTAAAATACTGAATGTGACAGAAAAGTTGTTTTTCACAGAATTAGTGGTCATATGCATTTGATAATTGCATTTAATTTAATTTCAGTTTAGTTTTATTTAGTTTTGTCCTGGTATTGTTGATCTTTTTTTCCTTTTTTTTCCTAGAACCACTTACTTTTAAGCCTTAGTCTTTTGCTTAAAGATTGCTTAAAGACTAAGCAATAGCCCTGTACCATATATTTTATACACAATTTCCCCTGCTTATATGCATTGTTGGCCAGATTTTCTGACCAGAAATTGGAGAAGTACAAAAAAACAATAGTGTTCTTCTTGTAGTTCTCAATAAATTCAAACTAGAAAAATACATATTTAAATGATTTTTGCCTCCTGGAATCTTTAGTGGCCATGCAGCCTTTAAACATCCATCCGTAAAAGTGCCTTATTGTGAACTCAATTTCACTTTAAAAGAAAATTATATTGGGTTGCCACCACCAGGCATGTTCTATTTCAAGAGGTTTTGGCCATTCTACAAAAGATTTCTTTCTTCAGCCCAAGCCTCAAATATTTTTTTAAAATAGAAACATTTGAGAGTATTCTCAGAGAGTATTTTCATCATCATCATCTTTTAACAACTCTATAATCCCTTGTTGGGTGAAGTCTAGGCAACTGCATGGAGCTGAGTGTTTACTGGCCAGACACCCTTCCTGTCACCAATGTGGAGCAATATTCAGCAGCTACATTATCATTGTACCCAGAGTGAGAAATACCTGCATCTACCTAGGATCGAACTCACAGCCTCCTGATTTTGAGGCAAAAGCTCCACCTCTAAACCACTGCACCACTCTTGGTTTCTTTTAATCTGTATCCCACACTAAATGAACTTATCAAAGATTGTGCCAGACCTGAAGTTCAAAGAGTAATTGTTTATTGATATAATCTCACATATGGAGAAAGTTTTTTAAAACTTAATCAATTGCCTGTATATGAAATGGAGGTTATTAGTAAGAAAAGAACAATAAGGGAAGGCACAGACACAGAATTCCTAATGAAATTCTTATCAGCTGCCTAATGCCTAATTGCTTGCATAATATGTGAGATAGCAGGTATCTTACACCTTACAGACTGAGTTTGTGGAAGGAGACTATTAGGGAGAGATTCTATGTGTCTAATGTTTGGGTGTTGTTAGGTAGGTCTTCCTATCTCCATCTTTGTCTTTTTGAACATCTTCCTCAGTTTTACCAGGTATGGAAGATCAATGAAAGTCAGCTCTTTTCAGAAAGGTGATTATTGCTGCACCCAGTGAAAAGGTTTCATTTCTCAAGTCATGCCACACTACCTAGTCTAGTTTTTCTCAACCCTGACAATTTTAAGATGCGTCCCAGAATTCCTGAATTGAAATTCACACACCTTAAAGGAAACATTGCAATTTTCTAGTGGCCAGAAACACTTCTCACATGACTGAATGGCAAAGGTATTATCTACTTTTCATCAATTATTTTATTATATTTAAAATATTTTATGCAGGACAATTTCTTTGGGGAAATTAAAGATGAAATGGGGGCGTGCATACCGTCCCTGTCCTATTGTTTCTTTTATATATATATTTTTCTTATATGTATCCATGTATTCATAATTATGTTTTTACTTATACCTATTATCTTGTAAGCAATTGACAAATTAAATAAATAAATAGATAGATGAATAGATAAGTAGATAAACAAACAAACAAACAAACAAATAAATAAATCCATCCAGCTAGTCTCTCAGCAGCTTACCAAATGCTTTAGAGGGCACTATTGTGCCATGCTAGAGAATTGGGTTTTGCCACAATAATGTTGGCGATAAGAATGCGGGGGGGGGGGGGGGAGCAAAACTAAAGCATATGAAGAATGCTTGTTAGTCTCATGTTTGCTCTTTTGTTTTGTTAGACAAAAGGTTGGATCATGTTTCCAGCAATAGTCGCTCTTAGACACTGACAGACCCTGATATCTGGAAGTCTACAAAAGACATGGTTGACTTCTACTGAGCTATTATGTATGATCAAGCACCAATTGTATCTTGGGGTTGTGCAGGATTCTGGGTGTGGTGCATTCCAACATCAGAGGTTGCTGATTCATTGTCGGGTCATCTCTGGGGAGGAAGTGTTCCCTGTTTACAGGAAATGCAGGACAAGGGTCCATGGAGCAAGCAAAGTACAAAGGATAAATGGCTGCAAATCTAGTTCAGTCTTTTGCTTGGACTATAGCTTTCTGCTGATCTCAAGAACTGCAATAGCAGAATGTTTTGAGATGCTTACTTTTCAAGCTTTTTATTTTATTTTATCTCATTTTACACAATTTAAATTCACATCCTGTGTTATTTCTTTTATCACTGTGTTTGTCTTTAGCTCCAAAGGGAATCACTTCTAAATTCACTTTGGAAACACTAATACAGTAACGCAGATTCAGAGTGTGGTGGGTTTAGAAAAGAAGACAGTACTGTACATTTGCTTTTCTATTTCAATTTCGTCCTATAAATTGAGTCAATTGTGTCTCAATTTTTGAACGGTAGTTCAAAACATATTAAGCCTAAAACACTGTGCAAGAACTCAGATAGATTGTTGGAAATTGCTTGCAACAAAGAAGAGAAAGCTAAATTCAGACCAGACAAAAATATGATTGTTTTATTTATCTAAACATGTTATTATATGTTTATAATCATGCTTTAATTTGGATTCAATGAAAAATAAATTAATTGGATGTAGTTCATGTGATTACTCTTCACATAGTTAGTGATTTTCCCCTTACACTGAACTACATTTATAATTCAGAGGCAACTTTTGAAGGTCTCTTAAGGAGCATTGGTATATCCAGTCTGAGGGCTTCACTGACCTTGCGATTCCTGTGCTACACATTTCATTTAAAAAATACTTCTATATATATCCTTCTTCGTAAAATCAAAGCCTGATAAATATTCATATTCTATGAAATTATCCTGATTTAACTTACTCTGTTTGGCACTTCCCTGCCAGTTGTTCTTAACATTTCTGTTAACCAATAAATGATGTTGTGTGGAACAGTATTTTATGCATGTCTGAAATATAGCTGTCTAGCAAGATATTAAGCCCATGTCACAGTGAACCAACGGATGCAAAGAGGATGTAAAACGGACAAAAACCCTTGCCATCCGTTTTAAAACGTGATGTACTCACTGCCTCCGTTTGGCTTCCTTCCTATCCATCCAGCATCCGTTTATTGACGTTTCATCCGCTCCAAAAGTTTTGGGCTGCCCAAAACTTTTGCGCGGAAAATGTATCCAGTTCGTCAGTTCTGCATCCGCTACACATCCGCTAGGCATCCGCTATGCATCCGCTACGCATCCATTCTGCATCCGTTATGCATCCGCTATATCCGCCAGGATCTGCTCCGCATCCGCGCAACTCGCATCCGCTCGGACGCAGGGAGGAAGCAGAACGGACGCAGAACAGATGCAGAACGGATGCAGAACGGATACCAAGCAGAAACAAAGCGTTTAAAATGGAAAAAACGTTCGCAGAGGGGACCTATCTCGGATATTAAGGATGTCTGCAGGATGCCTAGAGGATGCCTAGAGGATGCATAGGGACACCTACACTGCCTATAAAAAGGGGGAGCATCTCACCTGCATCTCACTTTCAGAACAGCAGCCAAGCTGTGCAGACCTCTGCAGCCTTCATCTGACTCTTCCTCTTGCACAGCATCCAGTCATGTCCACCGTGGAATGTGACAAAGTCCTTTTGGCAGCCACCATCGTTCTGCAACAGTGTGAAGCCATCTACAGGCTCTGTGAACTCTACTACGGGAAGAAAAAAAGGCGGCCAAGAAGCCTCTGGGTACGAAGATGGTTCGCCAGAAGAGCCGAGGACGGACTGTACAACAAGCTAATGGTGGAGCTCAGGAATGAAGACACTCGGGCATTCCAGAACTTCATGAGGATGCCTCCAGCCATGTTTGACGAAGTTGTGGAGTGGCTGAGACCCAGGTTGACCAAGGCAAACACCAACTTCCAGCCCAGCCTGGAACCTGGGCTCAAGGTGGCACTCACTCTGTGCCACCTGGCCTCAGGGACCACCTACAGGAGCATGCAGTACGGCTGGAGGGTGCCACCCAGCACCATCAGCTTTGTTGTCAGAGAAGTGGTACAGGCCATCATTGAAGAATACAAGGAGGAGCTCCTCCAGTGCCCCTCCACTGAAGAAGGATGGAAGAAAGTTGCAGAACAGTGGTATCAGAAGTGGAACTTCCCCCACACCGTTGGAGCCATCGATGGCAAGCACGTGGCCTGCAAAACGCCAGCCAAGTCAGGGTCCACTTATCACAACTACAAGGGCTTCTTCAGCATCATCCTCTTCGCCATGGTCGATGCTGACTACAAGTTCATGTACATCGATGCTTCAGGCAACGGCTCATCTTCAGATGCCCAGGTATACAACGCCAGTCACCTCAAGGAGGGGCTGGAAAGCAACCTCATGGTGGGCTTCCCAGATCCAGACCCACTGCCCAACGACACACAAGATGTGCCCTACTTCATCGTGGGGGATAACGCCTTCTCCCTCACAACCTACCTCATGAAGCCCTACACCTCCAAATACCTCACCCGTGAAGAGAGGATCTTCAACTACAGGCTGTTCAGGGTGGTGGAGAACGCCTTTGGCATCCTGGCCAACAGGTTCCAGGTACTTCTCACCACCATGCAGCATTGCCCAGAGACCATGAGGAGGATCGTGGAAGCTTGCTGTATCCTGCACAATCTCATGCGCACCCGCTACCCAGTCTTGCAGAACAGGCTTGTGGACCGTGAACAAGGCAATGGGGACATGGAGCCTGGGGAATGGAGGCAAGGGCAAAACCTGATCGACACTGAGGATGTGCAAGGCCCCAACAGAGCCTCACGTGAGGCGAAGAAGCAGCGCAACCTCCTGAAACACTGGTGCAACTCCCCAGCTGGAGCAGTGGAGTGGCAAGACAGGATGGTAAATGCTTAATGGATGCTTCCTTCAGCCTGTTTCATCACACGGATGAGATTGGTCCATGTATGTTTGGTTGACCTACAATGAACAGGGTGTTTTATAAAGAGTTGTGTTTATGTTGACATGTGTGGATGATTGATTATATCGTTATTGATAATAAAGGGCCATAGGTGTGGCACCTGGGAGGATGGACCATACAGTCCCACTATGCTTGCACTGGAGGTTTATCTATCCCACTGCTATCCTAACCCATCCCACAGTTATTACCCATCCCACAGGTATCCTAACCCATTCCAAAGCTATCCTTACCCATCCCACAAGCAAGCAAAGGCTTAAACCATTTCTAAAAGTTTCCAGCAAGACTTTATTAAAAAAAAGAAATGAAGCAAGTGTGTGAATCAAAAATAGACTTTGTTAACAACAAGCTATCAGACAAAAATGAGTATCTGGCACTCCTCTTGGTCGCTCAGTCTCAGGGGTGAAGGGTCCAGGTGCTGTGGAGGTGGCTGGTGCTGGAGTGCTTGTCATCAGCTCCTCCAGAAGCAGAAGCAGCAGAAGCCCCAGCCCCAGAAGAGCGAGCCCGTGCTGCAGAAGCCCCAGGAAAACCAAAGTGAGGGCCAGGGGGCGGGATGGTAGCCCTGTCCCTCTTGCAAGGGCTGGCAGCAGATGGCTGAGGCTTGCTGTGCTTCCGCATGGTTGTGGGGTTGCTGGCTGGCAGGGAGGCTGGCAGAAACCAAGGCTGGCAGCAAGGCTGGCAGGGAGGCTGGCACCAAGGCTGGCAGGAAGGCTTGCAGGCAGACATGCAGGCAGGGCAGGCAAGGCAGCCAATC
>BLBF01000003.1:32487130-32523912 GCA_015471245.1 Laticauda colubrina | reverse complement strand
GAGCTGCTTCCGTTATATCCACGGGGCTGACGCAATGCATCCTCCCCGCATGCGCAATTAACGCCAGGCATCCGCTAGGCTTCCGCTGTGCATCTGCTGTGCATCCGCTTCATCCGCTGTGCATCCGCTCTGCATCTGCTTCATCCATTCCGTGTCCACTTTGCTGAGGCCCCCTGGAAGCCCTGCGGATGTGCCATCCGCTCCCATCCGCTTCCATCTGCTGGGCTTCCATTCTGCATTCGCTTTGCATCCGCCCTGCATCCTCCATGCGTCTGTGTTATCCGCTCCGGTTATGCAAATTTTTACCCTTTTGAGAGCGGATAACAATGGATGGAACATTTTGCTCGTCTGCTGTGTCCTTTTTGCATCCGTTGGGCAGTGTGACATGGGCTTTAAGGAAATTCACCAAAAGGTGAATATTGACTTAATTCCTTATTCTAAAAGAGCTTCACTTGTCTGGTGACCCGATAATAATTTATTGAGCATGCATACAGAAAGAATGCATAAAATAAATATACAGTAGATGAGAAAAATAGATATAAAAATGTATGTGAATTTTCATTTATGTAGCAAGAGAGATGAATTTTCACATGGAGTTTTTAAACTCTGAACAATATGTAAAGAAAGTTGAAAAATGTGTGTCTTTATTGAAAGCAAGACACACAATTGTATCTATTCCTTTTACCCTGAAGGAGATTAAGAAACTCTAGTTCAGCATTACTGAACTGGCAGCATTCAGCCAGCAAGTTCAGCACTAGAAGTTCACAACCCAGTAGCAGAAAAGCTGAAGGCTTTCCTATATTTTAGTAAATCAGATCAATTCTTGCTTCTATTAAGCCCAGTGTTTTTTTTTAAATCATATCCTGGCTTGAATATTTAATTTGTAATAGAGTTAAACTATGTCTGTCTGTTTAGCCACAAACCCAAAAATCCTGAAATGCAAATATATTGGCAATGGCTGCTACCTTTTCTAGCCATCATTTCTTTTTAAAGAAATGATGGCATCAACCTCTACTTCAAGGGGGTATTCACAATAGTTTCCCTGTAGTCTTCCTGGTTGCTTTAACCAACCAAGAAGTGTAGGGTCAAAACCACAAGCTAAGGCGGCAGAGGACCCTGCCAACTTAATCCCAGGTAATGCTGCACAACTCCACCTCTCACATTCATTGGATTCTGACACCCAGCTTCGAGCTCATAATGGATTTGATCCAATTTTTTCATGACATCATATGCTGGACAATCACAAATTGCATCAAGTGGTTCTTCTGAAGTATTATTTCAAAGAAAAATATGCACTTCTGAAAAGCACCAGGAAAGGAAATTCTGTTCTCGGATACATATGACTGGGAAGTGCACTGTTCAGAAGTACACTGTATTTCTTTGGAGTAAATGTTAGGAATGATAGTCACCTAACAGTTGGGTTGGCAATATATAAACCAGGATAGTCATTAATACTGTTGTATTTTTAAGAGAATGTTGTAATTGTGATTGGCTGAGGTTCCTCCAACAGCCATAAGATGGAGCCAGAAACCTGGTTTGTTCTTTTTTACATTTCCTTTGCTTTCCTTTTTGCCTTTTGCCTGATCGTCATTCTGCTTGAATTGCTGTGAGTCTTGCAACTATTCGCAAACTCCGTTTACTGAACTTTGTTTGTGATACTGGTAAAGAAAAGGACTTCGTTTTTGGATTATCCCTGGACTGATTATTTTGAATACTGCTTTAACCGCATATGATTTGAACTGTTTGTTAGACTTTGTTTACCCGTTTACAGGAAGTAAAGCTTACATTTTACTATTCAGTGTATCTGTGTTCTGGTTGTGTGTTATTCATCACAACTCTCACTATGTTTCCCTGAGTGCACTCATTCTCCTAACAGGGAATACCTCAACAGTAATATTCAACACAGTTGATATAATTCTGTTATAATTTTATCCTAGACCAAGTCAAGTCCAAAAATGCTAAGAAATTTCTAAAAGCGTAGCATTCTGACAAATTAGCTATCAATAGACACATAAAGACATAAACAATATCTATATATTGTGGGAAGAAATATCCATCTGGTTCAGTTCCAATCCGGGAGGAAGGCACTGGAAATAAAATGGAGACTGGAGGCTGATTGGAAAGAGGGTCCATTTATTGATGAAGCACAACACCAAGCACGTGTGATTCTGGGCAGTTGATCACATGGAGTTGAGAGTGGGGGGTATTTATACCTTCTCTTAGACTTTGCACTTGAGTTTTCTGTTCCTGTGCAACAACATGTATTCTATTGGCTATTGTCAGACTCCCATGGGGCCATGTAGGGGTTATGTAGGGGTCATAGCTGACTCTATAGGCAAAGTACAAATTCTATGAGTTTATCTGACCTCCCAGGTTTGGTTCAAGTTTGGAATGAGATGATGCAATGACTGAAATACCCTTAGGAGATTGTGCAATGTAGTGAGTTCTATGTCTTCTGCTAAATGTTAGTGGGTTAATCCTATTATGTCCTGAAGGATCATATCCTGTTCTTCTTAATCCCATCATTGTGGAGCTGAAGGTCTTTTGTAGATAGGCTGGCAGAGTCTTTCTTAATGGGCAGAAAATATCTGCTGGGGAGTGGCTATTAAGAGTGAGCCTGCTTCCTGCCTCTCAAAAAAAGACATGCTTCTCAATTTCTTATTTAGGGAAATATGTATAATATTCTGCCTTTTTAAAATTCCTCAAAATATTTCATTCTTCGGGGGGGGGACGACTTCCCACAATACTATGCAAAGGAGACAATCAACAAGCCAAAAAAGGAACAAAAAGACCAAAACAACTCCCCACCAGCAATCAGCACCCAGATGAATATAAATGAAGTCCAAGATTAACATCAGACTAAAAATCTATGCTCATACAACAGATTTACAGAAAAATATGGAACAACTTGTCAGTTAGTGCTTCACTGTGTATTAAGTTAGCCTTCTTCAAATTGGCTTACTCTGGTTGTACTGCAAAATTTAAACCAGCATAGGAATTGTAGTTCATCCTAGTTGAGAAAAGTTATGTTTTGTCTATATCTGTTAAATATAGTTCTTTCCATAGTCCCTGTAGATTTCAAGGAATAATGGTTTGTCTAGATAAGAACTAGCAAGGAATTAGAGGTGGTGGGCGGGAACATGCACATCTGAGAACATATAAATTATAGGTTGAAATTACAAGTCAGCCAACATTTTACTTACAGGCAAACCATTCTTACTTTTTCTTGAATAAATAATTATGGAGAAAACATTTCTAAAGAATTGTTATTGTTGCCTCTTTTTTTACCAAGACAGTTAATTTAAGGTTCTCTACTCTCAAAGGAGCCATTGCTCTTCAAATGTGCTGGGTAGCTTTTGGAATGGAAGAACAGAAAATAACACTTCTGCATCTGCTCTCATTCAGCCATATCACTGCTACAAAAAATGAAATTAGTTAAAGATTAAAAGTCTGTTGTGATATTATGAGCTATTTGTCATATTTTCTTGCCATTCCTTCCTTTTTGCTAAAACCCACTCATTAGCATACTTATTTGAATTTGTTTCTCTTTTTTGCTGCCACATAAAAGTTTATTGCCTTAAATAAATTTAAATTTAGCAATGAGTTTAATGATCTAAAGAAGAATATTTTGGCTGAATTAAGAAACAAAGTTCCCCTTCACATATTGACTTTTAAAATTGGCAACCTGTAAATAGTTAAACAAATCTTAGCCTTCCAATGGTAGTTTAAGAGAATCACCTTAAATTGGCTACTTTTTATATACATTTTAAAGAATGTATATAAGAACATATATCCTGCAAAAATGCTTTGGAAAGATTGAGAGATCTCTAGAATATTATACATGCATGGAGTTTTATATATTTTCAGTGCTTGCAAATTTTTCAGATGACATTTTTTGATTATGTTCTCATGACATTCTTTGATTATGTTCTCATCATAATCCTTTCTGGTGTAGGAACTATTTCTTTTTAAATATATTGACTAAGGGCTTTCTGTCCTATTGAGTTAATTCTTAGTTTTGAAGTGGCTTTTACTTCTCCATTTATAAATAAAATTAAATCTGCTTTTGTCAGATCTTATAAAATACAAAGATGTTCCAAAGATTACCAGTAAGGGAGTTTTCTTAATGTCAATATTGGTAGAGATGAATAGGCCTTTCCCTTGTGCAGTATGTATTAGAACCAAGAGGGAACAGTGGTGATGGAAGTGGCTCCGCAGTCAACACCATCCATAATTATTGAGTTATTCTATGTCAAATACAGCCTGCAGGATCAACCAAATCATTTTTTCATAGTTTTGTATTGTATAACATTGGTTGTACATTGCCCTATCTTATCACCTAACGTAGCTTTCCTCAACTTCCTCAGCTTTTTTCTATTGTTATTATTATCATTTTGTTGTTGTTCATTTTTATGCTGCTAATATCTCACAGCTTAAAGCTGATTATATTGTTGGAGACAATAGCTGACACTGTAAACCACTTAGAGAGGGCTGTAAAGCACTGTGATGTGATATATAAGTCTAAGTGCTATTGCTATCTTGCAATAGTGGTGAATATCTGTAACTTGGGTGTAAGATGAGAATGACGGTTCATTCTCCAAGCTTGTGGTTGGTCTCCGACAAACATAATGTCAATTAAAAAACAGGTTCCATGAACACCACCTGGTTGTTAAATGCTAAAATTCCAAAAAATTAACCTCTGAAATGAGGTAAAGACTTGTAATATTAGCGAAGCCACTAATATCCTTTCTTATCTTGGCCATAAAACTGCAAAATATAAATGTCTGGAAGACAACATCTTGAATATAGTCAAATAGTTGTATTTTGATTATACAATAATTATTATGAACTTTTTTGGTGTAATCAAAATACAACTATTTTGGATAAATCTAAATTTAGTCATGGAAAACAATGGGATTTCTTAAAGTGTAAGTAAAAGGCTCATTTTATATTTAAGGCCCAGTCCCACTGCACTTACGGATGCAAAGAGGATGTAAAATGTTAAAAAAAGCTTGCCATCCATTGGAAAACACTATGCATCCGTTGTGCACTCATTGCATACGTGTTTCATACGCTCTATCCGTCGAGCATCCGTCCACTGCGATTTCATCTGCGCAAGAAGTTTTGAACTGCACAAAATTTTGTGAATGGATGAACTTTCCGCCGTGTACTATGTAAATCCGCAACATATGAGCAACAAATGTTCTATGTCCATTTATCATCAGCTGTATCCTCTCTGCATCCTCTGGCCATCCCCTCAACTCACATCCGCTGCAGCTGAAAACGGAAAGAGGGGGGAAAGAAAAGGTACATGGAATGTCTATACATTGTTAGTAGCACGGAAATAGAAAGGATGTGCAGTGAACGGTTTGCATCCGATATACATCCATGCGGCATCCCCTTTCTTTCCTTTAGGTGTACTTGATGCATCCGCTTCATCCGCTATGTGTCCGCTTCAAAATTCTCCCCTGGAACCCCTTCGGAGGTGTCATCCACTTCCATCCGCTAGGTTTCCTATAAACATCCGTTTAACATCCCCGCTACATACTACCCACGTCCGTTCTTTTCCGTTCTTTTCTGTTCTGTTTATGCAAATTTTCGCCACTTTTTGGAGCAGTTGACAATGGATGGAGCCACACCCAAAATTTTGCTCGTCCGCTGTGTCCTTTATGCATACGTTTTGCGTCCGTTGGCCAGTGGGACCAGGCCTTTAGCAATATCTAAGACGCATCTGGATATCTTAGTTACTACTACAAGCTCTCTTTCATACAGTCTTTGCTTCTAAAAAGATTCTTGAACATAGCACCAAATTTTAGAAATGTAACAGAATGTTTTCTGATACTTTTTCTGTGTCATTTTGAAAGAAAACAGAAAAGAAGCAAGTAATGTGGGAAATGTGGTTCCATCAAAATAACTCCAAAGTAATGTTTGAAGATTACGTGAATCAGCAAGTGTTTAATGGAATGTAAAAAAATATCATTCTTTGCAATAATGATCTTTATATTCCATGTGATTTAATGGTTTATTTCTATGATTTTTTTAAAAAAATAACAGAATCTGGAAAGAAATTGGAAGCTACAAATAATTTAGACTACACCATTATCTCTCTGAAGAAAATCCATGCCAATGTATGAGAGAGCTCTACGTGATAGAGATGAAATTGTGGGCTACAGAAAGACATATCTGCAAACCTTGCTTCCAGTACCAATCATCAATATGTAGCACCATTCATTAGAATTAATGCCATATTGTAGTGAAACATTCTTATCAAATTAGTATGCCTTTCTCCATAAATTTAATCCATCCATTTGCCTCAGAAGATAGTGGATTAAAGCAAAAGCTACTTCTGCATCTGTGAGATCATACTTGTTACAAATTGCAAAAAGGCAATTTCCTGGAGAGATCAGCAGAGTTGTTACAATGGCTTTCAATCTGCTGTGAGATCTGTTAGTGTTTTTGTTTGTGCTGAACCAGCAACTCCTACCGTACTGTGCCATTTTGTAGCCTCTTGGGCACATTTAAAAAAAAAAAATTTCTTTTGATTAATTTGTAATAGGAAAAAATAGCAGAGCAATGAGTACATTCATTTATTATCATTACTCACTGTTATGATAGATTAAGAAAGCATAGTGTGCAGCTGGATGTTTTTTTCTTCAGATTTAGCTAGAAATAACCAATAAAATAGCTCACTTCCTCTGAAATATGTATCTGGGTCTCTGTATGCTAAATACAGAGAACGACAAGAATCATGCAAAGTGAAACAAACAAACTAGAAGGTATCAAGGCAGATAATTGACTTCAAAACATGACAGATGGTGCTCTACTGTGCCCCTGGATGTTTTCTTGCATAAGAGAAAGCTAAATTAAGAAGAATAATGACATCCGTGCTGTGACAACTGTCATCTAGTGCTCAGACACTACTGTGTGAAGTGAGAAAATGACAGAATGAGAAGTAGAGTCAGGAATTTAGGCTGCTTTAATAAACAATACAGAGATAAGCTTCTTCTTCTTTTGCATAAGCCAGCAGCAGTGTGTGTGTGTGTGTGTGTGTGTGTGTGTGTGTGTGTGTGTGTGTGTGTGTGTGTAAATATTCATTTATGTACCTATGAGATTGATCACGCTGTCTGACTTCATGGCAATTCTGCACAGCATAGAAGACTAAAATTTTACAAGCATGATATGATAGATAGAAAAAAATAAATAAAAAATACAACTGTACAAAGCCTACCTTCCACCCAAAGCCTAGGAGAAAATGTCACGTTTTTAAAGATTCCTTCAACAAGGGCAGAATAAGAGTCATTCAAATTTCTGGATGATGCACCAGAAGACAGGTGCTGAGACCAAGAAGGTCCACTTACTGGGTTCCATCAGGTGACACTGCTTGGGATCAATGGGATCAGGAGCTATCCCATCATACAGGATGAGCAGACATTGCTGGAGACAGACACTTCTCTTCCAAGAGAGACAGATACACACAGATCCACTTCTACCATAATCTTTGCAATATAATTTCCGGATTAACACTGTTTATCATTGTGAATTCTTAAAAGCAAAGTCTGGTGGCTATGGAACTAAATGGTTAGTTTGGTAGAAAAACAACACAACTCAGAAACTTAGGAATGAAAGTGAATGGACGTGTCTCAAAATAATGTTGCAGGATCCAATCTGGATCGGTCTCTGGGACTAGAAGTTTTTGTTTTCCAAGCTTTCAGATTTGTGCTGGAGTCCATCCTCAGAGAACATCCTTCTCTCTAGCAGGATGTGTGCTTTGGGCTGTTTCTGTATGAGGTATTTATCTGGTGCCTGTGGTGTGTGGCTTTTCAGTTGTTGACTTTTCAGTTTTTGACTGGGATGGCTGGCTCTTAAGGCATTGCTGTTGTTTCCTTAGGCATTCCTTCCTTATGCCTCCCTTATGCATAAGGAAACATAAGGAAACGACTTATGAGCCAGCCATCAACATCCCACACAACAGGCATCAGATAAATACCACACACAGAATAGCCCAAAGCATATAGTGTGATAGAGAGGATTTCCCTGAGGATAGACTCCAATAGGAGACCAAAAGCTCGGAAGACAACACCTCTGTTCCTGGTGACTAATCCAGATTGGATTCTGAAAGTGTTATATTCAAGGTATTCCCAGAACCAATCCTGCCATTAGACACAGGAAGAAGCCACCTCTGGCAGCAGATTCCCCAACATGGCAACATGATCCTGGAGGAGAAAGCATTGTGCAAATAGCGTTGCGTGTAACTTCATACTAACCAGTGTAGACCAATATAACAATAGCATGCTCACATCATGGTTGGCAGCCATGCCAACAATGAACCTTTCAGCACAAGATAGCCATAATAACCACAAAGAGAGAGCAATAAAGAAAACAGAGTCAGGTAGAGTATTCCAGGCATTGACCACTCTGTTGCTGAAGTTGTATTTTCTGCAATTGAGTTTGAAGTGGTTTACCTTGAGTTTTATATTGATTGTTTGCCTATATATTATTATGGTTGAAGCTGAAGAAATCATTGACAGGCAAGACATTGTAACATACAATTTTATGTACTATGCTTAGATCAGGCCACAGGCAATGTAGTTCCAGATTGTCCAAGCCCCACATTTCAAGCCTGGAGGCATAGGGAATTCTATTATGAGTAGAGGAGTAGAGTACTTTTCTCTGAACCCTCTCAATTGTGTTAATGTCCGATATACCATGTGGATTCCAGGAAGACAAGCTGTATTCAAGAATTGGTCTGGCAAAGGTTTTGTATGCCCTAGTTAACAATTCAATGTTACCAGAGAAGAAATTCCTACCTTATTGAAATCAAACCCATACATTGGCATTTCTGATTGCCCAAAGTTGCTTTGTGATGCAGTACTGTTTTTCTTGGCAAAATTCCCTTAATTCTCTTAGCAGCTGTATTGAGTGTTTAGTGTATAGTCTGTGCAAAGTCAATTGTGCCTGGAAAAGCAGGCACTGGACAAAAAGAAAGAAATGTTTTCTTTATGGTCCCCAGTAGGGTGGTAAGAGAGAGCCAGTCATTTAGCTGCACCAAAAAACATTTACGCCCTTCTTTCCTTCAAACATTGCTTAGCTTTCCCAATGGCTATTCTCTTATTCCCCTTCACTGAATTCTGCTGACTTTTACCAACCTTTCCTCTGGGTAGCCATTCTCATTACACTACCATATTGATCGTGCATGCTCTCCCTAGACAAGCTGACGCAGATGTAAAGAAAGAAGTCATGAAAGTAAACAAAGCCAACAAAACAATAAGGGAACTTGGCTTAGATACACAGTACTGCTCAAATTATTAGTCATTCGAGAATTAATCTCTGGATAAAGTACTTCCATTGTCAGCCTTTGAATAAGGTTAAATATCAGGAATCTGCTACCATTTTTCTGCCATTTTAACTATTAGTTTCATGAATGAATGCCTTTTTAATAACATTTCTCAGGAAAGTTAATACCAGATTTCTCCTGAGTTTTTGCCATCATGGACAAAAATAGTTGCCTTGTATGAGGAAACTTAGAATTGCCACCAACCTGCTTCACTCAATGCAAGAGTTGATCTACATGTTCTATATTAAAGAATGTACAAAGAGTTCTTTCCCTCCTTCTCTATATTCTCTCTAAAAAGCATTCTTCCTCAAGCTGTTAATGCCTTTGCAAACAAACAGGAAATCAGAGTCGCTATTTGCTGCAAACGGCAAATGCAATAAAACAGGAGTCACCAACCTTTTGGACCTCAGGGACCACCAAACTCATAATTTTAGATCCCAGGGATCACTAATTGGTTCTGTGGGCATGGCCTAATTTATGGGGACCACTAACCAGTTCTGTGGGTGTGGCCTAATTTGTGGGTGTGGCTTGGTGATCATGTGACTGGTTGGGCATGGCTTGTATGTAATATTATAAATATTTATATAAATATTGATTTTTTTTATTAAAAAAGAGCAACTTTTACCCAAAATCAGGCAAAGTAGGCAGATTGAGTTGCTCACAGAATCATTCAGTGATCTATCTATCTGCCATCAGCTAGCTCAGTCTCTCAAATTTGCTTTCCATGAGTCTGCACTGAATTTGCTTGCAAGCAAACCTTCAGTCCTAAGGGAGGTTCGGCTGTGCTGAGCCAAAGAACTAAAGACTAGCTAGAAAGCAAGAAATCTAACCATTTTCTGCTTCCTAGCTAATCTAAATCTCCTGGCACAGCAGAACAGATAATGGTCGGAAAAAGGAAAAATAGCAATTTAGCAGGCAAGTTTACCGGGGAAGGAGTGAGTGGGAGGGGAGGGTTCCCATGGGCCATGTGGGCGGCGCAGCCTTATGTTTCTGCACAGCCTGGATTAATTGCTTTGTGGTGGTGCTCTGGGGGGGGAGTGAGATTTCTCTGCAGCCCACCAAAATTTTCTCACGGCCCATCAGTTGGTGACTGCTGCAATAAAAGATACATAAAAGAACAGATATAATATTTTGATTCAAAACTGGTTAGCAGTAGCACTTAGCCTTATATATAGCTCCATACTACTTTACAACAGTCTCTGGGCAGTTTACAAATGTTAGCATATTGCCCCCAACAATCTGGGGTTTACTGATCTTGGAAGGATGGAAGTCTGAGTCAACCTTGAGCTGATCAGGATCAAACTCTGACTGGAGGAAGAGTTAGCCTCTAATACTGCATTCTAACCATTATACCACTATGTCTCTTAGAAGCAGGGGTGTCAAACTTGCATCGTTACAGCGGCACGTGACGTATTGCAACTTTTCCTCCCTTCGCTAAATCGGGTGTGGGCATGGCCAGCACATGATGCATCCAGCCCACGGGCTGCAAGTTTGACAGCCTTTGTTTAGAGCATGGTTGGAAAAGGGTGGCTATCTATGTTTTAAATAGAATTTAAAAAATAAAATATAAAGCATTTATTCTGGAAACTCTAAATGGCTACTTTGTTACTGTAGGGCAACCTGCTCCAACTTGGAAGCCCTTCACAAAGGTGGGACTTCTGGGAGAGGCATGGTAAACTAAACATGTGTCTGAAACAGTAAGGACAATGACTGAGGCAAAGCTCAAAGAACTGGCAAGTGGACTGGATTTTGCTAGCCTTACTCCTAATCACTTTTGGAAAAATGCTTGTTTAATTACTCAAAGGTTACCAGAGATGTTCAAAATGACAAGAATAAAAAAACGATCTGGTGAGTTTCCCTTTCTTCTTGGACAAAAGAAAAGATGATCACAAGTCATAACAAGACTTTATGATTTCAGAAACTGGACACAAAAGAGGACTAAAGATTCCATGCAGAAAAGAGGGGGGGAGTGGAATTCATCTTTCATTTTCCATTAGTACAGGGATTTACAAAATGGAATAAAGTGCTTTATCATTTGAAATATTTAAAGAGATTCTCAAAAAGTGGAGCCAGAAATTAGATGCTTGCTTCCAGAGATAAACAATGTTCAAAGTATGCTGACGAAGGAATAAGTAGATGTGAAACAAAATTTATCTGTTTCAGAAATAGTAGAGTCAGAAATAGTGGAAAACAAAGAAGGGTGGACACAGAGAAGGCAACTAAAGTGAAAATGCAAATGACAAGCCAAGAGAATGAATGAACTTGATAAAGACTCTCTACTGAATATATAAAATAACTTGGCTTTAAAAATAAAAGTGGAACTGCAAATGTTAAAAAAATGACCATGATAATGATTTTTTTTACTGGCTTTACAAAGGAGATGTGGTAAAGCCTTAAAGAATCCCTTGGGGTGAGGAAAAAAAAAACTGAAGCAAGACCAAATCCTACAACATCTGAATGAATTAAAGACCAAGATTGTTAGAAGTAAAAGGAAGGAATATAAAAAGTTAGTTTGTTTGACCAATGTCAAAATAAGACATGTTTCTGTAATCTCTGGTAACCTTATGGATTTCTTGCTGAATTCAAGATAAAAAAGCTGATGACTGAAGAATTTATATATAGATAAGGGATAGGTTATGAGAAGAAGAGATATTTGTAACTTTAGAAGGGGTGAGGACTTATCAAATTAGTTTAAACATAAACAAATTTGATCAGTCTAAAATTACAAATATCTGAAACTTTAGAAGGAGGGAAGAATTATCAAATTTGTTTTAGCGTAAACAAATTTGATAAGTCTAAAGTTACAAATATCTTGAGAAGAATGCCCTGACAGCATACTTAACATTCCTGAGGGGGAAAAAAATCTTTCAATTTGCATTTCATTTTAAATATATATAAAATATTTTATATTTATGTTATTTTTTCCTTTACCTTTTACTTTCTTTTCCCCTCTTTGCACTTTTATTCTTTCTCTTTCTCTTAGCTTGATTTGTGTTTGCTTTTACTATGGCAATATTTTTTTTTAATAAAAATTATGAAACAACAAAGAAAGCCCTTCACATACAATATGTGAATTTCAACCCCCAGGATGAATAAGGAGGGAGCAATAAAATAACATTTTTCTTGACTTCACCATACACAGCCATGATGGTCCTTCCAGACAGACATTCTAGAACCAAAATATAATTAATCATCATTAAAGCTGTACTGGTGGTTTCTGTCCCACTAGAGCTCATTAAGATATCAGTAGGGATTTTGAGACTACAATGACTGAATGTATTTTTAAGGCGATACTTTAGCATAATTTTTCTTTGTTTCTGCTATAAACACCACTACTTTGTATCAGCAGAAAATACTTCTAGCACTTGCATTATGTTTTTGAGGAGGGACAATAAATAACAGCAGCTGTATTAAACAAAGAGACTCTTCTCAAGAGAAAAAAATCAGTCTGAGTGAAGAATAGAATAGAAGAAATAGAAGTTTACATCTAGGATTGTACTACTTCAAACAATAGATAGAAAAACAGTAGATTTTCAAGAAAATATTACATTTTTTACATCATGCATATATGAAATTAGAACATGCATAAATTCTGTCAACATGCAAAAAAACCTCACTCCATATTTATCCACCTGTAAATTAAGTCTCTGCAAAGTTATTTGGCTGAAAATGTAATTTCATTTTATAATCAGCACTATAGCTGAAAATGTTTTCTTAACTCTATCAATTTCTTCCCATTATATTCTCTTCTGTGGTTTGAGAAGAATGCCCTGACAGCATACTTAACGCTTCTAATGGAAAAGAAATTCTTTCAATTTTCATTTTACTTGATTACGAACTTACCCAAATTATACTTTTTAAACTTTGCAAGTGACCCGGAAATAGATGTATATATAATATATGAGTTCATAAACATTTGTATATTGGGGAAAAGAGTGGAAGGAACTGTAAAATATGTGGCAAAAACATATGTGGCAAAAACAATGGAATAATCAGAGACAGAAAATTATGTCAGAAGTGAAATAGATGGAGGAATATACAGTATATTCTTGCTTAGGACATGTGCTAGACTCCAGACCTAGAACACCCCCAATAAATGGCTGTATGCTCTGTCCTGCCCTGCCCTGTTAAAATGATTTCTATGCCACCTAATTCACTGGACTTGAAGAGCTTCCTCAAGAAGCTCGGCAGAATTCTCTATATTTTTAATTTTATGCATAGAACCTATCTAAAGGGCCTGTCACATAGGCCGACGGATGCAAAACGTATGTAAAAAGGACACAGCGGATGAGAAAATTTTCCATCTGTTGTTATCCGCTCTCAAAAGTGCCCCGAATTTGCATAAGCAGAGCGGACAACAATGGAAAGGAACAGACGGGGGGAGGATGTAGCCAGGATGTTAAGCAGATGCTCCACGGAAGCCTAGCGGATAGAAGCAGATGGAAGCGGATAGCACATCCGCAGGGCTTCCGAGGGAGCACAGTGAAGTGGTCGCGCAATGGAAGGAATGGATGCCGAGCGGATGCCGAGAGGATGAAGCAGATGCAGAGCGGAAGCCGAGCGGATGCCTAGCGGATTCCTAGCGGATGCAAAGCGTTCACTGCGCATGCGGGGAGGATGCATTGCGTCAGCCCCGCGGATATAAAGGGAAGCAGCTCGCATGCGGGTCACCATTCAGAGGAAAGACCTGCTGCCAGACACAGCTCCAGCCAGTGAACAACCATGGGGAAGAAGAGGAAGCCTGTGCCATCTGCTGCCAGCCCTGGCAAGAAGGACAGGGCCACCATCCCACCCCCTGGCCCTGACTCTTCTGGTGCTGGGGCTTCTGCTGCTCGGGCTGACTCTTCTGGTGCTGGGGCTTCTGCTGGGGCTTACTCTGCTGGTGCTGCTCCTGGTGCTGGTGCTTACTCTGCTGGCGCTGCTCCTGGTGCTGGTGCTTCTGCTGGTGCTTACTCTGCTGGCGCTGCTCCTGGTGCTGGTGCTTCAGCTAGTGCTTACTCTGCTGGTGCTGTTCCTGGTCCTGCTGGTCCTGCTGGTGCTCCTGGTCCTGCTGCTGCTGGTGGTGCTCCTGGTCCTGCTGCTGCTGGTGGTGCTCCTGGTCCTGCTGGTGCTGCTGGTGCTTACTCTGCTGATGATGATCCTGGTGCTGCTGGTGCTTACTCTGCTGCTGCTGATCCTTGTCCTGCTGGTGCTGCTGGTGCTGCTGGCACTGCTGGTCCTGCTTTTGCTGCTACTGTTGTTGTTGCTGCTGGTGGTGGTGTGGTGGAGCAGCCCCTAGAACCTCGAAGCCCCTCTGATGAGGGCCCAGATGGCCCTGCCAGAGGGAGGAAGAGGCATACGCGTGAATGGGAGAGGAGGCAAAGCTCCATTGAAGAAGAACATGAGGATGAGCAAGGAGAGAGCACTTCCACCAGAGACCAACCCACATTCAGCCCCAGCTCCACCTCCACAGAAACCAGGCAGAGAGCCAGACCGGAGGGTCAGAGCCACACTGTCCTGCTGGAGATCAGGGACACCATCAGAAGCAGCGTAGATCTCCTCTCTCAGCTGGTACACACCGACATACCATCCTCAAACCGCAAGCCCTTCCTCACCTACGTCAACCAGACCCTCCTGGACATGTCCGAATCACAGTACCAGGTGATAAAGGACAGGATCACTGGTTTTCTTCACAACCCTCCAGGCCCAGATGGACCTGCTCCGACCTAGTCCAGGTCTGCTCCTCCACCCCAGGGGATGTCACAGCCCTTCCAAGGCTTTCCACAGGCCCTCACCTACCAAGGCTACGGATACCAGGAGTTCCAGCAGCACAGACAGCCCTTCCCAGTCCAGGCACAGGTTCATCATATGCCACCGGTGCCACTGATGCCATTGATGCCACCGATGCCACCCACACCACCGATGCCAGCCACGCCACAGATGCCACCCATGCCACAGATTCCACCCACACCACAGATGCCACCCACACCTCACCTCACTCACCTGCAGACCAGACAGCCCCACTATACTCCTCCTTCCTCCACCCCACAGCCAAGCCCGGCCTCAGAACATCTGTCATCGGTCTTGGGACTAACACCCCATGTCCTGGAGGAAGGGGCTCTCAACATCACAGGACTGAGCCAGCTCTCTGAGAGCTTCCTCCACACACCATCCCCTGTTGTCCTCTCGGGGCCAGGCACCGCAATGGTGTCTCAGACCAGCACTCCAGCAGCAGCCACCTCCACAGCACCTGGCCCTTCACCCCTGAGACTATGGGCATGCCTCAGAGTGACTGAAAAGAGTGCCAGAGACTGGGTTGCTACCTGTTGACTTTATCTTTGCTTGGGACACTTGGGTCATTTTCTTTTAGTTTGTTATTAATAAAGATTATCTTTGCTTCACACACTTGCTTCAGTTCTTTTAGTCAATAAAGTCTTGGTGGAAACTTTTAGAAATGGTTTAAGCCTTTGCATGCTTTTGGGATGGGTAAGGATAGCAGTGGGATGGGCAGGGATACCTGTGGGATGGGCAGGGATACCTGTTGGATGGGTAATAGCTGTGGGATAGATAAGCCTCCAGTGCAAGCATAGTGGGACTGTATGGTCCACCCTCCCAGGTGCCACACCTATGGCCCTTTATTATCAATAACAATGTAATCATTCATCAACACATTTCAACATAAACACAACTCTTTATTAAATGCCCTGTTCATTGTAGGGCCACTCAACATACATGGCACAATCTCATCAGTGTGATGAGACAGGCTGAAGGAAGCATCCATTAAGCATCTACCATCCTGTGTTGCCACTCCACTGCTCCAGCTGGGGAGTTGCACCAGTGTTTCAGGAGGTTGCGCTGCTTCTTCCCTTCACGTGAAGCTCTGTTGGGGCCTTGCACATCCTCAGTGTCGATCAGGTTTTGCCCTTGCCTCTGTTCCCCAGGCTCCATGTCCCCATTGCCTTGTTCACAGTCCACAAGCCTGTTCTGCAAGACTGGGTAGCGGGTGCACATGAGATTGTGCAGGATGCAGCAAGCTTCCACGATCCTCCTCACGGTCTGTGGGTGATGCTGCATGGTGGTGAGAAGTACCTGGAACCTGTTGGCCAGGATGCCAAAGGCGTTCTCCACCACCCACCTTGCCCTGGACAGCCTGTAGTTGAAGATCCTTTCTTCACGGGTGAGGCATCTGGAAGTATAGGGCTTCATGAGGTAGGTTCTGAGGGAGAAGGCTGGTGGCTACCAAAAGGAGTGTGTGATGATCCATGGTGGACATGACTGGATGCTGTAGAAGAGCAAGAGCCAGATGAAGGCTGAAGAGGTCTGCACACCAGGGCTGCTGGACTGAAAGTGAGATCCAGATGATTTCTCCCCCTTTTTATAGGAAATATAGGTTTTCCGCTAGGCATCCTCTAGGCATCCTGCAGACATCCTAAATATCCAAGATACGTCCTCTATACGAATGTTTTTTCCGTTTTAATGCTTTGTATGTGAGCTGCATCTGCTTTCATCCTTTCTCCGTCCATGCTACTAACGCTGCATGTCTGTTCCGCATCCGTTTCGCTCCCTCCCTGTGTCCGTTTTCCGCTGGAGCGGATGCGAGTTGCGCAGATGCGCAGCGGATGCCTAGCGGATATAGCAGACGCATAATGGATGATGACGGATGTCTAACTGATGTTCCCCGTATGCGTAGCGGATGTCTAACGGATGTGTTGGATACCTTTTCCGCTCAGAAAATTTTGTGCAGCTCAAAACTTTTTGAGCGGATGAAATGTCAATAGACGGATGTTGGATGGATAGAGAGTATGAAAAACGGACGCAGTGAGTACAGAATGGATGCATCGCGTTAACCAACGGATGGCAAGTATTTCTCTCCGTTTTACATCCTCTTTGCATCCGTTGGTGCTGTGTGACAGGGGCTTTATGGGGTACATTTGTAAAATAGCTATGTTGTTCTTACTCGCCTTTTCCCAAGAGGGTTTAATGAGAATTCTAAACAAGGTTCAGTTGATCAGTTCAGCCTTTAGATTATGTCTCTTGTGTGATATTCATTTGCCATATCAGAATAGAATAAACAGGACAGCTTTTTATCTTTCAAGGTCAAAAATCTGATTCTCTATAAAGTGCACTGCACTGCAATATAAAATCTCCTTTAGAGGTTTTTAATGCAGACATGTTTCAGTTTCAAGGTGAAGTACAACTATTTTGGGGGTGACGTGGCAAATAGATTGCACTGTAACTTTTGGTGTAAAATGTATCCAACATGGACTTAATCCCCAAGAATAATCAGCAATTAACTTGCTGGCTAGTGAATTCTGGGAGTTGAAGTCAACATATATATTCACCTCTTTGGTGCTCAGGTTGGGAGAGATTGGTCCAAAATTTCTCACACATTTTCTAATACTATTGGAAGCTTCCTTTTTCCAGTACAAACTATTTAATGATTGAGATCAGTAATGCTGGTATTTTCTGGATCAGGTTAAAGCAGTCCCTGATTTAAAATCTGATATTTCTATTGGAATTGCCCTGTATTTAGTCTGATATTATTGTCATAAAAAGCACTATAATTAAATTAGGAAATACAAAACTTGAAGAATATAAGGAAAATGAATAGTATCTAAGTGGCTTCAAAAATGCTAGGTGTACATGGATAGAAACAGACAAAAAGCTCACAAATATATGTTCACAGAGCTATTCTTTGTAACTATCTTTGATACTTCATAACTTTTGCAGCATGTTGGGTTAATTAGTGATGAGATTGTTGGGTCTTTGAGAAACAATGGAAGATTTTCTTTTTATTAAAAGATATCATAAATAGGTAAACCAAGTCACTGAGACAAGAGTTTGACTATTCTTCATCCTAAAGTTATTTGGTGAATTATGGACTGGAAGTATCTAATAAGGGACTGGGTGGAAGAGTGGGGGAAGACCCATAAAGGTGATGAGTTGCCTTCTGCAGTGCTTCAGGGAGTCGTAATAGCTTGCATTTACGTCGTTGTCTTATATGCTTGCTGTGAAAATGCGCCACAAGTTCCTTCCCTGAGCAGTTGCTGTTCATTTTAAAGCCATTACAACCTCATCATGTGCACCAGATATTATTAACAATTGTTATGAGCTACTGTCTGAGGTATTGTATGATTGCAGTAGACTAGGGCCTGCTTTGAATCAAATTAAAAAAATTAGCTGGGTGCTTTTCTATCCCAGCTTTCTTACATGCAAAAAGAATAAGAAATCAAGGACTCATTTAGTCAACAATTTTGAATGGTGAATATGCTGTTTTTTTGGATTTTTTGGGTCCATTTTGACACAATCATAAATTTGTCTCCAGAATGTTCTTGAACTTACTAAGATATGAAAGACCATACCAGGCATCCCCTAATTTTTAAAGATATCTTAGATAATGCTGAATAGAATTTGAGGGATACCAAAAAGCCTGGACAAATCTATTTATTGTGCAGTAAGGGATTGAGAAGTTGACATCTGCTTGGGTTGGCCAGAATTGGATTAGGCAAGGCATCAGCATTTATTGATTATATATTTGCAGGATAAATTACCAGTTGGGGCACAGTCAGAACTGAAATTCCAAGAGCTGACATGGAAGCCTTAAAATTAGGATAGAATATTCCACTTTTGTTTGGAGGGTTATTTTTATTGTTATATTCAAAAACATGAAATAACAGCTGTCAGTTCTTTAGTGGAGTTGGCCTTTAAATGCATCAAGCTCTTCCTAAGAACCTATAATAAATTGGCATAGTATATGTGCAGATTCAAATAATGTAATCCTTTGTAATTGGCAGGTGTCAGCTTTGTCAACATGCGGGTTTTCTAAGTGCTGTCCAAGATTTTTTGGGTATTGCAACCTAACATGCCAATATCCACTGGGACTGCCATAGCAGTTTATGCTATCATCTTTCAACTTCAGTTTTTAGACCTTGATATTTTGTGATCTTCCCCAATTCTTTGCTATCCACATGCATTATCCACACTTTCTTTTTTTCCAACTCCAATTAAATCTGGCATGTTATAAGACTATATTAGTTTGTATTCAGATCCAACATATTTTAACTTGGGCATGTCTGACTTTTCAACTGTATGTTGCCACCAATTTCCCTTACTGGCACATTATGGTTGGTCACACAGTCATCCAGATGTTTAGGCTGTATTTGGCATTTTTATCCACCTATTGAGTCCTTCCCAGAGACTTGGCATAGGCAGATGCTGTTGTTTGACAATGTTAAATGAATATCAGGATATAAGTTGTTCCAACCAGAATGCCTCTGATTACTAGTTTAAGGGAAGAATGGCTGGAGAGTCTGTATCTTGCTTGAAGGCAGCCTTAGAGTAATTTGTTTAGTTTGTTTAATTTGAGAAACAAATGCAAACTATGGGCCAAGGCTGTTCTGATGTTCTTTGTTATAGCTTGATGGCAGGAAAAAACATTTATTACACTATTCCTTGGTTAGCTAATAAATTTATTGTCTCTCTTCATTGGCCCTCTATGCCACTTAACTCTTACTAGAGACTTACAGTTTGAGATGGAAATGGTGTTAATCATTAATATGCTTTAAAACTTCAGCTATTTCTATCTAGAGGAAGACAGATTTGGCCAATATGATTTATAAATTTATATATAGATTTATATACTATAAGCTACAGTTCAACACATCAGCTGAGCATCTGTTTGGAGAAGATTCTACAAATATTACTCCTGTTAAAAGTGCGAGTGATTTTGAAATCATAAACATTTAGATTTAAGCAAAGATTTATGAATGTTCAGGCACATTAGAAATACTTTTTCTGCTTTCCAAATGAATAGAAAGACTAGACTAGACTAGACTAGACTAGACTAGACTAGACTAGACTAGACTAGAAGAGAATAGAATAGAATACTTTATTGCAACTTTGAATGTACACTAATCGGCATACATTAAAATGAAATTACATTGCATGCAGCTCTCAAAGGGTCTCCACCTCTAATATAAATATAAGCATGACTAAATACATACATACATACATACATACATACATGCATGCATGCATACAAAATTATGCATCTACCCACATATATTTTATGACATGGAGAAACAACATTCTAGTTCAGAGGTATACATGTACATGGCAAGAGAAACAAATCTTGCAAGTTTACCAAACAAATGGCATAGATCAGGGGTGTCAAACTCGCATTGTCACGTTGCCATCATGTGACCTATCACAACTTTTCCCCCTTCTCTAAAAAGTGGGTGGGCATGACCAGTGTGTGATGCATCCAGCCCAAGGGCCGCAAATTTGACACCCTTGACATTGATGGATTACTGTTTATTTACTGTTTGCTACCTCCTCCCTATCTCACCTGACTTCTTAACAAGTCCAAAAGGAACTTCAGAAGAATTAACAGATTTTAGAGTATCAGAAAATCTTAATCTAATGATAAGGGTAGTTTTATTCCTATGCTGTTTGTCTAGTGGGTATTCATAAGATAATGTGTTTTTCCCCCTTCTTTTCACAGTGCTTATACAGAGCCTTACAAGGTGTGCCCCATCTCTATAATTCCTCTTGAAGATGTCACATCTGATGAGGAACAGAAGAGTTCAGAAGATGAAGACAGTAATCAAGGAGATTCCAATATCATCCACAAGGTAAAAATACACTTTTTTTGGGGAGAATACATTTTGTAGATCCTGGGAAATTTGTTAGGATATTTTCTTCTACTTTCACTTCTTTTGAAATGCATTAGAATTAAATGTCAGTACTGATATTACTGAAATCATGAAATGAATACGTAGCACTAGGCAAAACTGGTCTATATTAGGATGATTTATTTTAAAACATTCATAGAAAATAAAATTCTAGTTTTTATGGGAACTTTATTTAAAAAGCAATATTTGACTGATATTCAAATCAGCTCTATCATTTTTTGTAGAGAAAAACTTTACGATTAGATATAGCCATTGTAATAGGACATTTTGATTAGGGTTAGGGTTCGGGTTAAGAAGAATTGACCGGCATAGTTAATTTAACTGCTGAAAATAGTCCCAAGAATTTGGAAATGAGCTAATCTGAAAATAGTTTTGGGCTGGTTTAGTAACAAGCATAATTTGTTGATTTCCTGGTTTAATTGTTGGACTTGTTCATGTGCACCTTTTATCTACTAGATAAAAGTCAGCCTGAATACAGGAATGAAAGCAGCAACTAGTAGAAAAATATTTTCAATTTAGTCAGAAAATGTGATTTTTAAAAAAAAAAAAGTGCATTGATAATTTTTTATGCCTTCAAGGCAGCATTGAGTCCTGACAACTGCATGGACCAGTCCCTGCAGTTTTCTTGGCAAGATTTTGTAAATGATTTGCCATTGGCTCCTTCATAGGGTTGAGAGAGGATGCTGGCCCCAAGTAATCCAACTGAATGGGACCTAGGTGGGAATAATATCAGGCTGCTGGATTGTTCCTCAAATATTTAAAAAGGCTTTATAAGTTCCTTAGATAGTGACATGACAAGCATGATTTCTTTTTCTCTTATCAACTCTTCTCCCAGACCCAATCTTCTTTAGGCAAACAATTATATTTCATATCTATCTTGTGAGTTTCTGTTTCATTAAAATCTTTGTGGGATTCTGGAACCTGTGCCAGTATATTTGTTGCTCTGGGACATACGTTAATAAGACCAACAAAGCATCTGCGGTATTTACAACCCAATCAAATGTCAGACACCAGTAGATAGTGTTGTTCTGAAAAGTCACATATGCTTTGGCATTAAATGAACCATTTCTTACTAAGAATGCTGCTGTTTAGTTCATTTTAAAAAATGGGTAAATCCATTCCAAGCTATTAAGGAACACAAGCTGATTTGTGTAAGTAAGGCAGTTTGCAGCAGAGTCCAATTAATCCAGTTCCTCTGTCAACTGAATGTACTATTACCAATTTTAGTGTCTTTTCTACTTCTGTTGCTGCTCAGATTCCTTAAAACCAAAATCTGACTATTATATGTACTTTTCTGCATCTAGGGAAGGAGCACATTTAAAAACTAAGCTTATCTTTCATAGCTGAATTGTTGTATAAATATATCATGGAAAATAGTTTTTTTTTAAAGAAAATATGGATTTCTTGCCTGCAAATCCCTTCCTTCTGTCTTAAATCAAAGGACAACCCAGTAAATATGGCCAAAGAGCTTTAACTACACTTAACCCAACACAATTAACTATACTTACGCAACACTTATTTGAAACACACACACTATTTGGAAGCACAGAGGTAGAACATTTCTGAATACAAATGGAGGACAAACTCTCAAAACTTGTGGGCATAATGTGAGTTACTTCAAATTTTAATTTATTGCAATATTCACCAGTCAAAGAAAAAGCACCTCCCCACTATTATGTAATGTTATTTAACTGGCAGCTTCCAGGAGAAGGAGGAGGGGGAGGAGGAGGAGGAGGAGGAACAATATTAGAAAAAGCATTTACTTTCAGGGTGTTTCCTTCACCAGAAGTCACATTGATTTCTCCCTTTTCATTTTATTTAATGTATAATTCAGAAGCTAACACTGCATTAAAAATTCTGGCATATGGCATTGAGTTAGAGAACTCCCAGCTAAATATTTTTAAACCTCTATGATGCTCCTCAGAGAGTGAGGAGCCCTTCACTTAACTAAAATTTCACCTCTATTTACCTTGCTTCAATTACCTAAGGCACACTGGGACTAGCTTTCACATGTGGGTCTCATGTATATATTTGTTTGGCTGCTCACCATGGAGGTGACCTTGACTTTCACGACAAGAGAACTGCATCCTGGAAGAAAATGACACATGGCAGATGTCGAAAGAAGACATTCCTTTTTCCTTAAATCTTCATTAAATTACAATTGTTGGAAAGGAGGATATTTTACGTGCAGTATTTTACTTAGCATTCAGACATATCATCAAGGAAGCAAACGGTTACACAGATGAAATATCACAAACCAGCAATCTCCTATGGGTACATCTTCAAGGGCATAAAACCAATTGATGTCAGATCCGTGTATCTTTCATTTCTTCAGTGGAAGAAGAAAAGGGGGGGAAGGCTGATAAAGAAATCCTTTCTTGATGTAACCTGAATATATTTAATCTTATATCAAATTTGTATAACCCACACATGATACGATGGAGGGAGAAAAGCCATATGGCCAGAACTATCACCTCTGAGAGGCACAACCAGGAGATCAGAAGGTCATAAAAAATTCCACAGTGAGATTGTACTTTTGGAATCTCTTGAATAGTTGATTCTAAAAAGGGGGCATGGGGGAAAAATTAGGTGTGACTTGGGAAACTGAAAAGATCGTTCCTTACAAGACGGGTGGGGAGGAATTAACATACTGGCTTTTATTTCACTAAATAGATAAGGGGAGGGGTTCTAAACTCCCTTATGTATCCCTGTATACCTGAGAGACCTCAGACGCTGCTTTGAACTCCTACAGGAATTGTCTCATCTCAATAAAGAATTCCTTTGTGATACATTTTCAGAAGTTCATTCTAGTTGAGTGAATGGGAAAAGTTCTGTAGCCTGACAAAATCACTATATTATCCTCTATTCATCAGTCTGTCTTATTGTTTGGTGCTATGTGTCAGATCTCTGTTTCTGCTTGATAGCTTGCTGTTAGTTCTTTATTCCCTTCATTGCTAAAACATTTGGATATACTTGTCATGTGGCTTGGAACATTTGTAAGCAATGATAGCTACAACATATAGTAGTGTGGCTAACACTCTGCATTTCTTTCTTAAAGTGGTAACAATACAAATGTCTTTTTGTAGCTATATTCTTATTATCTATGGTTTAAAATACCCATAAAGGTTGAACAAATAGAAACTCTGTTGCTGCAGTAAGACTTCAATTGTGGAGAAGGAAACTATTAACTGGGAAGTTGATTCTTCCTGTCTTAACCATCATCTGTCCAATATATTTGTTCCTCCTTCTCCTTGCTTGATGTGATGCATAATGTCAGGCCATTCATGAGGCTCCATGTGGCTTCCTTAAGGCTACCAACAAATAAATGCTCTGTCTTATATATTGGCAAAAAATATATATCAGAAAATAAAATGCAAGCTGAATAGTCAAGACCTTGTTGAGGATCCAAACTCTGTCAAGGACCATGGAGTACTCATCTCTGATGATCTAAGTGCCAAAGCCCACTGTAACTACATCACCAAAAAGGAGTTGTTAACCTAATCCTACATAGCTTTTTCTCTAGTAATATCACACTACTAATTAGAGCTATAAAACATTTGCTAGACCTATACTTAAATATAGCTCATCAGTCTGGAACCCACATTACGTATCTGATATTAACACAGTTGAGAAAGTCCAGAAATATTTCACAAGAAGAGTTTTCTACTCCTCTACCAATTGCAGAATACCTTATGCCACTAGACTTAAAACTCTAGACCCAGAAAATCTAGAACTATGCTTCCTTCGGTCCAATCTAAATACAGTGTATAAAATCATACATTGCAGTGTCCTATCTGTAAATGAATACTTCAGCTTCAACCATAACACTATAAGAGCACATAATAGATACAAACTCAAGGTTAACCGCACCAAACTTGATTGCAGGAAATACGACTTCAGCAACAGAGTGGTCAATGTCTGGAATACTCTACCTGACTCTGTGGTTTCTTCTCCAAACCCCAAAAACTTGAACCTTAGACTGTCTACTCTTGACCTCACCCCTTTCCTAAGAGGCCTGTAGGGGGCGTGCATAAGCACACCAATCGTGCCTATCATCTCTATCCTATTATTTCTTTTTATTTTTCTTATATGTATCCATTTCATGTATTCATAACTATGTTTATGCTTATACCTGTTATCTTGTAAGAGATTAACAAATCAAATAAATAAAGTAAATAAATTTTCAGAGTGGCTCACTCTGGGGAATGAAAGAAGTTGCCTCTTTGTGCCATATAGTTCATATTAGCTTATTTGCACAGCTTGTTCAGAAGTTGGAAGGTCCTGGATGCTCATGTTACTATAGCTTCTCTCAGTGACTGCAAGATACTTCTGCTAGGGATTGATTCTCACTTCCTTAAAGTCTCCAGTCATAGCTTTGGTGATAGTGATTGATGCTACTTCTTTTTTGGGGGGGTGAGGGGGTTAAGTTTTATTGATTTTTAAAAACAAACAAAAAACAAACAAAACATAAAAACATCCATTTTTCTTCCATAAATATACAAGCAGTGTGTCGGTTGGTTTGCAAATTTTTTGTCCTTCGATTTCATAGTCTCCGTTACAGTTACATTACATGATAAATTATATTATCAATCAAAAATTGAATATCCTAGTATTATTATTAATCAATCATTTGACTATAATTTTGTTCATTAATACTTTGTGAGATAGCTATACTTTACTTAGTTTATTTTATAACAATTCATATAGTCCTCCTAAATCTATCCTAAAAACATTTTATATATATAATAATAATAAAAAGAAAAAAATACATCTTTATATATTCATTATTTTTAAAAATTCTACATATTCTATAATTATATTTTGTTATCTAGCCATTGATAGAAAAGGTCCCAAATTTTGTGAAATTGTTCATACTTTTGTTCTCTAATTTCAAATGTCAATCTACTCATTTCAGCACATTCCAGTATTTTCTTGATAGTTTCCTCCTGCAATGGTATTTTCTCATTTTTCCAATTTTTAGCAAATACAATCCTAGCTGCTGTTAATACATTTACAATCAAATATTTTAAATCTTTGCTGTATGTGTCAGGTAGAATTCCCAATAAAAATATCTCTGGTTTTAAATCTATATGCTTTTTAGCCATTTTTTCCAACCACGTGTGGATTTTAGTCCAATATTTTTTTGCATCTGCACAAGTCCACCACATATGGTAATATGAGCCAGGTATCTGATGATATTTCCAACATCTTTTGGATTTATTCTTGAACATTCTTGCTATTCTTGTCAGGCGAAAATGCCACCTGTAAAACATCTTATACAAATTTTCTTTAAATGCTGCTGACATTGTCATTTTATAATTTTGAGACCACAATTTTTGCCATTTCTCCAGATCAATCCCATATCCAAAATTCTTCCCCCAAGCAATCATAGTTTCTTTAACTTGTTCTTCTTCTAGTTTAATTTCTAATAAATATCCATACAGTTTTTTAATCACCTTTTCATCAGTACCTGTCAAAATCTTATCTGAATCAGTCAATTTATTATACAAACCTTCTGTTTTAAAATCTTTTTCATACCTTGAATGTATTTGCGCATAAGAAAACCAATTCATCTTTATACCTTGTTCCTCTAGTTTTTGCATCGATTTAAGTTCACCCTTTTCATTCAAAATTTCCCCATGTCTAACTGTTTGTTCCTTCTTATATGTTATAGGATAAGAAAATGCTTCAATAGTCAATAACCAGACTGGAATGGTCTTTTAATCTTCTCCCAATTTAACCACAGAGACTCCCGTATATGATGTCTTCTAAAATAACCCTGCTACTTCTGAAACATGTACCACATAAGCAGGGATGGGTTTCAAAAAATTTAGCAAAGGGTTCTCTGCCTGGTTGCTGGGGGGGCATGGCCTAGTTGGCCTCCTGCATCGTAGTGATGGGAGGCATTTTTGCCCTCCCCAGCCTCTCGAGGTTTTCCTTGAGCCTCTAGGAGGGCGAAAATGGCCTTCCCGGGCTCCGAAGCCCCCCTGAAGCCAGAAATGCACCCATTTCTGGCCTACTCAAACTTCCAGGAGGCCTGTTTTTCACCCTCTCTGAGCCTTTGTGCATGCCCTGCACTCACCTGCATCCAAACTGTGCCGCATGGGGACTCCTAGGAGAGGTGGGGTGGGATGGGCAGGGCCAGCCAGGAGTGGGATTTGGGGGTTCTCCGAACTGCAAGAATCTTAGCTAGGAGCTCTCCCGAGCCCTTGTGTGCCCCCAGCAGCCCACCTCTGCACATAAGTATCTTTCCTGAAGTTGTGTGTTTTCCCCTTAAGGTTTTCTATGCCATAATTCAAAAGAAAAACACAAAACAAAAATATTCCCCTTTTTCCTTTGAGAAGAAAGTTTCACTTTTATGCTAACAATTTGGTTAGATGTTTATGGAGATTCTCAGTCATCCAGGTCCTGGTTGTCCCAAAGGTGCTTTTTCAAGAGTTAACTGGACTTATTTGTTTTTCTTTGAAGATGTTTTACTTCTCATCCAAGAAGCTTTATCTGAACAATCTTCTTGGATGAGAAATGACACGAAACATCTTCAAAGAAAAACAAATAAGTCCAGTTGACTCTTGAAAAAGCACCTTTGGGACAATCTAGAATTGGGTCTTGATTTTCTACAGACTATATTTTTTTTAGTGGAGGTTCCATGTTGAAGCAGACATGTTTGGTTTTCAGATTTCCCAATATGAAAACAGAATATATGAAGACTCTAGCTTTTATGATGAATTTTATGGATGGTTGAAATAAAGTGGTTGAAAGTCCTTGTATGAAAAGTGGCAGAACCTGTGAATAAACAAGCCTGACATGTGAAGATGTAGCAAGTCTTTGCAGTAAATATTAAACTAAATTAATGTGATACAAGCAACAATGTTAATATTTACTGAATAAATTCAGGTTACAGATACTTAAAGATTATAACATAAATACTAAAATTACAATTTTATAAATTGGGGATAATCCTGTCTGCCACTTACTCTAGATACAGAAATAAGAATAAAGTAACATTAGTTATTTTTAATTACTGCCTAGAGTTTTAGTGCAAAAATTAATGTAACCTGTGGAATAAGAAGCAGCATTCTCTATTGTATATCTACTTAGCTTAATTATTCTTTAAAGGGTGCTCCATTGATGTTAAAATAAAAAATAAGGAAAGAAAAATATTAGCGTTTGTAATTCTTACATGATGTTCTACCATGCTACAACTATCATCTCTAACTAGAAGAAATTTCTTTCCAAATTGAAGGATTCAGTGAAATCGATTTGGATTTTGGAACTTGCACTGAACTTTACATACTATTTAGACTCTGTAAAGATAGGATATATCTTGTAAATATAATTGTAAACAATGAAAACTGTTGCATTACACTTTTTAGCAAAAGCTGCTGGAGTTCTAAAAATTCTGAGATTCACAATTAAAGCCTTAATTTGAGGAGTACTGTTTAAGGGTAGGATATTCATCTGAAGCATTGAGTATAAATTGCCTTATGCCAGATAAGTCTACTCAATTTGTTCCCATAATCTAGAACTGTTGTGCCATTTGAACATTTTGGACTAAGCCTTCCCACTGCATTCTAACCACTGCATACCACGGTTCCACTAGTTAAAATAGACAATCCTGAGATAAATGCTGAATTAATTTGCTTTGGTACTATTATGTATGTATTTGGTTTGGCTAGCAAATGTTATGAATTTCTCAGTCTCAAGTGAACAAAAAAAAAATAGTAACTAAAACATAGAATCATAGGGCCCTGGAGGTCTTCTAGTTCAATCCTCTGCCCAAGGTTCTCCTAAGTATAAATACTAGCAATGATTTATGTAAAATATGTTTATCCATGATGGGTACTATGTGATGATCTCTGAAAATATTTACATAGGCATTTTTCTAGGTACAAGAGTTGTTTTTGATGAAGAGGTATTTAAGTTAACTCTGATGAGAAATTATTTAAATCTTACTGTGCAGTGATTTTTAAAATAAGACTTCACAAAAGGGCATTGAGTCACAAAACAATAGAGTAGAACTTCTAGCAATTTCTGAGATACTAAAAAATATAACCTGTCTTCTGTGATATGTTCCTTTTGAATGCATGAAAAAACTGTAATTATGGGTCTTACAGACTGTCAGGTAAAGAAATGCAACAATAACCTGCAGGTTGCCAAAGAAATGCAGTTTGTTTGATTCTCATACCTTGGAAATTGCAATATACCGTAGGTATGACAACTGCCCTCCACCTCCTATTGGCAATGATAGGTTATTCGGACAAATATCTTACCTCATCTCCCCATATCTCTGTTGAATTTTCAAATATAATCTATATTAATCCTTAAATATTGTATAATGTTATTTTTTATTACACATGTATTAAATGAGGCATACCCTAAATCAGGGGTGTAAAACTGGATTTCTTCAACGGCCAGGTCAACATTGTAGTTCTCCTCTGTGGGCTGGCTGGGGCAATGGGGGACGCACACCTCCTGCAGCACCTTGACAGCCAAAATGGGGCATATGGCACCACGCAAGGTCCCCCACACCCCATTTTCAGCCTGCATGGCCTCCTGTAGCACTTTGCCAGCCAAAACAGGACATGGGAAGCCATGCACATCCTGTTTTGGCCAGCAGAGTGCTCCAGGAGGTTGTCACACCAAAAAGGGGTGCAGGGAGTTGTGCGAGGCGTCTCCTGCCCCATTTTGGTTACCAGTCATAGAAGGCTGGTCCTTTACTATTTCCAGGCTGGTCCTGTGGGTCAGGTTTAAGCACCCCACAGGCCAGATGCGGCCCATAGGCCTTGAATTTGGCACTCCTGTCCTAAATCATATAGCATTTGAAATTCCTGCACATGAAAAGGTAGCCACTGTGATAATTTGCCTGTCATTTGTGTATACTAATTAAGTACAGATGGTCCTCAACTTATAATCGCTCATTTAGTTAACATTACAGAACACAGAAAAAGTGAGCTATGTCCATTTTTCACACATATGAGTCTGGTGGAACCCCCATGGTTGTGAACAAAATTCAGATGCTTGGCAACTCATATTTATGACAATTGCAATGTACTGGAGTCATGTAATCACCTTTTGTTTCTTTCTGATAAGCAACAGCAATAGGGAAGTCAGATTCACTTAACAACTGTGTTACTAACTTAACAACTGCAGTGATTCACTTAACATACTGTGGCGAGAAAGATTGTAAAATGGAGCAAAATTCACTTAATAACTGTCTCACTTAGCAACAAAAATTTTGGACTCAATTATGGTCAAAAGTCAAGGACTACCAATATATTAAGTGACCAACTTTTTTACAATGAGAAGTAGGACACAAATAAATTGAAGAAAAAAAAACAAAGCCACTTGCACGTGGCACACTCTCTCAAAACAATTCTCCTGTATGGAGCGCATGCGTCTCATAATCGCATCTTGCTGCACTGTACTGAGCCTTGACAAATTGTCATGTCAAATACAAATATGTCACATCACACACAACGGATCAGATCACCATCGATCAAATACGGAGATTCAAATATTGAAGTCTTCAAATATCAGAAAGGAGGACATGTAAGAGGACACTTTTCGAGAGAGCACAGAATTTACAAAAGAAGGACTGTCCTCCCTAAAGGACAGTTGGTTACCTTACTATATAATGTATATTAATATTCAATTGACTGATTCACCATTTGCACTGAAGACTTGTGTTTTAAATTCAAACAAAAAACAGTCCAATCTAAGGGGGAATGACCTAAAAGCTATTCCAATATTATGAAGACCATGTTCCCTCGATATAAATGGAATATGTTCTGTATAAAATAGTTTACTCCAAATCCTCGATTGTGATTGGCTAGAAAAGCCAGCATAGGGATTGGTTCACTAGGAACCAATCCAAAAGAGCTGCCAAACGGCGGCAAAACCAAGTAGCCATCATTGGCTACAAGCCGGCAGACAAGCCGGATATAAAGGCTGCCACGGCAAGAGCCAAACTCTTCCGTTTTCACTTAACCGTTGAAATAAAGACTTTTATGGTTGGAACCCGGTCTACCTCGAGTTTTTCCTGACGGAACACTGGCGACGAAGGTGGGATTGTCCTAAAACGTGAGACTGTGCACGCGGCGAATTGAAACCGAGGCTTGAAACGATGGCCGGAAATAATGCACCGCCCGCACCCTTCAACCCCAATGAAGAAGATTGGGAATCCTACGTAGACCGTTTCCAAATGTACTTAGATAGTAACGAGATGGAAGAGATCTCAGACCAGTGTAAGAGGGCTGTCTTCTTAACGCATTGCGGACCAACGGTATTCAAAATGGCCAAGGCACTGACGAAGCCCAGAGACATAAAACAAATGACCTGTCCCGAACTCCAGCAAATATTGAAGGCTCATTATGCACCAGTGGTGTCAAATCTCATCAAATGGCACGAATTCTACCGAAGGGACCAAAAAGAAGGCGAGACCATCGCTGATTTTGTGGCAGCCCTACGACAACTGGGGGGAGCATGTGAGTTCCTGAACTTAGATGAAGCCATGCGAGATCGAGTAGTATTGGGTTTAAAAGACTCTAATTTACAAAGTAAATTGCTAAATAAACCCAACATAACTGTGGCTGAAGCAATTGCAGAAGCCACAGCTGCAGAAGCCGCAAAAAAGTCAGCGGCCACCATGAAACAAATGAATGCAAACAACGACAAAACGAGCCGAACCAGAGGGAAGAAGCAATTTCCCACCACCACACAACATGAAGATTTTGACGAGGCATCAGAATCCGGAGAGGAAAATGATGAGGTCCACCGCCTATACGCCAACAAAAAAAGGCGCGAAAAAAGAAACTGGCGGGAATGCACCGGTTGCGGAGGAAACCACCCTCGAGCCGATTGCAGATTCCTTGATGCCATCTGCAGAGCTTGTAAGAAAAGGGGACACATCGAGAAGGTCTGTGGGAATCAAAAAAATAACAGCCCTAACAGACGCAGTAACTCTCCCTCACAAGCTGAATCGAAACAAGTCGAGAGAAAGTGGCAGCGCAACAAACGAGCCAGTAACTGAGAAAAGACCCATCAAACTGTCACTATCGGAAGCGCTCAGACGGAAAGCAGGAGAAAAGTTAAAATCATCGTAAAAATCGAAGGCAGCCCCTGTGAGATGGAGGTCGATTCAGGGTCTTTCCTGTCAATGGTGTCATAGGACACAATCAGACAACTGGTCCCAAGTATTAAACCAAAAGAGTTCCAGAAACAAAAATTAACTCTGAAGGACTACCAAGGGAATCGAATCCCTGTGGTAGGTCTAGGACATTTCTGAGTCACTTACAAGCAGCATGTCGAAGTCCTGCCTCTGACAATAGTCGACCGAGACTGACCCAGCCTCCTGGGCATCGAATGGTTCACACCATTGGGCATCGGAATGACCAGAGTAGACCGAGTGGCCGAAACTGACTGGGAAGAAAACCTGATCCACGAGTTCCAGGACGTTTTCGATGGCTCCCTAGGCAGGTATCGGGGGACCCCAATTTTCTTTAGCTTAGACCCCCAGGTGGCTCCTAGAAGATTAAAGGCCAGACGAGTTCCCTTTGCATTAAAAGCAAAAATAGAGGAACAATTGAACAAATTAATTGACCAAGGGGTTTTGGAACCTGTTGACCATGCTAAATGGGAGACGCCAATAGTAACACCGGTTAAACCTGACGGGTCGGTATGCATCTGCGGAGACTACAAGGCTACCCTGAACCATGCGCTGCAACAAAGCGCATACCCAGTGGCAGTCATACAACATTTGCTACACTCACTCGGGGGAGGAAAATTTTTTGCTAAACTAGATCTAGCACAAGCTTACTAACAGCTTCCAGTAGACCCTTTAACGGCCAAGGCACAGACAATAGTGACTCACAAAGGGGCATTCAAGTGTAACAGACTTCAGTTTGGAGTGAGTGTGGCCCCAGGCGTTTTCCAAAGCCTCATGGAATGCCTATTAAATGGAATAAAAGGGGTCATACCATATTTCGACGACATCCTGATTTCGGCTAAAGATACGACCCAACTAGAAAAAAGACTAAGAAATGTACTAGCAAAATTTAGAGAATCCGGGCTGAAAGTTAAAAAAGAAAAATGCTGCTTAATGACTGATCGCGTCGAATTTCTGGGCTACTTAATTGACGGAGAGGGTATACACCCTACTGAAAAAAAAGTCAAAGCCATTAAAGACGCACCACAACCAAGAAACAAAACAGAATTGTAGGCATTTTTGGGTCTATTAAATTTCTATAACGTATTCCTCCCCCACAAAGCAACAATAGCGGAACCATTACACCATTTGCTGGATAAGAAACCTAATTGGACTTGGGGTCATAGAGAGCAAAAAGCATTCCAGAAAATAAAAAAATTATTAACATCAACACCGTTCTTATCCAGTTTAGTAACACACTTCCATTGACGGTAACCTGCGACGCCTCACCGTTTGGAGTCGGTGCCATCCTGAGCCACCAATTGCCAGATGGGAGAGAGGCACCCGTCGCTTATTACTCAAAGACTCTGTCTAAAACAGAACGTAACTAAAGTCAACTAGAGAGAGAAGCCCTGGCAATCGTCGGCGGAGTGAAACGTTTTCACGAATACCTTTATGGAAGAACATTTTTGATTGTAATGGACCATAAACCGTTACTAGGAATTCTGGCGGGAAACAAGCCTACACCGAACATTTTATCCCCGCAGATGACTAGATGGTCAGAATTCCTTGCAGCATACTCTTACACATTGACACATCGACCCGGGAAGCAAATCTCCCATGCAGACGCATTAAGCAGAGCACCACTGCCGACGACGGAGGAAGACCCGGCACCAACAATGACAACCCTGCAAATAGAAACATGCCCCGAACTACCAATATCTGCAAATGATGTTGCCAAAGCCACCGCAAAGGACCCAGTGACTGCCCGCATATTAAACTGGGTAGGTAAAGGCTGGCCGGAAAACCAAAAAACTGAAAACTTTAAACCTTTCCGGACCAGACAAACCGAACTCTCGATTCAAAAAGGTTGTTTATTGTGGGGTGATCGGGTAGTAATCCCTCCTAAACTACAGACTAGGGTGTTGGGTATGCTTCACGAAGGCCACCCTGGTATCGTAAAAATGAAAAGCCTCGCTAGAAGCTATGTCTGGTGGCCTGGTTTAGATAAAGATATTAAATATTGGGTTGCCACTTGCACTAAATGTCAGAAAACCAGGCCTTCCCCACCACAAGCACCCATAAGGGACTGGGAGACCCCACGAGGCCCCTGGTCTCGGATCCACATTGATTTTGCGGATCCTACTAGAGGGCATACCTTTTTAATTGTCATAGATGCATACTCAAATTGGCTGGAGGTTGTAGTAATGTCATCTACGACAACCGAGGCAGTCATAAAACAGCTTAACAAACTTTTTGCAACCCATGGATTGCTGGATGTCCTAGTGTCCGACAATGGGCCACAATTAACCGCCATCCAATTTGAACAATACCTAGCCTCCCTAGGTATACGCCATGCACTGACCGCGCCGGCCCACCCGGCAGCAAATGGTAGGGCGGAGAGAATGGTCAGGTTTACTAAAGAGGGTTTAGAGAAAATGGACCTTGGGGATGTCCAGGATAAAATCAACCGTTTACTCACCCTCCAACATATCACACCCAGCACCATAACCAACAAAAGCCCAGCTGAGTTATTAATGGGAAGAAAACTTAGGTCACAATTAGACAGGTTGCACCCAAATTACATGTTGGAAAGACCCCCCGACTCCTCCATTGCCGAACATTTGAAATCGGCGACCTAGTCTACGCAAAAAATTTTACCGGGGACCCCCTATGGCTCCCAGCCACAATCACACAACTCACAGGCCCATGGTCCTACCGACTAACCATAGACAATGGCAGGGAATGGAAGTGGCACATAGACCAGCTTCATTCCCGAAACATTGAAAGAAATACAAACGCACAACCACAAAAAAAAAAATCGATGAAAACAAAACCAAAGAAGGGGAGGAAATACAAGAAAATAATAAAGAACTTTTAAAAATAAACCCAGAACATCTAACCAAATAAAAAGAGCAAAAAGGAAACTTACGGTTAGATGAGACTTGCGAAAATAATCCAGACGAAGGGGCCAGCCAAGCCAGCTCGACCTGCCCGGAGAAACCAGGAGGGACCGGCAAAACCACTGGCCTGACAAAATCAAGCGGTAGCAAAATGGCCGACTCACCTTTCCAGGTGGTTCCATGGAAAAGAGCCGGAAAGACAGCAACCCCATCTGAAACGGTTGAAGTCTCCAGCGAAAATGAACCGCGCAAGTCCAGTAGAATGAGAAGAAGCCCCACCTACCTGCGCGACTACGTCACCACGTAGGTCTAAACTAAGGGGGGAGGGGTGTTCTGTATAAAATAGTTTACTCCAAATCCTCGATTGTGATTGGCTAGAAAAGCCAGCATAGGGATTGGTTCACTAGGAACCAATCCAAAAGAGCTGCCAAAAGGCGGCAAAACCAAGTAACCGTCATTGGCTACAAGCCGGCAGGCAAGCCGTATATAAAGGCTGCCGTAGCAAGAGCCAAACTGTTCCGTTTTCACTTAACCATTGAAATAAAGACTTTTACGGTTGGAACCCGGTCTACCTCGCGTTTTTCCGGATGGAACAGAATATGTGCTTCATCGTAAGATCTTGAAATCTTTAATTCACCCAGAATTGCTAAAGACTCTACAACAGGACACTGCTGACACCATATTTGTTTGGCTGGCTTTAAATCAGGAAGTGCTTTACAATGAAATGACCATGCACCAAATATTTAAAATATAAAACCTGAGAGAAATATTCCAGAATGCCTCTTCTGCTAGTTGTTGGGCTTTTTTTTTTTTATTTCTGGGGGGAGGGGGGGAACACTTCTTAATTTCAGGAATTAAGAAGACTTTGGTATAGAAGTGGTTTAACATGCATACATACTGTACTTGATATCTGAGTTATCACTGGGAGGAAGACATCGGTCCACTCCACCCCGTAAGGTGCCAGAAAGCTGTGGCATGGGGAGAAGGGGGGACAGGGTGGTAAATAATCATGGAATGCAGAACAGGCCTGTCTGCAAATAAAGGAAATAGCAGGCTAGGCCACAAAGATTTTGCAAAGAACCAAGCAACAACAGCCTCACTTTTGCAGCTTGTCAAATTGTCTTTACTGTTCCTTATCTTTCAATTGGGTGGGATTGGTTTCCAGGCTCCATTAATCATTCTGTTTTGCAAACCTTTGACCTTCATATAATGAAGCAAGTACAGAGTCTTTTTTTTTTTTTTAAAGACTTTAAACATATGTTATATTTTTGCTGGAGGGAATGTCCTTCTAAGGAAAAGACAAAATTAGAAACTTTTCCCCCCCCAACAGAGATTTTGTGTAATTAATAAGATCCTCCCACCCAGGCAAATAATGTGGCCTATCCCTTCAAGATGGAGAAAAGAGATAGAATTTCCAGAATGCAGTTTTAACTTGGAAAAATATTGCTCATACGCTTTAGGTATTTCTTTGTCTCAGATTGATAGGCAGTTTGTTAGCAATATATGTTTTAAATAGAAATAATACAATGGCAAAATGAACAATACAGAATACAGTAATTTTGAGAAGCAGAATAATTCTTTTTGACTTTTCTTTTTGATTAGATTGTGTATCTCTTGCTTTGTACAGACTTGTTTGAGATGGGCAGCCATACCAATTGAATAGATAGATAGATAGATAGATAGATAGATAGATAGATAGATAGATAGATAGATAGATAGATAGATAGATA
>BLBF01000003.1:32447010-32477459 GCA_015471245.1 Laticauda colubrina | reverse complement strand
TTAAAGTTGTAGCAACGTTTCAGCAGAATCTCATCTGCCATCATCAGGCTTCTTTCTGTATTGTGTTTGTCTGTGAGTCAGGCTTTCACAGCCGTTTCTGTTTTAAATTTAGGGCTAGCCTACTGCTGTGCCAGAATGGTTTTTTTCTTCATCCTGATTGGTTGGTTATATATATATTTGTCATTTACCTCTGATATAATTATTTTACACTTCCATTGCTTCATAATTAAATATCATAGTAAAACATAATATAAACAATGGTTTGTTTAAAATCCTTAAGACATTTATTGTGATATGTATTTTATGGCTTATCAGGGACCATGGGATTGTTCATAAAAATGTGTGATTGTTCAGAAAAATTTATTTTTCTTTCTTCCTTCTTCCAGAAAAGTAACATTTACATACAGGTAACTTGCTACATTTAAATTAACCATATTATTTTACTAGATTATTTGTAAGTTTTTCAGTTTGGAGATTTTCAGTACTATGACTGCAGTTTGATCGTTAGAAATTGATTCTTAACATTCTTTGAAGGATAAAAACAAAAAATGCTTAGATAGTTCATTGGTCTTTTATTATTTACTCATAGTCATGCTTATAAGTATATTAAAACAGATGATCATCTAATTTTCATATGACAACATCAAAAAACAACTGACAAGTCTTTCACATTCTGTAAACTGATAGGTTACAAAAGTATGACACAACAACTAAAATGATTTGCAAGGAAATGTCTAAAGATTAAAGTTAGGCTTAATAATTTAAATAAGTCATGCCTAAAGAACTGTGTTTTATGGTGGCCTGAATCTTCAGCTAATGAATAATATTGAGATGGTAATTCAATTGGGAATAAAGTCTGTCAACATACTAGACTACTTGCCTTTACTGCCTTCTAATTTGTTTCTGAAATGGATTAAGTCTGATCAGTAAAGTATGTCAACACCTAAAAGAAGAAAATCATCATCATAGCAATTGTCTGTCCACTCTAGGATGAAGGGCTCTTCTACATGTTTTCAATTCATACAGTCCTGAACTTTTTCTTGCCAATTGGGCCCACAATACTTGCTGATGTTGTCGATCCATCTTGTTTTAGGTCTCTTTCATGGACACTTTTTATCAAGTGGGATCCATCCATTCTGTGACTTCCTTGGTCCACCTGCCATCAATTCTTCTTGATATGAGACCAGTCGATTTCCATTTCAATTCTGTTACTTTCTTGATGATATTGTATACTTTTGTTTTTTGTCTAATCCATGTATGGATCTTTCTATTTAGTCTTTTAATACTGAGCATGTACCTTTCCATAATTTTCTATATATTTCCGCTTATCACTGAAAGTCATTTTATTTATTCATTTTTAGAATCCAATTTACACCGACACCCAACTCATCAAAGGCGACTTAGTACTTTAGTTTCCCCTCAAATTGATATATAATTGATGACTATGAAAAAGAAAAGTAATTTTACTCAGGTTTTCAATGCCCTCCTCTCATTCAAGAGAAGTTTGAATTGATGCCCATATCTTTACTGTTTTGACATCAAGTAAAAAGTTATTTCTTTTTTGCTCTCAATTTTTAATACCAGCAGTATTTCCATTTCTCATTATAAGATGGTATGCTCTTCTTCTGTGTTTAATATTCTTTCTATTGGTATTTGAAGATTCCTCAAAAATATATAAATTAGTTTAAAAGATGTTATAAAGAAACTAAAGAAGCAATTAAAACATTTTAGCTCACACAATAAGGAGATACAATCAACCATGAATAAAAAAGGCAATAGAGTACAAAATCACAATAATAAAAATGGCAATAAAAGAATGTGAAATTCTAAAAACCCATTTTTCCCAATACCAGGAGAACAAAAAGGTCTACATTTTTTTGTTGGTTTCTTTGTTTTACCCACTATAACTGAGATAGCCTTGATTGGGAAGCAGTGATCTCACTTGTACAAACATCTTAACTGGGACACTATAAGAAAATAACATAATATATGATCACAATCAAAGAATATTCAGAAATATGGTAATACCAAAAAAGATCTTGCGTCCCTCTGTCAGTCAAGGAATTCCAAAGAGGTGAGGGCAAACAGATCCTTTCAAAGCCAGCAAATATGCAGCACTTTCTTGGTTAAGTCTGCATTATAGTTTCATCCCGTGGGGTTTTCTGACTTGCTTATATAAGCTCTGAAACATAATTAAGTATACCTGCTTTTCACTGGCCTCATCTCACTTTAGTTTATCAAGGGCAAAGAGGGTGAAATCATCAAGGTTAAGAAGTATCAGCATGTAAAGATTTTTTGACAGATGATGGGATAGATCATCCTATTCTACAAAGGTAGAGGACAGGGCAAAACAAAGGATAACCCACATATAGTATAAACCTATTGTGACTAAAATAAATGGTGGCTTAGTTTCATATTATGTACTCAAGTATTACATGGGAATACATGTAGTGCTTGACTTTAGGATCAAAATTGAGCCCAAAATTTATGTTACTAAATGAGACAGTTGTTAAGTGAATTTTGCCTCATTTCACCACCTTTCTTGTGACAGTTGTTAAGTGCAGTTGCAAAGCTAATAACACAGTTGTTAAGTGAATCTGGCTTCCCCATTGACTTTGTTTTTTAGAAGGTCACAAAAGATGATTACATGACCCTGGGATACTGCAACGTTCATAAGTATGAAGCATAAACATGGGGTTGGGGGAGTGGGAGGGTCCAGAAAAGGAGAGAACCCCCCCCCCATCCATTCCATGAATGCCCCAGTTATAAAAATTCCATGATAAAAATAATAATAATAAAGCAATTAGAAAAAACTATAAGATTAAAAAATAAAAAATAAAAATCCTAGCAGCAACTAAACAAAAACTAAAAAAAAATAGAATTAGAATCAATTAATAATTGATTATAATAATTAATAATTACTCTCTTAAGTAATTTTATTTTGAATCATTTTCTAAAACCTAATAATGTAAGGGGTTACAATGCTGGTGCTACAATAAAAAATGGATCTCTCTTTCCCTTACTTCATGGCCATGGGGAACAGTTAGCAGACTCTCTTGGGAGCTCTGTCTCTATGAGGTTAAAAAAAATGACACCAAAGTTGGTAGGAGACCCACTCTGAAGAAGTCATTGCATAGATGTGATGCCTCCTCCCACAAAAAAACTGCTTTTCTTAGGCCACCGTAAACTTTACTTTCCAGGTAGTCCTCAATTTACATTTAGTGACCATTTGAAGTTACATCACTGAAAAAAGCAACTTATGACTGTTTTCCACACTTCCAACCTCTGTGGTGTCCCCATGATCATTCAGATGCTTGAAAACTGACTCACATTTATGACGGTTGCAGTGTCCCAGACTCATATAATTGCCTTTTGTGACTTTCTGACAAGCAAAGCCCAGGAGGGATCCAGATTGACTTAACAAACGTGTTACTAATTTAACAGCTGTAGTGATTCACTTAACAAACATGGCAAGAAAAGCTGTAAAATGGGGCAAAAGTCATTTCGCAAATATCTCACATAATGACATAAATTTTAGGTTCAGTTGTGGTCATAAATTGAGGACTACCCATATTTGATGAGTGGCCCTGGAAAAGATCTCAGGAAAACATGTTAGAATTCAGTGTGGTAAACTTATATTGTGTTGTATTTTGGGTGGTACCACCTACAATTTTTAGTTGTATGAGACAACTATTATGAATAATAATATACGAATCCAAACTGTTTGCAGACCTTTACCCTCTTTTCCTTTGCTTTTCACAGAAAGAAGGGCAATCCAGAGCTCAACTTGTCGCCCAGGATCTTGTGTCATCAGAAAAAGTGTGAGTCAATCAACTTTTAAAAATCCTTCGGAACTATGCAGTGGATTCCACTTTGATTCATTCAGCTCTAGCTGGTTGGCCATTTAGTAAAATTACATCTCTTTTTCACAGGTATGTGGAGATGCTCCAGCTGTTACATACGGTAAGTAAATCATTTTAATTGTTGAAAGCTAATTGCTGTCTTACTTAGTAATAATTTAGGAGACAGAAGAAGCACTGAAGAGACTGAGGTGAATTTGGTGAGGGGTAGGTTGTCATGAAAAAGAGCTTACTGGGGCGTTGCAATGAAATCTGTCTCAGGGTTGTAGGGGGAGGATGATTCTCTGTGTCTGCTAGAAATCTGGAATTTTGCATCTGTACGAATTGTTGGCCAGACAACTTGCCAGGAATTTGTATAAGAGAATGATTTTCTTGAAATACTTTATGGAGGAAGGGAGGGGAAAAACTGGGGTGGTGATTATCATTGATTCAGAAAAATAATGTTGAAAAGAGCCATGTAATAGGGCAATCAATTGTAAAAATTATGTTTTGGATGAGGAGAGAGAATATGTGTTAGAGTTGTTCGCTTAGGCATTGGATGGTCTCTATTAATCACCTCTATAACTCAAATATGTGTTGTATATTTGAGAAAAACATTCAGCGGACATTTTAGACTATCAACTCCCACTTAGATGCAGGAATTTTGCTATTTATCCAGAAACCAAAGTTCACTAGGAAATATGCTTCATTGATTTCAGTAAGATTTATTTCTGGAAAAAATATACCTAGGATTACCATGAAAACCTATAAAACAGATCTTACAGCATGTTTCCCTGATGATAATTGATATAGCAGTCAGTTTTGTTAAATAAATACAAGAAAACTAAATATTAATAGAAGAGAATATTTGTAGCTCTAGGAGTCTCTAAAGTTAAAATATAACAACTAATATTAAGTGAACTAATATTAACTGAACAAGGAGAGATTTAACCTGGAAATAAGGGAAAACTTTCTGACAGTGAGAACAATCAACCAATGGAACAGCTTGCCCTCGGAAGTTGTGGGAGTGCCATCCCTTGAGACTTTCAAGAAGAGATTGGACTGCCATCTGTCAGAAATGGTGTAGGGTCTCCAGCTTGGGGGTTGGACTAGATAACATCCAAGGTCCCTTCCAACTCTGATTATCTGTTATCTGTTAAGTAAAGAGAAAAAAAAGAATAAAGGAAAAGGGAGAGAAAAGAAAAATGCAAAATGAAAAGATAGAAAGAAATAAAAAAAAATAACTTTCAGTGTCCTCTGCAGGAAAAACAATTATTTTATTGTTACAAAAGTATTTTTTCCATTGTTTAAATTTTTAAACCTACCCATCAGATGTACAAATCATGAATTCATTTTTTTTTTGTTTCATGAGAAAAATATATAAGAGGTCTCCATTCAACAATAATGTCTAAACAATGTCTTTGTTTAGTCAAGAAAGTCAGTTTAGCCATCTCCGCAAATTCCATCTTCTTCACTAAATATTCTTCTAATGCCAAACCTTTTCACTTTTGAGCATTTAATAATCTTGCACTAGTTTTCAGAGAGAGAGAGGGAGGGAGGGAGGGAGAATGAGTGTTTGTTGTCTGTCCATTAGTTCCAAAGAAAAGCTTCTGGTTTCAGTTACACACTAGTCCTTAAAATCTTCTGAACTATCGAATGTAAGTGTATTCAAACTGTTCTGACTTTGTCAAACATGATAAATGTCCTTTCATGGTGTTCACATTTCCAGGATAAATGTAAAGTATCTTTGTACATTCTAAACAATTTCTTTGATGACATATACCAACAGTACATCATTTTATTAAAATAATATTTATTTATAATGTAAATTTCAGTCCCATCAACTAAATATTTTTGCATAGTTCTATTTGTAAAATATATTATAGCCAAATTTTAGCCCATATTATGCAATCTTTCACTTGTTCTTCTGTCTCAAATTTCAACAAAAAATTACATGTTTTGGTAATAATATGTTCATCATTTGTACATAATTCTGTTTCAAACTCAATTTTACATTATACAAACAATTGAATCTTATAGGTACCTTAAAGTTTTGTTTCACAAAGGTCTGCAAAACCACAGGTATTAAACAAAAACTTTTTAATGGTGTTTCTAACATTTCCGTCTTTTATGCCAATACATTGTTGAGTGCTTTGTGCCAGATTGCCACTTTAAAAATGTAAAGTATGACTAGTCTTTTTAAGGATCCTCAAGACATTTTTCATTCTTTCTTGTCAGCTACTTTTAGAATGGGTAGCTTGTGTCAAGATGAGATACATAGTCTGCTTTTGTGACTTTGCAACTGCGAAATAAATTTGTGTCTTGGGGGAGGGAAGGGGACAAACTTATTTCCCTTTCATTGTCATTCTTCCCTGCCAACATCACATTCTGGAAAGAAAAATACAGTTTTAAAAAGTTTTGCGTCTTCTGTTACATTGCAATAAAGAGAACAAAAGTGCACCACACCCTGATTTGAAAGAAGAAAATTATTATTTCCTTAAACTCTAAGGAACACCTTCTTCTGTCCATCACCCCTGTCCCCTACACACACAACTCACCGAGAAAGACTCTAGAACAGATCACCACCCCCATTCAGCACAACAGAAAAAGTTTGGCCTTTTAAGTAGACCTTAATAGTTTGATTGATTGCCAAAAAGATGACATTTACATAAATCCACTCTGCTATTGAACTGGAAGACTGGAAACATTGTATGAGTTTAAACTTTATATCAGCTGGTGTGGCTCAAAAATAAAGTTAATAAATAGAGTTTGATGTTAATCTAGAAATGTAGGTGCTGTTTACTTAATTAGTTTACTTATTTCCAATTAGTAGCCCTTAAAAAGAACACTAGTGACCAGTTGTGTGTTTGGCGATAGGCAAACTGAGTTTCAAAAAGAGCATACTTAGAATAATGTCTAGGTATCATGCTCATTGGGGAATGACTGCAACATGAAGGATAGATTTGTCATGTGTACCATCATGAGCCACAGTGACACAGTGTTTAGAGTGCAGTACTGCAGGCTACTTCTGCTGACTGCCAGCCGCCTGATATTTGGCAGTTCAAATCGAACCAGGCTAAAAGTTGATTCAGCCTTCCATCCTTCCAAGGTGGGTAAAATGAAGAGCCAAATTGTTGCGGGCAATAGGCTGACTCTGTAAACTGCTTAGAGAGGGCTATTAAGCAGTATATATAAGTTATAAATGCTATTGCTATCATTGAAAGTACTGCAGAGAGAATTTGTATCATCACCGGAAATCAACTAATATAGGACTTTACTGTGAAGTCAATTGACATATTAAACTACCAAGCTGCATCAGTGATTAAATAGGCCAAATGAAAATCTGAGGCTAGCTTAACAGTTGTACACATCAGACACTTTATAGGCATTATAAGTATGTTCACAGTCCAGTGAGCTTTTTCTTCTATGTACGGAGATTGATGTGCATCAAGGCACAGAATCCATGTATTTGATATAATTCCTACCAAAGCAGATTCTCATTCCAGTACAAATTAAATTAAGTATCATTTTTACACATGTCTACAATAGTTCATTTTCCCTGGTGTTGGAGGAGAGAGAAACAGCATGTTTAAATGTTACAAAGTGGTTCTTGTAATACACTTTCTGTTTCTAAAATGGATGGCTGAGAAACATATCTAGTGGAGATCTTATAATTTCTTTGTCAGATGAAAGGAAACTACACTATTGTTTTGCTGTCCTCTGGAATGTATCCATAGTACTAGCTTCATTGGATGTCCAATAAAATAAATTGTTCCTGATTGCTTTACACCAACTGTGTACTTGTTTACAACCGTGCAGTTTTGCATGCTCACAGCTCTTAATGGGGATGCAATTAATAAGATTCCCAGTAATAGTCTCCTTTATAAAGAGGGCACTATAATTACCTATAGCTTTCCTGATCTTATGCAGGTGGAATATAGTTATAGGTGGTTGCTGCAGGCAATCCAAATGACTTCCCCTGAGGATATACTTCTGCATTTTCCAAGTGCTTAAATCACAGTAGTATATTCCATCTGTATATTCCACAGTATATTCTTGTGCTTGAGAGTGAGCAATGTGTTCCATAAGAGTGGGCTGTTAATCTCTGATGTTTCATAAACTGCTTTGTTGAATCAAATTTTCTTGTCTTATAGTTTGGAAACACTTAATCTAAGTCTTCTAATTATATCTACTATAATTACATATAACACTGCATTTCATTAATTGAAGTTAACCAATAGTTATAGTTAACCAATCTAAGATCCACGTTTTCACTTTTGGGCTTGCCTACCTTGTATTTTAAAACAATTTTTCCAAATCATTCAGGGAGCCTGAAGAAGGAAGGAAGGATTATTTGACAATAGCATTCTCTGATAGGACCATCAACCTTCTGACATAAATAATATCCATCCAATTCTGTCCAAGCACACTTTTAAGGGAGCAATTGCCAACCAATGTTCCTATTGGTGAGAGTGATAAAGGATGGATGGAGAAAGGACAGCAGAAGATCCACTGTACACAATCACTGTACTGAAACTATTCCACATTAAATGAAATGAGGTTATGGGGTCAGTATAGTTGACCCCATCAGTATAAGTTGACTCCTCACTATAGTTTCTTCCTGGCTCAAGAACAGGAGGAAAGTATTTCTATGGGGTCATGTCAGAGAGCTTTGGGTCCCAACCCAGGCTCTTCAATTTGTACAACATACAGTATCAAGCATGCGTATCAACAAGCAGACAATATCTTTTGGGAGCTATCCATATCTTCAACAACAGAGGTCAAACTCACAATGACACACTGTCATCATGTAATGTATCATAACTTTTTTCCCTTTCGCTAAAATGGGGGTGCCCAGTATGTGACGCATCCGGCCTGCAGGCTGCAAGTTTGACACCCCTGCTCTACAACAACTCACTAAACTTTAAGTCAAATAATGTTCCTGAAACTCTATTAATCTACTTCTCAGTTTATACATAGACTTATATATATTATTGCTAATTTGTCCTTTTGATTTAAATGACTGCACCATATGTATGTTATTTGAGGGACTTCCTGGTTACATCTACCCATCCCATCAGGTCCAGCAGAAGAGGTATCCTCCAGGTCTCACCTGCAAAGGACTTCCATCTGGCAGGATCCAGATGTGTCATTTCTGTTGTAGTTTTGAAGCATTCTTGAAGTGAAACCGCTGAAGTGAGGTTAACTCCATCTCTGTTGGCCTTTCAGAAAACATTGAAAAACATGATTCTTCCATCCACCCTGGGAATCCCATGGTGAGCCTGCAAAATATTTGATGAGGCTAAAGGGCGGTTGTCCTTTCACCATCTTGGGGTTTATTCCTTTATGTTTTTATTTATTTATGTTGATATTTGTGTCTGACATTGCTAAGTTATGGTTAACGAAAGAACAAACCTTTTTATCTCCTTAAGGCTATCTCAGAGCTATAGATTGAAAGATATTCACAATATAATGATAAATTCGTATAATGATAAACCATTATTTTTATTGACTATATTCACATAGCATGGTAGGACAGAATCATCCAGAGCTCTAACGCAATGGAACACAGGTATTCCAATTGGGTATATTCTGCTAAGAATGTCAGAGAATCTCCTTTTGCCATTTTTTTAAAATCAGGACAAAGTGGAGTTCTTAATGCAGTGGTTCTCAACCTTCTTAATGCTGCGACCCTTTAATACAGTTCCTCATGTTGTAATGACCCCCAACCATAAAATTATGGGTCGGTTCCTAAGACCACTGAAAATATGTGTTTTCCGATGGTCTTAGGTGACCCCTGTGAAAGGGTTGTTCAACCCCCAAAGGGGTCGTGACTCACAGGTTGAGAACCACTGCCCTAATGTGTCCTCCTTGATCCAACCAGGAACCGGAAATGAAGAATAAACCTAGGTCTTCTGACTCAGAATTGTCAAGTATTCATAAAGTCAGAATTCATACATTACAGCAAGAAAACCCTGGAAATTTCTTCACTGATTGCTTTAGCTGCTCTTACTCACAGAATGGTGCTCATTATTTTTTATTAGATTTTTATCTCATCTTTCATTCAGGAACAAAAGGTTGTATACACAGTGTTTCTGCCTTCCATTCTTCACCAAAATAATACACCAAAAACAGACCAAGTAAGGTTCTGTGATGAAATTCACATTAAAATCAGGGTCTCTTCATTCCTAATTCAAAAATCTTATCAGCACAGAACACTGGCATTCATTAACAGAAGTAGTTAAGCAGGTATAATCAGTATCACTTACAAAATTCCAGTTATTGCATATCTGCATTTATTTAGATGTTTTTAAATTTAGTTTTTAAGGTATGTGTGTGTGTGCGCGCGTGCACACACACACACACACACAACTTTTCAGAGTAACAATTGTAAATAAAAATGCAGTAACTCTTGTTGAAAACAAACAAAATTCTCATGACTGGTGTGGGTGGATAATGAAGGAATCAACCATGCAAACTCTCGATATCATGAATGCCAAACTTAATTTCATTGGGGGCCGCATCAGGGTTGTGTTTGATGTCAGGGGTGGGGGCAGAGTAGGCATGGCAAGGATGGGTGTGGCCATCTTGATGTCACTCATACCAGGGGCACCTGTGGCAGCCCGAGCACTCTGCCAAACAAAATGGACTCCCAAGCTCTACTTTTGGCTGTGATTGCCTCCTGCAACTCTCTGCCAATGCAAATGGAGCCCCGGAGGGCCACCCGTGGCCCTCATGTGGTCTGTTTTCATCTGCAATGGCCTTCTGGTAACTCTCTGCCAGGGAAAACGAAGCTCAGGGGGGCATGTTTTCAGCCACAACAGCCTCCTGCAGCACATGGCTGCACTGAGCTCCATTTTCGCTGGCAGAGGCACTGTGGACCAGTCCTTTGCTGTTTCCAAGGCAGCCCCATGGGTCAGAGCTAAGCACCCCTCCTGCAAGATCCAGCCCCCAACCCTTGAATTTGACACCTTTGCTCTATATGGTTGTCAACTAGTTTCCTTTTCTCTCCAAAGAATCTTCCCACAATTTCATTTTAACTGGATCTTCCAATAAGTGCGAGAGCAAAGTAAAGAGTCATACTATTGATATATGTATGCAGACATTTATCTGTACTATGCCTTGTAAATGGTTAGCTTCTGGAAATATGACATAATAGTTACATGTTTTAAGGCAGAAATATTGATGTTCTTTATAGGATTAATTTCATGAACTGTTCAGAATAACATGACTTCAGTTCTTTCCTCTTATTTTATACCTAACAGGAAATTATATGGATTACACAAAAGTTTTGTTTTACTGCGTTTTTCATATTATGGATCTGGAAGACTTTCTTGTACTGTGATTGATGAATTACTGAGTCTGCAGAAGTATTTTACCTTTGATAAATAGTTTCCTAGAGCTTCAGTACTTTGGGCCACAAGGTTTTTTATTTTATTTTATTTTCCAACGGATGTTCCTAGCAATTCCCTACAAGGCTTAAGATATAGGAGATTAATCATAGCCAAGTTGACTATTCAAGCTGTCAAAACTAAATCACTTATTTGAAAATGTATAATGATGTAGCAATTAAGACCATTAGTGATTAAATAAATTTGCTGAAATTTTACGAGAAAGCAAATCTGGGCTTTCTTGCTACTGGCAATTGTACTTGGTTCTCCAAAGTGGTTTTGCAGGCATGGGGTACTGGTTTATCGATTGCCGGTAATTTTACAAGCATTAAAACTTTGGGAGAAGGGAAAAGATTTAAAATAGGTGGATTAAAAACCTGGATGGATATGTAATTGAAATGACAGTAAGACCCATTTCACATATACATTACAAGATAAATACATATTTGGACTATAAAGTCCAAGAAAGTCTAAATAAAGTTTAAACACATGAGGGATGCGTATGACACCAAAGCTTATTGACTCAGCTTACATTTTATTTTATTTATCAGTTGATCATATTTATGTATCATATTTAAGAACAGTTCATCACCTCCTTCATGTACTGCACTCTGTATGGTGTGCAATCAAATAGTAAAAGCATAAAAACAATATATGAAATAAAAGAGCAAGGGATGTTAAAAATTAATTAAAAGGTGGGGAGAAGGCTTTTGGCCTCTAACCAGACCCACAGCTTTGTGCTCCTTTGTGTGCCCCAAGCAAGGTCATGGTGCCATAGTTTTATGCCTTTTCGGAAGACCAGGAGAGTGAGGCCTTGTCTCACTTCCAGAAAGAGATTGCAAGGGTAATAGCAGAGAAGGGCCTCTTCCAAGACCCCACCAGTCAGAATTCTTTGACTGAGGGCACCCATAACATACATTTCCTGCCTGACCAGGTGAGATGGACTGATGTAATAGGACATAGACTATTTTGTAAATAACCTGGCTCATGCCATGTAGGGCTTTAAATATCATAACCGATGCCTTGGATTGGACCCAAAAGCAGAACAGTACACACTGCAGTTTGCGCAGTAGAAGTGTTACGTTCATTATTCTTGGGGCATCCAAAATTGCCCATGCAGCTGCATTTTGTATCAGTTGAAGTTTCTGGATATTATTCCAGGGTGGCCCCATATAGAATGCAAAAGAGAAGTTTTGCTCCAGTTCTTAGCTGTGCTCCAAGACTGAGGCTGACTTGATTACTTAGATCAGGGATCTCCAAACTTGGCAACTTTGAGACTTGTGGACTTCAACTCTCAGAATTCCCCAGCCAGCATGGCTGACTGCAGCATTCTGGGAGTTGAAATCCACAAGTCTTAAAGTTGCCAAGTTTGGAGACCTCTGGCTTAGATGCACAGGGTACCTGTAAAAAAAGGGGGGGTCCATATTAACATACTTCAAATAGTCTATTCCTATTGGTCAAGAAATACTAGAAGCTCATTGGTTCCTGTCTCGACGCTGATTGGCCAATAATAGCTAACCTATGATTGGCCAAATCAGTGGCGGGAAAAACAAGTAGCCGTCATTGGCCACTAGCTGCGAGCAGCCTCTCCATAAAAAGAGCTGCCGCGGCTCCTGGTCCAGATGGACTTTCTGCACTCAATAAAAGAGCTGAAGTTACACTGGTTTCCAGTCTCATTCTTCGCGAACACAACAAGGGGGGTGTTATTAAGCATTTTAAAGAAGGTAAACAAAAGAATGTAGACTTTTTTTTAAAAAAAAGGCAAGAATACTAAGGATAAAATACAAATAGTAGAAAAAGAATTTCAAAATGTGGTGACTCTCCAATATACCTCGGTGTTATCTAGTGAATATTTCAGCCGAATTATATTGGCCATAATAATTCTACTGATTTGCTTCATTTTATGATAACAATTTCAAGTCAAGTCAAACTCAGCTCCTATTTATAACAGACAGCTCCAAGTACTTTATTTGGTAATAATATATTTAGCATGGTCTTTGTATTTCCTAAATTGGAGAATTAGGTATGATACAAAGTATTTAAATCAACTGATTAGTCAATAAACACGTAAGCAAGCAAACAAACAAGCAATAACCAGGTCCAATATTGAGGAGTCCTTAGTGCTCTTTGAACCTGGTTGTTTTGCTGTAGATGTTCCCTTACCCAAACTAGGTAACTTCACTGATGATGTTACCTAATTTAGGTAATGAAACATCTGTAACAAAACAACCAAAGCTCAGAGAGCACCAAGGACCCCTCATTTCAACCCTGAGCTACAGATATTTTCCTTTATAGGTCAGTACAGCTAAAGTTTTTTTGAGCTAAACAGTGACTTGTGGTATATGATTTTTTATATGATAGATACTAACAAACAAAATCACAGTTCAGCTAAAAAAAGGGAAAAATAGTTCTGTTGATAAATAAATGTCAGTGAGCAGAGAAGCAAATGGCTTGAAAACAGCATTGAAACCATGTGAATTACCTTCATCCAGGACCTTTTTCCCAGATTAGTGTCCCTTTAATGTGACAACTGAAATTATAAATCATCTTCAGCTTTGTCTGCAAAAATACATACATAAAAAATACATACTTATTCCAACTGAAATCTCAACTATCTAAATCAGTTCCAAATGGAAACAACATTTCTGGAAAAACAACAAGAACAGCTTACTTAAAATGCAGCCGTGTAGTTTATGAATATGTATTATCTCCTCTCTCATAATCTGTCACTAGAGATGCTCCTGGATTCTCACATGACTTTTTTTCTGTCTTGTTCCTCTACTCATTGAATATTCCAAAAGTGCCAGGAAAAATAGAAAAAAAACAAATTGTCAAAATATTTGAATTAAAAATGCACTCATAAATACTATTGTTCAAACCAGATACTTTTCACGTAAACATTCATTTATGCAAGCAAATAGATTAACATCATGAGTTGCTTGAAAAAACTGAAAAGTGAGGATGAAAGCAAACTAGATATCACGTCAAAACAAAACAAAACATGGAGGAATCCCTCTGGACATATGAAATGTTTCTCTTCTGCTTATGTCAGTTCTAGGTTCTGTTCCTATTAATAACTAATATGTGACATGATGTTTCAACAGATTTATCCATTGCAAGAGTTAATGATGTGTATCCCTACAGCACAGACTGGAAAAGAAGGTCAAATCAGGGTCTATAGTTGTTTTAATTAAACCAAGAACTTTTGTAATCTCCACATCTGCTGCAGCTGCCATAATTGAGGAACCACTGAGGTTTTTCAAGTTCCTTCTATTCACAAAGCATCCCTTTTGAGCCAGCTTTTCAATTAGCAGCTCCCACTCTTCCTCGGAACAAGAGCATGCTTTTCTTTTTCCTCTCTCTTGTGCAATAAAAACTCCAGATATTTCCATACTTTACTAGGATGCAAAGGAAAAGTTGGGAAAATGCTAAATGCTTTTTAAGCGATTCCACATGGTACTCCAGAGGATGAGGGAGCTTAAAAATATGTTCCCAGTTCCCCCCAGCGTGTAGTTATTCTCATAGACAAAGTAACTTCCAGCTACCTTCCCACAAAGATTAAACTGGCAGCAAACAAGAAATTTTCCCGCCAAGAGCCAGAACAAAGGAACACCCAGCTGCCTGATTCAACTCTGCTCCAAGCAGTTCTGCTCCAGGGAAATGAGAGGAATTTCATTAACCCAAGGATTCTTCCGCATGCTACTTATCCAGCATGACAGAAATATACAGCTACTTTCTATCCTGCACATACTCTGTGATACTTGATTTTGATAAGGAGGTTGTAGAAATCTTGTGGGATGATGTAAATTAGAGAACTATGCAAAACTTGCTGAATTAACTCAGATTTTATCATTAAAAGCACTTAGCTTGCATTGTCCCTCCTCCTCTTGCTTGTTTGCTCTAATCTACTTTCTGTATGGACCAAAAAGAGCTAATGTTTTCTGGATTATGTAGTTATTTCTTTACACACCACCATTTTCTTTGCTCTTTTAACCTTTCTCTAATATAAACATTTATACTGAGTTAAAACATGAATGAAAAAAGATAACGTGAATGAAAAAATAATCCATATTTATACACTGTTCTTATTTGGTCAGTAAGATTGATGGATTGTATTACTTCTGGTTTGATGGGACACAGAATGTATAATAGCTAGAATAAAAGATTAAAGTAAGTGGAGATGATTATATCAAACTGTACTTTCTTCTATTTTCATCTCTTGAAATACTGTAATTGCACAAATTTGTAATTGCAAACCATCTAACTTAAGGCCCTGTCACACTGCCCAACGGATGCAAAACGGACAAAACGGACGAGCAAAATGTTCCATCCGTTGTTATCTGCTCTCAAAAGGGGCAAAAATTTGCATAACCGGAGTGGATAACACGGACGTGGGGAGGACGCAGAGCAGATGGAAAGCGGAAGCGGAATGGAAGCCCAGCGGATGGAAACGGATGGGAGCGGATGGCGCATCCCCTAGGCTTCCGGGGGACCTCAGCAAAGCGGACACGGAATGGATACAGCGGATGCACAGCAGATGCACAGCGGAAGCCTAATGGATGCCTGGTGTTAATTGCGCATGCGGGAGGGATGCATTGCGTAAGCCATGCAGATATAAAGGGAAGCAGCTCGCACATGGCCAGCATTCGGAGGAAAGACCTGCTGCAGGATCCATCGAGTCCTTGCCTGCCCTGCCTGCATGCCTGCCTGCATGCCTGCCTGCAAGCCTTGCTGCCAGCCTTCCTGCCAGCCTCTCTGCCAGACTTGCTCTCTACCTGCCTGCCAGCCTTGCTGCCAGCCTGCCTTCCAGCCTTCCTGCCAGCCAGTCTGCCTGCCAGCCTTGGTGCCTGCCTGCCTTCCTGCCAGCCTGCCTGCCAGGCTTCCTGCCAGGCTTCCTGCCAGCCTTGGTGCCAGGCTTCCTGCCAGGCTTGGTGCCTGCCAGCCTCCCTGCCAGCCAGCAACCCCACAACCATGGGGAAGAAGCGAACGTCTCAGCAACCTGCCGCCATCCCTGGAAAAAGGGACAGGGCCACCCTCCTGCTCCCTGTCCCTGACTCTGCTTCTGCTGGGGCTTCTGCTGCTCGGGCTCGCTCTTCTGGTGCTGGAGCTTCTGCTGAAGCTGCTCCTGGTGGTAGTGCTTCTGCTGCTGCGTACTCTCCTGAAGCTACTCCTGGCGGTGGTGCTTCTGCTGGTGCTTACTCTGCTGAAGTTGCTCCTGGTCCTGCTCGTCCTGCTCGTGCTCCTGGACTTGCTCGTCCTGCTCGTCCTGCTCGTGCTCCTGGTCTTGCTCGTCCTGCTCGTCTTGCTCGTGCTCCTGGTCCTGCTCGTGCTCCTGGTCCTGCTGGTGCTGCTGGTGCTGCTGCTGGTGGTGCTCCTGGTCCTGCTGGTGCTTACTCTGCTGCTGCTGATCCTGGTCCTGCTGATGATGATTATGATCCTGCTGGTGATGATGATGATGATCCTGCTGCTGCTGCTGCTGCTGCTGCTGCTGGTGTGGAGGAGCAGCCCCTACCACCTGGGAGCCCCTCTGATGAGGGCCCATCTGGTCCTGCCAAAGGCAGGAAGAAGCGTATGCGGGGATGGGAGAGGAGGCAATACTTCATCGAGGAGGAACACAAGGATGAGGTGCTGGAGTGGCTGAGAGAGAATGACTATCTGTGGCAGAAGGGACACCAGCTGTACAGGGACACCAAAAGGAAGCAGGCTGCTTGGAGAGAGAGGGCGGAGAGTATGGGTTACACTTCGGAGTCAGGAAGCTGCACCTGAAGAAATCTGGCCAGGCCACAGTTAAGGTGACGGACAGAGAGACCTACATCATGGCCAGGTGCAGCTTCCTGGAGGGTGAGATCCGCCACCGAGGAGCACCAGGAGCCCCTCTGTCTACCCTCTCTCTCCGGCAGCCTGCTGAGAGCCAGTCCTCTTCCAGCCGAGAGTCAGTCCCTGTCTCCAGGCAGGTTTCTGTGGAGTGTGCCACAGCGGAGAACCCGCGGACAGCTGTTGTAACCGTGGTGGAGCGCGTGGAGGACTCCCTGGTGCGGTGGGAGAAAGGAGACATCGAGTCCACCACAGTCGTAGCCGCATCCACCCCCCCCAGCTCCACCTCCACAGAAAGGCAGAGAGCCAGACAGCAGGAGGGGCAGAGCCACACTGTCCTCCTGGAGATCAGGGACACCATCCGCACCAGTATAGATCTCCTCTCTCAGCTGGTCAGCACTGACTCCTCATCCTCCAACCGCAAGCTCTTCCTCACCTATATCAACCAGACCCTCAAGAACATGGAGGAACCCCAGTACCAGGTGGTGAAGGACCGGATCACCGAGCTGCTTCACAACCCTCCAGATCCAGAGGAACCTGCTCCCACCCAGTCCAGGTCTGCTCCTCCACCCCAGGTGATGTCCCTCCCATTCCAAGGCTTCCCACAGCCCCTCACCTACCAGGGCTACAGCTACCAGGAGGTCCAGCAGCACAGGCAGCAGCCCTTCCCAGTCCAGGCACAGAGTCATCGGACGACACCGTTGCCACCGGTTCCACTGATGCCACCGATGCCACCCACGACAATGATGCCACCGATGACAGCGATGCCACCCACTATACTACTCCTTCCTCCACCCCACAGCCAAGCCCGGCCTCAGTACATCTCTCATCAGTCCTGGGGCTGACACCCCATGGCATGGAGGAAGGACCTCTCAGCATCGCGAGTCTGAGCCAGCTGTCTGAGAGCTTCCTCAACACACCGTGCCCTGTTGTCCTCTCGGGGCCAGGCACCCCAATGACGATACAGACCAGCACTCCAGCACCACCCACCTCCACAGCACCTGGACCCTTCACCCCTGAGACTGGGCACACCTCCGAGTGACCAATAAGAGTGCCAGAGACTGGGTAGCTGGCTACCTGTGGACTTTATTTGGACACTTAACTTGGGTCATTTTTGTTTTACAGCTTGTTGTTCAATAAAGTTTATCTTTGATTCACACACTTGCTTCATTTCTTTTTTTGAAATAAAGTCTTGGTGGAAACTTTTAGAATTGGTTTAAGCCTTTGCATGCTTGTGGGATGGGTTAAGATAGCAGTGGGGTGGGCAGGGATACCTTTGGGATGGGTTAAGATAGCTGTGGGATAGATAAACCTCCAGTGCAAGCATAGTGAGACTGTATGGTCCATCCTCCCAGGTGCCACACCTATGGCCCTTTATTATCAATAACAATGTAATCATTCATCAACACATTTCAACATAAACACAACTCTTTATTAAATGCCCTGTTCATTGTCGGCCCACCCAACATACATCGCCCAATCTCATCAGTGTGATGAGACAGGCTGAAGGAAGCATCCATTTGTCATCTATCATCCTGTCTTGCCACTCCACTGGTCCAGCTGGGGAGTTGCACCAGTGTCTCAGGAGGTTGCGCTGCTTCTTCCCTTCATGTGAGGCTCTGTTGAGGCCTTGCACATCCTCAGTGTCTATCAGGTTTCGCCCTTGCCTCCATTCACCTGGCTCCATGTCCCCATTCCCTTGTTGACGATCCACAAGCCTGATCTGCAACACTGGGTAGTGGGTGCGCATGAGATTGTGCAGGATGTAGCAAGCTTCCATGATGTTCCTCACGGTCTCTGGGCGATGCTGCATGGTGGTGAGAAGTACCTGGAACCTGTTGGCCAGGATGCCAAAGGCGTTCTCCACCACCCATCTTGCCCTGGACAGCCTGTAGTTGAAGATGCTCTCTTCACGGGTGAGGCATCTGGAAGTGTAGGGCTTCATGAGGTAGGTTCTGAGGGAGAAGGTGTCATCCCCCACGATGAAGTAGGGCACATCTTGCATGTCATTGGGCAGGGGGTCTGGATCTGGAAAGCCCATGATGAGGTTCCCTTCCAGCCCCTCCTTGATGTCACTGGCGTTGTATACCTGGGCATCTGAACATGAGCCGCTGCCTGAAGCATCGATGTACATGAACTTGTAGTCAGCATCAACCATGGCAAAGAGGACGATGCTGAAGAAGCCCTTGTAGTCAAAATAAGTGGACCCCGACTTGGGTGGTGCTTTGCAGCCCACGTGCTTCCCATCTATGGCTCCAACGGTGTGTGGGAAGTTCCACCTCTGATACCACTGCTCTGCAACTTTCTTCCATCCTTCTTCAGTGGAGGGGCACTGGAGGAGCTCCTCCAGGTATTCTTCGATGATGGCCTGCACCACTTCTCTGACCACAATGCTGATGGTGTTGGGTGGCATCCTCCAGTCATACTGCATGCTCCTGTAGGTAGTCCCTGAGGCCAGGTGGTGCAGAGTGAGTGCCACCTTGAACCCAGGTTCCAGGCTGGGCCGGAAGTTGGTGTTTGCCTTGGTCAACCTGGGTGTCAGCCGCTGCACAACTTCATCAAACATGGCTGGAGGCATCCTCATGAAGTTCTGGAATGCCCGAGTGTCTTCGTTCCTGAGCTCCACCATCAGCTTGTTATACAGTCCATACTCTGCTCTTCTGCTGATCCATCTTCAGACCCAGACGCTTCTTGGCCGCCTCTTTTTCTTCCCGTAGTAGCGTTCACAGAGCCTGTAGATGGCTTCGCACTGTTGCAGAAGGATGGTGGCTGCCAAAAGGACTGTGTTACGATCCACGGTGGACATGACTGGATGCTATGGAAGAGCAAGAGTCAGATGAAGGCTGCAGAGGTCTGCACAGCTAGGCTTCTGGTCTGAAAGTGAGATGCAGGTAAGTTGCTCCCTCTTTTTATAGGCAGTATAGGTGTCCCTTTGCATCCTCTAGGCATCCTCTAGACATCCTTAATATCCGAGATAGGTCCCCTCTGCGAACGTTTTTTCCATTTTAAACGCTTTGTTTCTGTGCTGCATCCGTTCTGCATCCGTTCTGCATCCGTTCTGCATCCGTTCCACTTCCTCCCTGCGTCCGAGCGGATGCGAGTTGCGCGGATGCGCAGCGGATGCCTAGCGGATATAGCGGATGCGTAACGGATGCAGAATGGATGCGTAGTGGATGCGTAGTGGATGCAGAACGGACGAATTGGATACATTTTCTGCGCAAAAGTTTTGAGCAGCTCAAAACTTTCTGAGCAGATGAAAGGTCAATAAACGGATGCTGGACGGATAGAGAGGAAGCAAAACGGAGGCAGTGAGTACATTGCGTTTTCCAACGAATGGCAAGCTTTTTTGTCCATTTTACATCCTCTTTGCATCTGTTGGTGCAGTGTGACGGGCTTAAGCTGAGGTTCTTATTAATAGTGATCCAGAAGAACAGAATGATGTACACTGGAAGAAGAGGTATATGTCACCAACACTGACAAGACAAGGCACTAGAATATATTGATGAGAGCAAACCCAACTCCTTATTAGCACTGATGATGTTACCTAGTTTGCGTAATGAAATGTCTTCAAGAAAACAGCCAGGTTCAGACAGCACCACAGACCCCTCAAAATAAGTATTGTTGAAAGTTATTTCCTTTCCTCTCACACTGTTCTTGAAATTTCTGCCAGGAAGATCTGGAGAGTATAGCTCTGGAGGCCCTAGATGAACATCAGTCTAGCAAGAGTTTAGCTATCAAGCCCCTGAGGCTGACCAAGCCAAGGAACATAAAAGGAAGCTGGAGGCAGGAGTTGAGAAAACTACAGGTCCAGGATCTTCTCCCAGCCCTAGAGTGTGTCATGTTGAGCACTGAGCACCACAATTATGTTGTGTGAAGCTTCTTGCCTATGAAGAGCATTCCCACTCTTGATTGCCTGCACTCAGGGCAAGCTCTTTATGAACCATTGACGTGCAACACCCCTGAGCAATAAATACCAGATGCGAGAGGATTAGAAAGAACAAGGCAGACCAGCAGTCCCAGATTTTAAATATTACTGAACTAGCTGTTTAGGTTGGATTATAAAATGGATTACAATGTGGTTAGATTTCTTCAACTGGGGGAACAGAACTTGCAATAATAAATGTTTGGGGTAAATATTTGTCCCAATTGTTTGGAATAAGTGCAGAAAAAGATTTATCATCACTTGCCTTTTTATTATTTATTTTTATGAAAAGGAAAGCGGAAAGAAATTTATTCAGTCACGAAACAACAAATCATAACCAAGATTTCTTAGTTAAGAGAAAGGTAAAAATCTTCTGAGACTTTAAGTATTGCTTTAAAAGAACTTTCAGAACAAAGAGATGTGTCTCAATTTGATTTGAAAAGCCCAAAATTTGAAGTATTTACTGGCCTTATTTCTAAACTGCTGGTGAAACCCTAAACAGATTATCAAGAGGATGGTCAAAGAAATGCAGAATTTAGATACAATAATAGGAATGCAAGGGAAAAATAATATTAAATTCATACCAAATATTGTACTTAGAGAAAATGGTAAAAGAATGGTTAAAAAAAGTTTCCTTTTCAACTTGCTATTTTTTGTTATTGTTAAATATTTTTCTGTTACACTTTTCTACAATATAAAACCAGCTCTGTGTTTGTTAATTGCTGCAAGAACATTTTACACTTCCCATTGAAAAGTACTCTTAATCCTTAATCCAGTGGAAAAAAAAATTAAGCTCTAGAGGTATTTCTCTATGTCTAAAATAGCCTGATATTTTAAAATAAAATGTGACTCAGATTTTAATTCAACCTGGAAACCAGTTTTGGACTTTAACTCTAACTTCTCATGAGAAGGGAAGCTACATACGTTTGATTAATAAATAAATAGGCTTGTAGTACATCCAATTTTATGTTATCTATTAGCATAAAATCTATATTACTTGAACAGAAATGACTAATTCGGAATCTCACTTTATGATTTATAATGGCTTGACTATTGATTTGTTAATGATCCATTACTTGGATTTTTACAAGATTGGTAGTTTGGTTTCTGAAACTAATTGATAAAATATTGAAAATTTAACCTAATTTCATGATACTTATAAATCTCCTGTTTATGTAGTTCATGCTTCAGCAATTGATAATGCTAGTGCAATTATAGAAAAAAAAAGAGATTTTAGCAAAATGCTTGTCTTTAGTGATGATATAATAAGAATAGATTGAAGCCAATAAATTATTATTACCTGATCTGTTCCATTTATCTGAATTCCCAAATTTCATGTAAGATACATTTTCATGAATGTACTTCTGTTATGAAGAATGCATTTGCTTTCTCAAATTCAAAAGCTATTAATTTGAAAAATTGTGTGAGAAATTTGTCACGCATCAAAAGTTTGTTATCCAAATTTCTCTTGACTTGCTAAGTAAGAGTGAGCTAGCAAGAGGTGATGGCATTAACTAAAATGCACCATATGATCAAGATATGGACAAAAGTTGTTAATTCTTAAAGCAGATAATATTGTATATTTACAGGATTTCCATGAAGCTGTCTTAAAAGTGCTGGGAGATGATAGTGATAATAGTGATCATGAAGAAACAAAACTTAAGGAAGGACTGAAGGAAATCCCAAAAATCTACAATCTACACCAAGAAATACTGGGGGAACTGGAAAAAAAAGTTCTTAACTGGTAAATATAATTAGATGGGGCTTTGAATGGCACTTAAGGCAATATCCCTATCCCGGTGTTTAAAAAGCTTCAGAAAACACCTTCTCTTCAGAAGTTTTAGAGAATCACATATAAGGGTGTTACAGTTTGCTTATTACCTGTTTTATCCTAACATATAAAACCTTTACATAATGCTTGTTATCAGATCAGTACGAAGTAGTTACTCTGAATGTGGGCAAATTATGTTATGCTGTGTGCAAAATTAGGAAGACTTTAACTGCCCATTGATAATCCACCCCCAATCCTAATTTTATTTTGTCTGTCTTTTATTTTTATCTTTTACTATTATTATTGTTTTTAATGACTTTATTTGTAATGCTAGTCTGTGACCATGATAAAAATTGATTGGTCAATGAGGCCTGTTAGAAAAACATGCACTATGCTATGGTGACATAGTGGTTAGAACGCAGTACTACTTCTGCTGCCTGCCAGCTGCCTGCAATTTGGCAGTTTGAATTTCACCAAGCTCAGGGTTGATGCAGCCTTCCCTCCTTCTAAGGTGGGTAAAATGAGGACCTAGATTGTTGGGGGCAATATGCTGACTCTGTAAAACCACTTAGAGTGGGCTGTAAAACACTGTGAAGCAGTATATAAGTCTAAGTGCTACTGCTATTACTACAGCTAATCTCAAACAAGAAAGCTACTGAAACACAGCAGTTTCATCTCCAATAAATCCTAGGTATATTTATTCTGTCATTTAGCTATTGTTTCATTTTGTAGGAATGTTCCAACTTAAGGAAATATATAGGTGCGTATGAGCAAGAATCGCACTAAATCTGAAAAAATAAAGTCAATATACAAGCTTTTTAACTATGTTGCTTGTTAACTTTGTTGCTTTATAAAGAAATACATACCACCTAGTCATATCTTACAGCTTACCAAGTATTCGACCATTCCTTGCTGCATTGCCTAGCAGGCACCAGAACCAATCGAGACTTTATCAAATTGCCACATTACAAGATATATGGATATACTACTGGAACAAAAGTCAATCTTTATGTGTTCAATTTCTGATTCATGTCATAAAAAAAGTCCTAATGAAAAAGATTACCTGTGAGTACCAAAATTAAGTATAGAGAATTTCCTATTCCTTTTTTTTCCCACCTTTATTCTCAATGGTTTTAGGGAAGACCATCAGAAAGTGGCTGATATTTTCCTCTCCAGAGAATCAGGATTTAATCACCACACAACTTACATAATGCAGTTTGATAGGAATTTGGCTTTGCTGGATGATGTTCGCCTTAAATCTTCCCAGCTGGATACTGTCATTAAAGAGTTTGAGGTAAAGTGTCTTTGTTTTTGTATCTCGTGTTGATTTATTAATGTTGTGCTACTATTATCTTTTTTGTTCTTTCTCTTCTTCCCTCTCTAAAATAGTGAAGCATTTGGAAGTTGATATTAGCAATAATTCAATTCAACAATGGCTTTAAGAAGAAAGTAAACTAGGAAGAGTACAAATACATATGAAGGCTATGTGCTCACCTTCTATGGAGCATATAGATATAATATAAGGTGGAGAGAGAGAAAGAGAGAGAGAGAGAGAGACAGACAGAGACAGAGACAGAGATTAGACAGATAGACAGAGAAGAGATTATTCATTCTCACATGCAGTGGCAACCATGGAGAAGCAATAGAAAGAATTATAATTCAGTAGTTATTTACTCTCTGGGTTCTCCATTTGTGATAATTGATATATACAGTAGATTCTTCATCATCTCCCATTTTTTTGCTATATGGGTTGTATGTTTCTGCTTCTCTTTTTCTTCCATTCAAAAACTATTAATGCAAAAATGTTTACATCTTATTTATTTCCACAAGTAACAGAATGTTAAATTATGGATGCTCAGTTTACATCAGAATACTGATCTGAACACGTCTCTCCCATGTTTAGGTCCAGCTCAAAATGTTTTGCTGGCATCTTCATGTATCCCTTACCTTTTGCATTGGATCAACATTTTACAACTTTTTTTTTAATGCAATTTAGCCCATAATTCTTGCCTTCTCCTTTTCCTGGTATTTTCTGAAGCAAATCTTTGACTGGGGCTATAGGCAAGGTTTAGGACCTGTCAGGACCATTCTTAAATAGATTCCAAACACACACATATATGACCTACTGGCATTAAGCTTCACCTCAACAGTTGAATGGTTTCACTTGTGAATTAACTCCAATCCTAGTTTAGGGTGGGATGCTACCGATTCTGCCTGGCTCTATTGAAGTGGTAGCTCTGAAGAGCAGTAGACACAGAACCGGTTCCGTGTCTGCTGCTGTTCGGCCTACCCAGTCACCTGGGCTCTTACCCGGGCTCCTTTATTTCTTACTTTTTCAACCTCAGCTGCTTTGTGCGGCACAGCTGAGGTTGAAAAAGCAGAAAAAAAGAGGCTTTTCAAGCGCTGCGCACCCGTGCACAGCACTTTCCAGCTGTCCAGGCGGCACAGCTTTAGGTGTATTACACACATGTGCAGCGCATGTCTGGCGTGCAAAGAGTGCATGCATACGCAAAACATAATCACTGAACTGGTAGTAAAACCGGTTGAATCCCACCCCTGGGGGAAATGGCACATACTTCAACTGCTATTTCTGCTTCTTGTTGGATGCCTGGTGTGACTTCTAACAGTGCAAATGTATGTCTAATTTTAGTATGAATATATATTACTTTTTTATTTGTAAAGAAGTGATGAGAAGGGAAAACATTTACTTAACAGACAAAAAAGGTTATGAGAATAAATTGGCTTCTGTATTTTCAGTGTGATTTTGGCTGTCCAAGCTGCTTGAAATATGGAATATGTCTCCCTCTGCAGCATATATGAAATACAAATACTGATAATTCATTAAAACAACCATTTATCAACATTCGTTTAATATATTTATGTGTGAAAATTCCATGGAATCCTTGATGCAAATGCAGATATTTAATCTGAAACAATTGTTTTTTTGTATTATCTCGAACTCTGTTGCTTTGTGGACTGCACCTTCTTGATACCATAGAATAAAGACAAAACTTTTATCAATTTTTTTTCCTGGCCCAAGAAAAGGAAAAATTAGAAGCAAATGTTCACTCAAGCATACATGTCTGCTGTTTTAGCATATATATGGCATTTTCAGCTGGTATACTACTTATGACTACACCCCAGGAAATTTGAAAGCAGATATTTTGTGAAGGATAGTTGAAAATCATTTGTATTTTTTTAAAATTCAACTAAATAGTGATTGGAAGAAGGAATATATAATTAAGGTTGCTTCCTTAATTAATTCCTTACTTAGGGGCACAATGGCTCAGTGGTTAAAGACACTGAGCTTGTCAGCTGGAAAACTGACAGCCCCGGTTCAAGACTTGAGCACTGTGCAACAAGGTGAGCTCCCATTCCTGTCCTAGCTCCTGCTCACCGAGCAGTTCAAAAGCATGCAAAATGCAAATAAATTTAATAGTTATCACTTTAGTGGGAAAGTAACAAATAGAATAGAATAGAATTCTTTATTGGACAAGTGTGATTGGACACACAAGAAATTTCTTTTGGTGCAAATGCTCTCAGTGCACATAAAAGAAAAACAGCATTCTGTGTGCCTTTGGTGTATAGTCATGCTGGCCACAGGACCACAAAAAATGTCTTCAGACAACACTGGCTCCCTTGGCTAAGAAATGGACATGAGCACCATGTCCTAGAATTGGACATGACTGGACACAGAAACTTGTACCTTGCTTCCTTAATGCAAGAGAAAATGGTGTAACTGTTCCATAATGCCCCTTGAGAAGAAAATATTTTCTACACATATATCAGAGGTGGGACCCTACTCTCAATCAGGATATATGACTGATGGATTTGGCAGGCATTGGATCTATATTATTTATGTGAAGGGGCCCCCTTGCATTTCCTAAGCACATATCCTAAGGCATTTCCAATGCTTACATAGTAATAGGCAAAGCAATGTTTTGGCCCTGTGGTTCTACAATGAGAGAAGTATTTGCAGTTCATATGAGTTTCCTTGATGCTCCAGAAATACTGTCTCAGCAGTATTTCCTCAAAATCCTTTGAAACTGTAGAATGGGTACCTTTCCATTGATAGAAACTCCTCCTTTGTCCTACTACCAATTTATTGTTTCTATTTTCTTATACCTAAGATGTCACGGTACTTTGCCAATTTCCCTCTCTCCTCCCCAGCTGTCCCAACAACTCCAAAGCACTGCGGTGAGATGTTCCCAAATCTCTGCCACCATCACTACCGAATTTATGTATCCAGAGCATTTTCCCCATGTTCAATCCTCTTCTGCACACATAGATTGCACCAGTCTGGGATTGTACTGCATTCCTAGGCTGCCATAGTGTTGAGAAGCAGTCATTAAAGTTCTTGCTTATCCAGTTCTAACTATTTGCATATCTGAAAAATATCTCAGAAGTTGGTGTCTGATCTGTTCTCCAAAAGAGTTTTGGTCTTTTTTAAGCTTAGCTTTTTTAGGAGGAACGTACAAACTTGTCTGCTGATATTATGAACACTTCTGAAGATGCTTTTATGTGTAAATATCAGTGGTTTTTATTCTGTGCTCTTCATCATCTCCCCTGTAAAGATCCAAGAAACAGGATAGAGATATATTTCATGGGAACATTGTGGTCCCTATTAAATAAGGGACAAGGGTTGTGACACTAATGTTTTTGTCTTAGCCTTATACACTGCCCTTCACTTGGAGTTAATGGAATTTTTATTAGAGCCATAAATTTGAGCTCAGAAGGCTTGTGTAGTATGTGTGTGAGAGAGACATTGAATAGAGATTGGAAAGAAAAGAGATTTCTCATGATCTTCTCAGGCAGAATGGTATCCCAATATGAGTAAATTCAAAGGATTACAGCAAATGAAGAAGAGAAAAAGAAGAAAATCACTTCTAAAATTGATTCTGATCAGAACTGAAAATGGGTCATTATGAATGTATTTTCTGATCAAGCTTTATGAATTGTTCTGTGCGTTATGATAAAAAAACCACATTTGTTCCCCTTGTGATATAGTTAAAAATCAAGAATATAGTTGTTCAAGATGGTGCAGACAGCAGTTTTTCCCTTAGAAACCAAGGTAATTATATCTCTAGAGACCCATCCCTTTGGGAAGGCCTTGTAGCTTACCATTATTGCATTGATGACAAGGCTTCCTACCCCTGGGAATGATGCAGTGTAAAATTAGACATGGGAGAAGAAGGGGAAAGAAGAGGAAACAGTTGGCTCAGCTTGCTTTGTGGGATTCTTGGAGCTTGGCTGTTTTCATGCAGACTTTTCATTACCCAACTAAGTAACATCAACAGGTCCTGAAGACTTTTAATTCATTTTTCCTATTCATTAACCATTTAATTTCTCTCACACAGCTGCCTCCTGTATTTCCTACCCTAACATTATAAAAACATAAAAATTCAAGGAAGGCAAAAGAGAGAGATACTAGTAATTAATTTTTGCTAAATGGAAATGGAGTTCCTTCTAAGTACAGGCATCATGAAAGCAGAGGTCATTCACAGGGGCATTCAGTAACTAAACCAACAAAGCCCTGACTGCCCAGAAAGGGCAAGCACTGACTGATTGACAATTCTCTAGACTTGCAAATTAATATATTTACCTTAATATGGTATTATTTGCAAATGGCCTTCATTTCTTGATGTCTGAATAGATATGCAAATAGTCAATATTTCCAAGATCAATCCAGGGTGAATTTGGAGCTGGATTGAGAAGGGTAAGAAAATTTGATTGTCTTGAAGAGACCAGAGAAACTAGCTAAAAATACAACAATCCATAACTGGTGCCTGACGTCACTAAAGTGTCCCTGATAGGGATAACTTATGCGACACCCCTCACCCCTGACTGTTTTGTGATAAACTGTTTGGAATTGTGTGAATCAAAAGATGGTGACCCTCATTGTTTTTTCAGCTAAGTCTGTGTGTATTTTTCCATGTTGCTATTTAAATTCAGAGCTTCTGTTTTGGAAGATGAAACAGTTTTCTTTTGCTAATGGGCCTTAAATTGCTGCCAAAAATGATATATTAAAAGGAAAAAAGCAATCTGCTTCCTGTTCAGCCTTTACCTCTGTGATCCTTGCTGCATTTATAAAGAAGTAGAAACATCTAGGCTCTTTAAATGCTATTTGTGATCTGGTCAAAACAGACCACCGTAGAATTGAGATCAGTGGGTCATGCTTTCCCAAGTAGCAATGAACTCACATCCATTCCTCTGATAAACTACTGAACATGCATCAAAACTTCTATAATACAGTTTAAGTTAAGGAATTCTTGCCTAGTAGAGAGAGTGCAACAGTAATGTCTAGTTCTAGTGGAAATTTATTTCTATTAATTTATATTAGTCCTGAGATGTCAATGCCAATCCTGCCTGAGTCAAGATCTGTCCAACTAGCATCAGTGAATAAGCAATAATATAAAAACACTATGTGGTTTAGAAAAGGTTCAGAGTCCCCTTGGAGCATAACCTCTGGCTTCAACCTAATTAAGACTTTTAACTTTTAATTTCAGGATTATTAACCCACTTCTATCTTAAAATATGTCACTGCCTAATTGTTAGACAATACTTGGATACACTATTCCAAGCATGCGAAATTTTGTGAAGTGACTACTACCTTCATGTAAAACAAGGCCAGGCTCAGAGATTATTTTCAAATTGTTGGAGCTCTGACTTTTACACTTTTTCTTCCCTTCTTTTGAGGACATCAGGTTCGTGATGGCAGTCCCTTGAATGTGAAACACCAGCTCTTGAAAGTGGTGCAGCGCATATTCCAGTACCATGTGCTACTCACAGGTGAACAAAACAAAATTTTTCAACTTTATAAATGAGGAGTCTTCATTTTCCTGTTTAGGCTGTGTCAACTGTAAATTTAGCCATTGCAGTTTGTCCTCAATTCACATTTTTGAGATGATTCTCATTTTTCTTTTTAAAAATTTGGGAAGTGAAAGAGAGCTGAAAGAAAAGAGAAACACAAATTAATTTTATTTTATCGTTTAGGATTGCAGCATTAAAGCTGATCTAAAATTGTGAAGACTGTTAGTCAATGTCCCACTTGCCACATTAGACAGAATAGAATAAAATAGAATAGAATACAATACAGTACAGTACAGTACAGTACAGTACAGTACAGTACAATACAATACAGTACAATACTTTATTGGCCAAGTGTGATTTGTCTTGGTGTAAATACTCTCAGGATACATAAAAGAAAAGTTACATTCATTAATAATCAAGAATCATAGCATACAACACATAATGATAATCATAAGGTACAATCAACAATCAAATCATACCAGGAAACAGTCAATATAAATCTTAAGTACACAAGCAACAAAGTTACAGTCATAAGTGAGAGGGGATGGGTGATAAGGAGTGATGACAAAATTAATAGTAATAGTAGTGTACACTTTGTAAATAGTTGAACAGTGTTGAGGGAATTAGTTGTTTAGCAGAGTGATGGCTTTTGGGAAAATCTGTCCTTGTGTCTGGAAAACCTGGAAATAAAGAACAGACTAGAGTGGGGCAGGCAGGTGTGCCCAATAGCTGATCGTCAAAGAGAACTGGTTCACTCATAGCTGATCTTTGGAGATACCAGTTCGCCTATACCAGACCAAACTGGCAGAAACCCACCCCTAGATAAGATTCTTATCAATCAATTGTGATAGATAGATAGATAGATAGATAGATAGATAGATAGATAGATAGATAGATAGATA
>BLBF01000003.1:32413309-32441749 GCA_015471245.1 Laticauda colubrina | reverse complement strand
GAAGAAGAAGAAGAAGAAGAAGAAGAAGAAGAAGAAGAAGAAGAAGATATACTGTATATTCCCTCTTTTATTGGGGGACATTTTAGGAAATGAGAAGAGGGAGAGAGAGGGTGAGTTTGACTTTTCTGGAGACAGGTCTCATTTCATGGAGGAGAAGGTCTGCAACATCCTGAGACACTAATCTTAATTCTGCTATTTAGATAGTTATAGTAAGATTAATTAGCAGATCAAAATAATTTGAGACTTCCAACACATTTTTAATCCTATTTCCCCCCACAGATTACTTGAATAACCTCTGCCCTGATTCTGCTGAATATGAAGATACCCAAGGTAATTTTACACAACCTCATTTTACCCAGAGCTGGGAATGATAAAACTCATGTTGCTTTGAGTTTGTGACACCCACTCATTTTGAATTGTTAATGAAATCAGAATTCCTTAAATTAGATACACTTCATTCTAGAATGGCTATCTAGAATGAACATTATGTCCATTGGTTATTTAATAAAATTTCTGCTAAGTCCTATTTTTCTGATAATTGAGGGTATGACTTTGAATTTTAAATGTCTTTATTGAATTTTTAGGTTTTATCTTCATGATTAAGAACCTAGGAAAATAAATTTCTTGGATGTGTAATAAGGACTTTGTTTGAAAACTCCACACACTCTAGTATCCCACTTAAAGGGCTCTTAAAAATGTATTCTGACTCAAATTTTATCAACTCTATTGACAAAAAAGAGAAGCTTAACCTGAAATAGGCTTTTAAGCCTGCGTAGCAGAAAACTTAAATCTCAGAGTTAAAAAGAGAAACTTTCATTTTATGATTCATGAGATTATAGAATTAGAATGGAACTTTTATTTTATTTCATTATATTATTTCTACAACATGGAAAGGGAGAGGCTACATTAGAAACTTTTAGTACCTTAATTGCAGGCAGTTTATATTTGTAGTAATATATATGGAATGAATGTGGAAAGATCATCCTGTTATTTATAATATCCTTTCTAATTATTCTTTTTATTTTGTAACAGAAAAGGTAGAATTAATTAGGTTGTAGAATGAAGTAATAAATTATAAAAAGATCAACTCTTATGCTTAAACTATGATGGTTTCTACACAATATAAACAATATATTTATGCTAAAAAAAAACCCTTTGTTCTCCTGGAGAAAGATATTGTTCTGAAAGAATGCTGAATGCCCTTTACATAGAAGGCTGCAGTAAAAAATATTATTAATAATAATAATATATAATTTACTTTCTAAATTTCATAATAAATCCATATGTTATTCCATTGCATTGCAGCGGCCTTGCTCATCATATCAGAACTTACAGATAGAGCCAATGATAGCATACAACAAGGGGTGAGTGCTAAGTCCTGACTTCAGAAATTATAAATCAACATTATCTTGATTATTTATTGTTAAAAATGAAATAACACATAAGAGACTTAACATAATGGTATATCCAACTTTGACAATGTATGTGCATTTTGATGTTTTAACATTGTGTGTCCAATTTTTGTTATTATACATACATTAAAGTATTTATGTCAAGTAAGGTCTGTCCATAGAAATGAAAGTGATTGGTTATTGATTTTTTTAGAACAAAGTAATGGGAGGGCACAATGGCAGGGGAATTGTCCAACTGGAGGAAGTCGTAGCCCACAATATTGAAGCAGCTTAAGTTGCAGTGTAGATGTGCCATGTGAATTATTTGAGAATGCAACGGACAAATAATAACTCTGCCTTGGTAGGTTTCAATTTTAGCATGTTTTTCCTCATCAAGACTTCCTGACCTCCAGACAGATCAACAGTTTCATCAGTACTACTCATGGTAGAGACATAAAGCTGAGTATTATTGGCATACTGATGTTACTGAACCCAGAAACTGATGCATGACCTCTCCCAATGGTTTCATGTAGATGATAAACAGGGAGAACAAGGACAAACCTCTACAGCATCCCAGAATCTCATCTCATATCACCATTGAGTTGAGGGAGGAGTGGAACCACTGAAAAATAATGCCTCTAATCTTATAACAGTCCAGATAACTGCCATAGAAGATATCAAAAGCTATTGAGAGACTTACTAGAACTAGAACAAGCTCACTGCCTTCATCCAGATCCTGACAAACATCATCTACTAATGTGACCAAACATCTCCAGGATTGAATACTGACTAAAAAGGGTCCAAATAATCTGCTTCATCTAGGATGCTCTGTAGCTGATTCTTCACCAGTGTACCAACAACCTTGTTTACCTTCCCCATTGATTTCTGATACCAGTTCCTGCCATTTTGAGATGGAGCATCCAAAAATTGGCCATGAAATAGGTGCATCATTTTAAAACCACCACTGCAACAGGGAAGACTCTGTTATAGTAGTGATAAGAGCTGAAGGACAAGGAGCTGAAGGTGAGGGACAGATCATCATGGAGAAAATCTATTTATGTGGTTCCTAGGAGTTGACAACAATTTGATGGCACACAATGAGCTTCATCAATGAGTTCTATTTCTATTGTATCCCTCAGATGGTTTCCTCCTGTTGAATGAGTCCTTTCCCTATCAAAAGATTTCTAACAATGACTGCTCCAGAGCAATTGTTATATCTAGAGCAATCCAAATAAAGATTATTGGACAACAGCAATAGCAATACACTGCTTCGTAATGTTTTACAGCATTTTCTAAAAAGTTTACGGAGTCAGCATATTGCCCCCAACAATCTGTGTCCTCAGTTTACTGCAATCATCCTGTAAGGATCTGGAATAGACCAGCTTTTGTTTGTATGAGAATAGGAAGTGGAAGGTTCCTACATATAATCTAAGAATAAAAGCAGCCCCCTCTCTCTTTCTCTCTCTTCCTCCCTCTCTTTCTCTGCCCCTCTCTCTTTCTCTCTCCCTCTCCCTCCCTCCCTCCCTCCTATTCTCTCTCTCTCTTTCTCCTCTCTCTCCCCTCCCCCCCTCTCCTTTCCACAAATGACCCATTAAAGAAGCATGGAGGGGATCTCTGCATAGTGCCTTTTGATTAGCAATGCTAGCAGGAGCCTTCTGAACATACACAAAGACTTACAGCCCCTGCAAACCATCTGGGTAATTAAAATGTTCCAAAGGAATCAAACAACAGAGACCTGAGGATTGAGATGTTACAAGAGTGAACCGAAGCTGTGAATATAATGACTGTAATTCATTAAAATCTCATCCTTTTTGTATCCATGTGCCATCCAATCCTATCTCTTTAGTAGCAACTGAGGTCTCATTAGTTTTATTTTAGATAGCAAGATTTTACAGCTCGTCTGTGCTCATTGATTGTGTCCAAACTTTTCAACATTGATACATAGTTAATAGAGTGAGAGTCTGGAAAATGAGCATTCTGATCTCTGAAAAGGAGGCCACATTTTATGGTGTATTTAATGTGTTACTATTACCTGTTAGGACGACAGCTAAACAACTGTTATTAAAAAAATATATAGCTGATCCTATTAATGATACAGCTAACAGTTTGTCCATCTTGGCCTGACTTGAAAGTTTAAGAACAGATATGGGTGGGGCACCAACACATAATCTGAAAGTGAAATGTAGACTGGGAAGATAAAAATGTCACAAAAATATTCTAGAAAATTAAAAGTTAAGTTCAATTCAAGGTAAAGTGTTTCGGCCTCAGCAGATGGCAGTGCCTGAGTAGCTCTGAAAATGAAGCAAACTCAAACCCTGGTTAATGCTGGGTAACTCCCAGGACTATAGGCGAAAGAGGATTTTTAAAAAAAAATGCAGAGAGAAGCAATTGCTTACTGTTGCCAAGAAAATTACATGAATGTGAATCACCAGAAATCCAACACAGCTGGATGTTATTTCTGTTCCAAGCAGCCAAAAACATCTGACTATATGAAAAATAAAGTGACTGTAGACATTACATTAAAAAATTCCCACTTAAAATTCAATTTATAACAGTATAATCTATTGAACATCTTAACTAAGTGCGTAGCTCCCCCCCCCTCCCAATAATTATAGGGCCAAAGCAAGCAAAAGACATCCATGGACTTCACACTTCCATGAATGACATTGTCAAAAAAAATAAGGGTAATCCAATCTGGATTAGGATGCCAAGGAGTTTAAACCTTTGGACCAATACATATTCTAACTCTGTTTAACCTTTTTTGCCTGCTAATTTCCTGAGTGGCAACTCATCTCGTAGGTCCAATGTTTAATTAATCTGAAATCTCAGTCTGAGAAAGAAGAAATGTAGTGTGACATCCCCCATGTTGCACTGCCCCGTTTTGCCCTTTCACTAGGATTACCATATCTGTGCTGCAGAAACTCAGAGAGCAACTAGATGATAGCAAAGCAATACAATAAATTTCCAGCTCTTTGCTGCTCTCTTGTAGTTTCCTGAATTATTGCAACCCAAATACCACCTAATGCTCTTGCCATAGTGCATGGAGTAGGAATGTGATTTCTACAGGTAAGTTCATATGCAATTATTTGGAGAAGAGGAAAGAATAATTGGTCCCTTCAAGCCAGTGTTGGACAAATTCAAGATGGTTGTGCTAAATAAGGATGTAAATGAGTTTTGTCGCAAATTCCTCTGAGAGATCATCTCAAAAACAATTCTGTGCAAGGGTGGACAGAGTGGTAAGTACTATATTTCAGTATTCAAAAGCTAGTGTGCACCAATCTCTTGAGAAAGGGGCTGCTGCTTCCTTCTTTGACATCCCCATGAATATCTATGATCAAATGATCATTTCAGGAAGCGTTGGAGAAAGAAAAATGCTTTTCTGAAGGAACCCAGCTTAGACCTTTTGTAGTATACGTAGCAGACAGAGCTCTTACCAAAGTTAAGTAAAACTGTAGAAGAACCCTTAGACACCCTGAATATCTTTTTAAAGGATATTGCAATTGCCGTTCATCCTGGCAAATTTTTCTATTAATTTTTTTTCACTACCAGATTAAAAAAAAACTGTACAAGAAGTGGAGTTAATGGCCTCATAGCTAATTATACTAAATATGTTACTGGCTCAATTACAATGCTCTTTTTAAAGCTAAACAAGATAGCTATGCTCAGAAAATGCCTGGTATTACAGTGTTGATAAGAAGTAATAGGTATCCTCATTAAAGGCAGGAGTTTAGGGGTGTTGATCTAACCAAACAAAAAACAAACATCCTACACTGTTCTTGTGGGTACACCAGTAGCTTAGTTGTAAAAACAAAAACAAAAAAACCCAGCAATGTAACTCTTTTCATTGTGGGAAAAGAAGGAAACATCTGCTAGAGGCAGATCAAGCTGCTTTAGAGGTACATTAACAAGGGATAGTGAAACATTTGGCAATTGTGTTGTGGAAGATTGGACACCCCCAACAGAGTGTATACCTGAATTCTTGTCAAGGAGTATGAAATTTCTGCATGATGGAGAAGTTGTATTAATTAAACTAGTGTTGTGGTTCTGAATTCCCACAATTAGCTATGGTTTATAATTTATGTTAGAATTCTCTTGTTTCTCATCTCAGTTGGATCACTATAATTTCAGTGCAGAAACCTTGACACATAGCATAACACTTCATTTCACAATATATGCAGTGGTGGGATTCAAAAAATTTTACTACTGTGGGTGTGGCTTGGTGGGCATGGCTTGGTGGGCGTGTCAGGGGAAGGATACTATAAAATCCCCATTCCCTCCCCATCCCACTAACCTACTTTCCAGCTCCATTCTCCTGTGTAGGGCAACCAAAGAAGACCCAGATGATCAACTGGGACTCTGGAGGCAGAGAATAAATGGGGACAAAGCCAGTTGGTTCTCTGAACTACTCAACATTTCTGCTACCGGTTCTCCAGAACTTGTCAGAACCTGCTGAATACCATCCCTGAATATATGTGATAGTAGACAACAACTCAGCACCAATAACTGATGATTTCTTCCTACTACTTCTCAATCTCAGATAGAAATTCACCTGTTTGTTATTTGTGGATGCAGTTGTATATGTACAAAAACCCATACTTACTGTATTCTTACACGAATCTATTTCTCTAGAATTTTTTTCATTTATTAATCATGTTAAATGGAGACTGATGATGCTATATTTCAGTTGTTTTTCTTCATTCAAACAGAAGCACACCGTGTGCATTAAATATAGTAAATTTCTACTAAATCACACTATTTTTTTCTTTTTTTAAAAGTTTTATTGATTTTTATGGACAAACAAAAACAAACAAAACATAAAAACATCCAGCTTTCTTCCATAAGTATACAAACAGTGTGTTGGTTGGTTTACAAATTTTTTGTGCATTAATTTCATAGTCTCAATTACAGTTACATTACATAATAACTCATATTATCAGAAATTGAATATCCTAGTATTATTATTAATCAATCATTTGACTATAGTTTTATTCATTCATACTTTGTGAGATAACCATAGTTAGTTTATTTTATAACAATTCATATAGTCCTTCCAAATCTATCTTAATAACATTTTATATATGTAGTAATAATAATAAAAAGAAATACATCTGTATATATTCATTATTTTCTATAATTCTACATATACTATTCCTATATTTTGTTATCTAGCCATTGATAGAAAAGGTCCCAAATTTTGTAAAATTGTTTATCCTCTTGTTCTCTAATTTCAAATGTCAATCTACTCATTTCAGCACATTCCAATATTTTCTTGATAATTTCCTCCTGCAATGGTATTTTCTCATTTTTCCAATTTTTAGCAAATACAATCCTAGCTGCTGTTAATACGTTTACAATTAAATATTTTAAATCTTTGCTGTATATATCAGGTAGAATTCCCAATAGAAATATCTCTGGTTTTAAATCGATATGCTTTTTGGTCATTTTTTCCAACCACGTGTGGATTTTAGTCCAACATTTTTTTTCTTTTTTATCCATAGGAAAATTTGCAGAAATTGGTACATATAGAGCACAGTGTCAAGGGACAGAGCAATCTTCTACAACCAGGAAGAGTAAGTTCCCTTTTTGATATAACATTATTATGTAAAGATTTGAGGTTCAATAGATAGCTCAATAGATCTGATACCCTTGATTATTTGTCAATATTCACTACAATATGACACTGCAAACTTTACAGTTTCATTAAACCATTTCTCTTTAATTTAAAAGGCAATTAATGAGTGCCTTGAGTTGCGTCTGTATTCTGACTCAGATATTGAACTACTGAATGTAAGCAAAAAAAGATGTATTTGTGGCTCTGTTTTCTTTCTCAGATATTTCTGAAAGAAGGGACATTAATGAAAGTGTCTGGGAAAAATAGGCATCCTCGACATTTATTCTTGGTAAGATTTTGTTTTTACTGTCTATTAATATGCAGTCAGATGTACATGAATGGATCTTTGCAAATAAGGCAGGCAATCAGCAATGTATTTCCTAAGGAATAAATAACATTGGACACAGTGGGACCTACTTATAAGTAATCAGAATTCTTAATGTTGCAGCAATATAAATGCTAGTTTGGACATTATTCCCCAAAACTTTAATAAATATTTATTTATTTTTTGCTTGTGGGAAGCTGGCAGGGAAGGATGGAAATCATGATCACGTCACCATGGCACCCTGCAACAGTTGGAACTTCAAGGACTGTTCTTTTTTTTTTTTTTTTTTTGGAATTTTTTTATTGATTTTCAACAAACAAACATACACAAGCAAAACACAAAACATAAAAACATAAAACTTCTTTTTGGAAAGCAGCTTCCCGGGTTACATCTTTTTATACAGACATAAATTCGAATTCATGCTCACTTTTTTCCCATTTCATATCTTATTTACCATTCAACATTTTCTATATAGCTTCTCTCCTCTTTTCACTCTCTTAATTCTATTTTATTTATTTCATCTCAATTTAAATCATTATGCGTATATCTTTTGTCTGCTCTATTTCAATTTTCTATTATCTTTTCTCATTAACACAAAATTTCTCCTGTCATCACTGATTGAAGCAATGACACCTTTAAATCTTTCCCCTAAATTTAACACTTAAAATATTATATACTTTTCATTCTGATTCTGCTTAGTACGTTCTAAAGCTACATACTATATTATAAAATTAAAAAAAGTTTATAATATAATTAAAACAATAATCCATAGCAAATTAAGCTCTATTATTAAATCCAGTTTTCTAACATTATTTCAAATATAAATACAACAATACAATCTTATGTACTTTTGCAGAGTCTCTTTTTTAATCATATTTTTACTCACTATCTCTGAATAAATCTTGTTTCTTTACATCTTGTTTTAAATCTTTGTAACTTCTCTTTCATTTTTCCCTTCCTTTCTTCTCCAATCCTGCCTTTTTACCCCCTTGTCTCTTAATCTCCACCTTCTTAATCTCCACCTTCTTCTGTATTCCTCTTTTCTGTTGCTTTCTGACATTGTATTGGTTTTTCACCTTATTTTCCCCTTTTTTGGTTGTTTTTTTAAATCTTAAATTCTCCATTCTCTTTCCCCTCTTTCCCTTTTCTTCTCCAGCTAAAGTTGTTTGTTCATTCAAGATGGCTTCTTCTTCATCCCAGTCTTCTTGTTCTTGTAGTTTCTGGTAGGTAGAAATTGCCATTTCTAAAAATGGGAAAACAGATCCAGAAGAGCCCTTCCCTTCTTGTTCCTCTTCTTTTAGCTTTTTAAATTCAATTTTCAGTTCATCAACAAGTAGTGCCATTGTAAAAAGTGTTTTTTATACAACCCAAATGTTTTTAGTCTTTCAAATAATGATTTCCAAAAGTCCCAAAGTCACCAAGCAATCCAAATACACACAGACTGTTTCATTTAGCACTTTCTTCTTTTTATACTTTCTCTTCCTGAGGTTATAGTTCAGTTACAAAGCTCCAATTAAAATATATCTTTCAGAAGTCTTGTTACAGTTTAGCTCTGTTCTTATAAATTCCAAGCAGCCTCCTCCAACAAAATCTTAATATTTATTCTTTTCCTCTCCCTTCCCACTTATAGCAAAAAAGAGTTCTCTTTTTTTTCCCCCCCCCGATGCTCAGAAATCTTTATTGTCCCCTTGGCTTTAGTTTTCAAGATTACCTGCTGATGCCAAAATGGGTTTTTCTGATTTCTCCATTCATTTGCTATCACCATAAGGAAGGAGAGTGAGAAAAAACAAACTTTCCCTTTTAACTTTCATTCACCGCTTTTTCTGTCTTTGTCGGAAACAATGTATCTTTTATGAAGCTTAAATTCCAGGCTATTTAAATGTTACTTATTATCCCGGTTAGCCAAAAACTTTCACTTTCTCAGCTTCCTCCTGCACATTCTTATCTGGATGAAAGCTTCTTTGTGGTGGCCATTGCTGACCGCCGCTCCACCGCTTTCGGAAAAGGGAGTTAAGTCAGCTGAGGAGGGGGGTTGCAATTCCCCCAGACCCCTGCTGGATCTCCCCTATCTTCAGTTACCTCTACGGGGTAACTATAGTCCCTAAATCCAGCTGGATTGAGGGCACTCCAGCGGCAAGCGCAGCAGAAACCATGCACAAACACGGATTCCTGCCACCGCCGAAGCCTTAGCAAACTGGAAGTCTCAAGGACTGTTCTTAAGTACAGTTAGCAGTGTTGCAAGTTTGAACAATTACTGAACATGTGGTCATTAACTGAGGACCACCTGTATTACATTTACTTTCTTATTTGAAGCCCAGTTTTTGTCTATCAAGATTGTTTTGAATGTTATTTTTGAATTCTAGTGCTTAAGTAGATTGTTAGTTACCTACTTAATTTTGTGTTGTCTGAAAAATTGATTCCTTAAAATATTTAAAAGATTAAGAACAAGTCCTGTGGCTCCCCACTTGATACCTCCCTCAATTTGATGAGGATCAATAGATGAGTATATTTTTGAGCATGGATTTCAAATTAGTTGCATATCCACTCAATAGATATATCATTCAGCTCATACTTAATTGTCAAATAAAATGTCAAGATATATTATGTCTACGTCATTCCCATAGTCTACTAAGTTATCCAATGGAAAATCGAAATAAAATTAGTTCTTAACCAATGCATGCTAAATTCTAAAAACCATTACATTGTTTTCAATGCATTTATGGTTCAAATACTTCAATATCTGCTCTAGAATCTTCCAAGGAGTTCAACTAAATTTGAATTCAACTAAATTCTTTGTCCAAATTTACTTTTTTCTATGTACTTAGTTCCCATAGCATGTTGAATTATATTAATGATAGGAAGTCTCAAAGCATTCCTTTTTTAAGTTAGTAAATGGCTTCAGATACCAACTGCAGTGGCAAGTTTACCAGTAGTGTTTTTTTTTTCCTCTTGGTTGCTCTTTCCCTTCCTGAAGCATTGAAATAGGATCTAGAAATATAACATAGTTTCAGTTTCGATTATGTTTTCCTAGTTTTTTGTCATTCAAATTGCAAAAGATGAACTCATTGCTATAAGCTATGTGCGTTAAAACAAAAGGAAAACCATTTCTGAATGAAATGTGAATTTAGATTGTGCTTCAAGTTGTGTGACTCAAAATTAGACTGGCTGTTCACCGCAGGGGGGAAAATAATTATTTCTTGGCAGTTGGAAGTATTGCAAAAGTGAGTTTTTGTGGGATTTAATGGCACATGAACAAATATGTACTAGTGACATCCTTTCCTGTTATTCATCTCTTCTGCCAAAAATGAATAATACAGTCAGACATCTCTATTGCTATGAAGTAAAAATTTGAGTTACAATGAAAGCTAATGATTTAGATCATCAAAAATAAAACAGCCTGTATTGTCTCATGCTTAGGACTGTGTTTATAAATTTCAGGTAACAAAACTCCTGAAAAACTGTTGGAACATTATTCCACATAGTTGGTTGATCCAGAAGACATTTGTAAAAAGTGCCATGGTAGGACTATGTAATGTGGTTATTGGTTCCTACTCTATCTAATAATTAAAATAATTTGCATAAAATATAAATGCCCATGTTGCACAGCTGCAGAATAAATAGAAGTTCATTTGGTATGGTACTAAAATAGAATGCATAAATGGGCTTTCCTGGAAAGAACAGCTGTTGCTGAATTTGAAGGAATCATGAAAAAAAATCAATGCATATGTTGGAAAGTTACACATTCATATAACATATATCACAGAATGTATTCTGGAAAGTTTTTTTAATAGGGATGTTTGTATGGATTGGGATAATCACATATTTCCTAAAATGGTTTTAAAATAAACAAAAATAGTTTAACAGGTGAGATTTTTAGCAATAGATTTTATTTGAGGACTACCTGTATTCAATATGATAACCACAGGTGGTATTCAGCTGGTTAATATAGGTTTTGGTGTACCAGCAGCAGAAATTTTGACTAGTTCGGAGAACCGGCATATACAATCTCTGGCTGGCCCCACCCAACCGCCCCCGTCCTTTCCTGTCCCATATTCCCTTGTTTTTTTACCTCAGCTGATTCACATGGCAGAGTGGATTGCTATGCCTCAGCTGAGCTAAAAAAAAGCTCACCTCATGAACTCACCTCACTAGCGCTGACACAGAGAGTGATTTTTGAGTGCTGTGAGGAAACAATTGGAAAAATGTGACAATCCTAGACCAGGCCAAGTTCAAAAATGCCAGGGAATTTCTAGAATCTTGGCACTTAGACAAATCAGCCATCAATAGACACATAGACATTAACAACATCTATAGTCTATGCAAAAGAGACAATCAACCAGCCCAAAAGAGAAAAAGACTCCAGAACCTCTCTGCCAGTAATCAGCACTCAGATCAGCATAGATTAACTCCAAAGTTAGCTTCAGACCAACAGTCAAGTAAACAATGCTCCAATCAAGAAACTGCCAAAGAGCCATCAGTAAACAGCCCAACCAAAGAATTTCTAAGACCACCCAAACTCACACAGATAGGCAAGACACCAATATAAACTGACAGCAAACAGCATTCCTTACTAGCACAACCAATGGAGCAGCTTGCCCTCAGAAGTTGTGGGAGCACTATCACTGGAGACTTTCAAGAAGAGATTGGACTTCCATTTGTCAGAAATGGTGTAAGGTCTCCCGCTTGGGCGGGGGGTTGGACTAGATGACCTACAAGATCCCTTCCGATTCTGATTATCTGTTAAATCTGTTAAACTGATGATGTCACCTAGTTAAAGTAATGAAATGTTTGCAAGAAAACAAGCAAGCTCATAGAGCACCAAGGATCCCTCGAACAAAATAAAATCTGCATTCAAATAGTATGTTAATATTGACCATATTTTTTTAAAAAAAACCTAGTACCTTTAGACAAAACCACCCAGGATAACTCCTAAACTTTCTGCTGAATAAATGAACAAATGAATGAATGAATTCATTCATTCATTCATTCATTCTTTATTGGCCAAGGGTGATTAGACACACAAGGAATTTTTTCTTTGCTGCATGTGCTCTCAGTGTACATTAAAAAAGGATACATTCATCAAGAATCATAAGGTACAACACTTAATGATGATCATAGGGTACAAATAAGCAATCAAATCATACTAAGAAACAGTCAATATAAATCGTAAGGATGTTGAAAGGAAAGATGTTGTGGAGAGATACTGGCTTAGCCAGAGGGAGGTATCAAACATGGAACTAGTATAGAATTATTATGGAGACACAAGAGAGCAAGGAGCAATTCCCCTTGAATGCAGCTAAATGTTATCTAGCTTGACCCAAATGTATACTGCCAGTCTAGGAAGATTTCTGTGAAAGTACCTAATTGAACTCTTTGTGTGTAGATCTTGTGGTTCACAAACAACAGGTGTATTCCTGATATTCTATATATAGAGCACTGTTGGTCAGCAGTTACAGCATGGATAAATACACAGTCAAACTAATTATGAAGCAATTGAATTTGGTTTTAAGCATTATACAAAATAAGGTATTTATTTTAGGGAAACTTCAGTAATGACTTTCAGCATCATCAATTAAAAAGAGACCCAAGGACTGAACTGAGATTTCCCAGCTGCAAAAATTCAACAAAAATAAAGCAACACAAACAGAATAAAACCAGGTTACTAGACATCTTGGTTAATATGTTAGTAATGTACAGAAATGTGTGTAATAACATGGAACTAGTGCACAAAGATGAACACAATATCTTCCATACAAATGTTTTATATAGATACTCAAAGCTGACATGAACATTTAGTAACATCATTCCTCTCCTGGCTAGCTCAACAGCATTAATTTGAATTTCCTGGTGGCTAGTCATGAATAGTGGAAAGACTTGAGACCTTAGGTACTTTTCCCTGAATGTGAAGACAAAGCAGATGGGAAATCACTCTAACAGGCAATTAACAAACACAACCATCATTAATGTTTAATAAAACCAAAGGATAATAATCATGGCTGCCATAGCAACAGTGCAATAGGGTAGCTCCCATTGTTATAATTAATGCAAAATATCTTGTGTTTGTAGAACTTTTAAATATTTTTTTTCTTTGCAAACAACAAGCAGAATGTATAGCCAGGGCATAATGCAGTGCATGCTGGGGAAAGCCTGACAATCCTTCATACAAACTAATTTTATGGGATGGCAGGGTGCCCTTCATTAGCTATCTTTTCTGTGACCTGAATTGACCTCATACTATGTAGCTACATTAAGAGGCAAAGAAAAGGGCATAGCCTTCCCAGTAATTAAATAAACACTGCATATTCAAAGAAGGCTACAATCTAATTTTTATCTGTTTTCTACAGTGAAATCATCTCATTTTAAAGGCTAAATTAATAACTGCATAAATCAAGACATTTTTGTGGTTTCATAACAAAATTAACTTCTCTTGATATTCTTCCTGTGACATTTCCTCCTAGAAAGTCACATTTAATCTTTTTTTTATAACAACCAAGGGAAATTCATTTTCGTGATCTATTCTTTAATAGCTAAGAGTCAGGTTTTTTCCTCCCTTGACCTTGCCAATTCCCAATTTACAAGAAACTATCCTAGATATATCTTTGTAGAGGTTTCAGTACTTGTGGTACTGGAATCAATATAAATTCACAAGGGAGAGTCAGATATTGTGATTATTAAATTAATATTGGCAGAGCAATACATAAATGTGACCCAAACTTCCTTGAGAAGCCTTTGGTTATTTTTTTATGTAGGAAATCTGTATTTGCTGACCTAAAAAAAAAACCAATCTGAGACAGTAATAAATGAAGAATAGTAAGTAGAAGACAAGGGAGATGAATAATGTAACTACAAACTAAAATTCAGACTACTTTTAGTAGTATTACTTTTAGAGGCAGTGTTCATTTATACCTGTCAAGTATAAGATGAAACTCCATGTAGCTTTTTGGTAGGAAAAGCCCTCAGCCAGTCCAGCAACCTACTAATAATTGCAATAAACTATATTCTTTATCAAGCCTCTATTTCTTTTAACTGTTCCATCTCCATATTCTCCAAATCTGTAACAAAAGGTTCTTCAATCTTCTGGAAAATACATGGTCGATGCATTTGCTATAACTTTTGCTTTTCAGCAGAACAGGATCAGTGGTGGGATTCAAATTTTTTACTACCGGTTCTGTGGGTATGGCTTGGTGGGTGTGACTTGGTGGGTATGGCATGGCTTGGTGAGTGTGGCAGGGGAAGGTTACTGCAAAATCCCATTCCCTTCCCACCCTATTAACCTGCTTTCCAGCTCCGTTCTCCTGTGCAGGGCAACAAAAGAAGATCCTGCCGATCAGCTGGGACTTGGGAGGCAGAGAATGGATGGGGTTGGGGACAGTCAGAGGTTGTATTTGCCAGTTCTCCAAACTACTCAAAATTTCCACTACTGACTCTCCAGAATTGGTCAGAACCTGATGAATACCACCTCTGAACAGGATAATATTGCAAAGTAGACTTATAAAATAATTAGTTGCAGACATTAATGGAAGGGTTTCCCCCCTGAAGAATTCTGGAAGTTGAAATCTACACATCTTAAAGGCTCTGAGATTAAGAAACACTGATCTATATATGAAATCGCTAAGGGGAATCACTGGGATTTTGAAGCAAGAAGTTACCAACATTTAGTTGACATTCTGCTCTATTTCTCCATAATACCAGAATCAAAAGAGATTGTGTTGTGTCCTAACAGCATAACACGATGGGTGGAAGTGAGCCAGTAAGCATCTACTGATTTTGTGGGAGTTTTTGCAGGCTTGAAATTGGGGGGTTTATCTGTTCTGCATGGATTGCACTCCCTCAGAAAGGATAGCAATAGCACTTAGACTTATATACCACTTTATAGTGCTTTACAGTCCTCTCTAGGTGGTTTATAGAGTCAGCATATTGTCTCCAATAACCTGGGCCCTCATTTTACCCACCTCAGAAGGTTCAAAGGCTGAGTCAACCTTAAGCCTGGTGAGATTTGAACTGCCAAACTTCTGGCAGGTGGCAGTCAGAAGTATTCTAACTACTTGCGTCATCACAGCTCAGAAAGCATATAGGTTTGAGAGTGTTGATAGAATCATCATTATAATTGGAGGCTAGGAATAGCTATTATTAATTCTGTTCAATATGCACCCAATGCCTGTTCTTGGATAAGATAGCCAAGCTATAACTGTTCATTGCATTGGTAACCTCACATTTACATTATTTACATGGAGCTATGTTTGCACTTGGTCCAAATGTTGTATTTGGTGCAGATTATAACAGCCAAATTGATGGCCTGGCCATACACAACTTAACACATTTCTTGAAACAATTTCATATTGGCTACTTAACTACCAAGTTAGATTCAGGGACCTGGATATTTCTCAGATTGCTGCTGACCTTATAATTGATTGATTGATTTGACTTTGGGTGGCTTACAATTGAAAAAGATTTGGCCAATCATTGGGATCCTCTGCTTCATCTAGTGAGGATGGTTGATTCTCATGAGCTGACCCGATCCATGGTACTTACCCACACTTTGGAATGCTGGAAGAATAATTCATTTTCTTCCTCTCCTCTCCCATAAATCAATGCTGCTTTATACTGTTTTAAGGTTCTATTTTGTATATATTTTATTGTTACTTTTATTGTACACTTCTTTGAGATGCTTTGACAAAAAGAGGGCTATATAAGTATACTGGGTAAATAAGATAAACAAACTATGGATTTTATGCTAATCTGTAATAAATCCAAAACAAAGAATAATGTCACATCTTAATACTTCTATGCTTCTAAGACATGACTGGAATAATAATGACTCTATCTATCTGTCTGTCTGTCTGTCAATCTATCCCAAATCAAATTTGTTTGTCACTTCAACTCTTTGACTTAGTCCATTTTATTAAATAGACATATGTTGGTTTGATCTTTGCCATTACTGCCATGTTGCCATCTCTGAAAAAACAGTCCTAGACTAGAGTTTCACCAAAGCCGGCATCAGCCTGGACTTGTTTCAAGATTACATATAATTGATTTTATTTTTTCTTCATACAGATGAATGATGTCCTGCTGTATACATATCCCCAGAAGGATGGCAAATATCGCCTTAAAAACACATTGGCTGTGTCTGGCATGAAGGTAATATATCAATAAAGGAGAATACGGGTAGCTCGGGTTTGAAATGAGGGAGTCCTTGGTGCTCCCTGAGCTTGCTTGTTTTCTTGCAGATGTTTCACTTACCCAAACTAGGTAACTTTACCATTGCTAGTCCACTACCACTGATGATGTTACCTAGTTTAGGTAATGAAACATCTGCAAGAAACAAGCAAGCTCAAAGAGCACCAAGAACCCTCTGAAAGTAATGTTCACCCTTTTTTAATGTACTATTATATTTTGTTCATCTAAAACTTCTTCGTTTTGAATAAAACTAAAATAAAATGGAACACATATACTGTCCAATCGGGATTCCTTAATCCCTTTCTCCATAACTACCAGGATTTGCTAATGCTATAGGAGAAAGAAACTCCACAGTGAATCACTGTGTAGTGAAGAAGAGTTATGTTGAATTTGCAGAGCACAAAATGCAGAATACAAAAAATAATATTTAGATGAGAATTATCTGGAACTTTGTGATGATTCATCCTCTACTTTACTATTTATCTCCATGTGATTCACCATCTTTTTTATATTTTAAAAAAAATTGATCAGAGGAGAAGCAGCAGGCATGCAAAGAAATAGAAAATACAAACAAGCAATGCACATCATTTCAGTGTAATTTATTTTTAGTACCAAAAAAGTATTGCTTTTTCACAATCATGCTTAATGGGTCTGACTCTTCAATTATCAGTTATTTCCTGCTTTAAGAAAAAAATAAAGCTTATCCAGAAAACAGTAAAGTAATGACCAGCCTCACTGTGTTATCCTGGAAAACACTGAGAAAATTTTTAATTTTATTGTTTTGTAATCATTCTGGTGGTGTTTGCTGATTAATAGAACCCAATATAAATTGAGGCAAACTCATATAATCTGGGGATGGCAGAGGTTAAGATGGCAGAGGAAAGGAGAAGGGGATGGCAAAGGTTAAGATGATTAGATAGTGTCATCGACTCAAGGAACATGAATTTGGACAAACTCTGGGAGACAACAAAGGACAGGTGAATGCTGTGGTTTCATGTGGTTGTGAAGAGTTGGGCACAACTTAATGACTGAACAACAGAATATAGTCTGGATCGATTGCAGAAGCACCTAGTTTTTTGCAACTTTTTTAATCATCAAACTGCAATCTTGAATGTGATCAAAAAGGATAATTATCATCTTTAAATAATTTGATATAATTTCAGTTTAAATGTAATTCAATTTAAATGTGAATCCTATGTATTTTTGAGTGTGGCTAGCACAGCACTCATACATTTGTTGTTGTTGCTGTTGTTGCTGCTGCTACTACTACTGTTACTACTACTATAGTATTATTAAAATTGATATACTGCCTGACTGTCAGTGGCTCATTGTGGTACAGGGTTTTTCACATCTGACTTAGTGACTTATTTTGCTTTCAGCAAAGCATTAACTGAAGAGTTGGCTAGGTGTTGATAACAGATGCAATCACACCTCTTTGGAAAAGGGACTCAATGCTGATCAATTGAAGTGTAATTTCAGTTGAGGCCACACAAGAATCTGGCCCAATAATTTTCAACGATGTTTCTGTTGTGAATTTTGAATCCTGAAAACAGTTACTAATACTTCAGAAAATAGGGATGGAATTTAGATAATACTTTTATAGTATATAAAATTAAATCAAGGTGAAGCAACAAGACTGAACAGAATAAAAATACTAAAGTATAGGCAAAAAATATCAGACCCACCAGCACAGCATGAAAGATTACTAACTTGGAAAATATCCCATAAAATGGGTCTCTAGATTGCAATTAGATACACAAGCTAAACATTATTCGATAATGAGATATGATTGTAATAGGATGCTTTTAGTGTATATTAAACACTTGAAGTCCACAAAAAAGCAATGATCAGTATACAAACAGACAGATTAAAAGAGAAATATAATAAAATAAATAAATTATGTCAGAAAATGCTGAATAAATTTATTACATTTAATAAGAAGGAAAGATTTAATGGGAACACTGTCACATCTGGTGGATTAAACTTTCAGGAAGGTGAGTTTCATTGAATATTAGAATAAACTTCTTAATAGTAAAAGCACTTCAGTTATGGAATATTTTATCTAAATGATTGGGGGGTTTTTAGTTGAGAGAACTCTTCAAACAGAAGTTTGGATATGTTCTAATATACTTAGCCTGCCTGAATTGAGCTGGGGTTTGGATTAGATGCATAAGATCTGCCCCCCCGCCCCATCTCTGAGTTTATGAAAAAAAAGAAGTGAGATCAAGGTTCATAAAATTTTATTTCAATAAATGAGACTGCAGCAAAGGGTATCCAGCAAAGGCGCTTGGCGGGGGTAGGGAGTCCTCCACGTTCCTCATTGACTGGCTGTTAGGAGTGGCTGGTGGCAAGGCGTAGCTGCCCGTGGGGCACCCTAGGCGAGGGTGCATGGGGGGAAGAAATTAATTCAACCCCGAAAATACGTCCTAGCCATTTTTTCAGGGCTAAAAAAAGAACACACACAAAAAAACCCTGGCCTTATTATATGAGAAACATGGTACATAAGTTATCTTTGGAGAATATGCCTTCATAGTCTGTTTTATTTTGAGAAGTATTAAGTCAATTTCCCCCTCACACACACACATCTTTCATGGCCATGTATTAAAAACTTTATCAGGTTGTTTGTACTCAAAGGGCATGAAAGAAGCTTTCACTTCCTTAAGATATCTGTCACTTTTGTATCATAAAGAGAAGCTCAGTTCTATGTAGATGTTCTAAGAAGCATTTGCAAAGAACAACATGTTGCTTTTGATACATGAAAAAGAAAGATGAATATCTCCCAAATATTTGCATATTTCGAAGATAAATGAAGGTGCCTCCATCAGACAAATGCAATTTCTTTTTAGGTCAGCCGTCCAGCAACAAAAAAGGCTCAGAATGTTCTGAAGATTGAATACGCTGAAAATTGCCTAACCCTATCTGCAAGGTAGGCTATGTTGTACCAGTATTCAGTCATTTGTCTTTATTGAATTTGTGGGTCAACATATCTGTTCCCTGAGATCTCATTAATGTCTTGCTATATTTAAACTCCAATAATGTACATGGTATTCTATTGGATAACACTCAATGTTTGACCATAAAATAAGCATCCATTTTAACTGAAGAGTCAAAAGATACAGCAATTTCTATGTTCCTCAGGTGCCAAAAGCACTTCAGAAGTACTTAGACATAAAAGGAAGAGTACAAAATATATTTCTAATAGACATATGGCCTGCTTCTTCATCTTTTATAACTTTTTTTTCTTGTCATGCTTTGCCTGCTTCTCTACTTATAAGTTCACTTGTAAAATCGTGTCTCTGAGGTGATTGGAGGGCTAATGGAACAAAATAATTAGCCAATTCTACCCAGTGGGCTTAAATGCGTTTTTATAGCGCTTAAATGACAGAAGGAAGATTAAAAACTTCATTGACAACTTAATGGGGTCCCTGTTTAAAAGAAACCATCTTAATGAATTAACCATTATCAAAATCAGAAAGGTTGATAAGAAAGAAAATCTTGTTGTATTACTGAATCAGATCTCTGCCTCCTCCACTAAAGAAAGGTTTGATGCCTATGTTTTTAATATCTAACCACTCGCTTTATTTTACTTAAATAATCTGGACAGTAATATCAATTACAGAAGCAGGGAAATAAAACAGCCTGAGCTGAATCTATGCAGGTAGTCCTTGACTTACAACCACAATTAAACCCGACATTTCTATTGCTAAGTGAGACATTTGTTAAGTGAATGTTGCCCCATTCGAAAAATGGTCGTAAGTCACTTTTTACAATCCCTGAGAAGCAATGCCCAAAGTCATTGGGATTCAGTTCCTTAAGGGAGGAAACTTGGATTGAGATATGACACAAGGCCTCTTGCATGCTTTAAAGAATCTACAGAATTTCTGAATCTTCAGAGGAATCTGAATTTATTCCCACCCTACTTTTTAAATGAATTAAACTTAACACAATCTACCGCTGAGTCTCTTGACAATTGACAGAGATGTGGCAAGGGTGATAACAAGTATTCATATGGTGCCCATTAGACAACAGAGTTAAACTGAGTTGACATTTCAACAAACAAAGATAAGATCAGAACACAACATTAGCTGAGGCCTCTTCTCATAGTAAACAGTGACCTCTAATGACCAATTTGCAAAAATATGTGTCCATATTCTCCACTTTTGTTCTCTTTTTGTATTATTGAAAAGCATATTAACAAAGTGTGATGAATGTGAGGGCAGTGCTCATTCTCTATTTGTCAGCTTTGGGGAAATAAACATTTCAGAGTTCTTTGTTGCTTTAGAAAGGGAGACAAGGCTGGCACGCCTATAAAGAAAATGCAGTCATTAAATAATAGCAGGTTGTAACTTGGATCAAGCTGATTCCTTTTTTCTCTCGGCAGCTCATGCTCTGAAAGGGATGAGTGGTACAGCTGCATCAGCAGAAGCATCCCAGAAGACCATGGGGCTCACAGCGGAGGTGGCTTCCACAACAGTATTGAAGTAAGAGAGCATAAGAGTAGATTTAGGAAAAGAAGTCTTGCATGGTCAGACATTTAGATTATTTTCATTTTTTTTAGCAAGGCTGAAGGCCAAAAGCTACTGCAATACTATATAAGTTTTCATTATTCAGCTGACTGAGGTTACTGCTAGAATCCCAAAGGTGCTTTTTCTTGAGGCAACTGGATTTTCTTGTTTTTTCTTTTGAAGAAGTTTTGATTCTCGTCCAAGAAGCTTCTTCAGCTCTGACAGGATAGTGGGGAATGGAAGGATTTATAGTCCTTGCAGTCAGAGAAAAAAATGCAGACTACAGGAACCAGGAGCACTACTCAGGTGATCCTGAGGACACAGATAAACCTTCAGGTGCTTCAATGACCCTCTAAAAGGATGCAAATAACCAGCTGCCTGCAAGAAGTATAAATCCTTCCATTCCCCACTGTTCTGTCAGAGATGAAGAAGCTTCTTGAATGAGATGTGAAATGTTTTCAAAAGAAAAAACAAGAAAGTCCAGTTGCCTCCTGAAAAAACACCTTTGGGATAACCATGACCTGGATGACTGAGAATCTCTACAGACTGACTGCTGGAATGTTCCTATTTTAATTAATTTGTTGTAAGTTTTACTTTTGTTGTTATTATTTATTATCTTCTGACTAATTTCTGTGAAGAAATCTATTTTTAATTAGGATTATGCTATATAAAAAGCTTCATTTTTTAAAAAAAACTCATCAAGTTAAATTCTTGAGGGAAAGGAAGATACTGGGGCTTTGTGTTCTGAACTGAAAATGAATTATTTAGAAAATTATAAAATATTTTGCAGAACAAGCCAGAAATATGAATATGCTGGAAGAAAGAAGATTCATCCATAAAACCATATTCTAAAAATGTATTCATATATCAGGTTGCTTCTCACTTCATGTTTTTAGAGGGAGGAACCAAATCTGTTTATTAATCTAACATACCTATTCTTTTAATAGCACTGGCAGAAACATTTCCAAAATAGGAGTGTATATGTATGCCCTTAAGACTCTAAGAATCGCACCTTAATTTATTCTAAAATCATTAGCTTGTCTATAAAAGTGAATGGAAAATATCAACAAAATAGCAATTGCAGATGGCACTGTCTATGTCTGGCCAAAATAATGCTTTCATTATTTCTGTGCAGATATTCATTTAAAGAAAAGGGTTCCATTTTTAATGTTTTCTTCCCAGGGCCACAAAAGATGTGGTCAGAGACATGATATAGGAGTGTGGGAAACCAAAAACATTTGGTTTGTTTTTGGGAAGGGGGGGGGGAACCAACTTCAGGAAACTATTTCACACTTTAACTCTTTTCCCAAAAGTTCTTATAAGTACGCACAAATATTTATCCCTGCCGCTCAAAGGCATTCAGTGGATTCTGGGAATGCTCTGGAGAGTGGAAGGGCTATTTATATGGCTGTAGGCCACAGCCTTGAACTTGCCTGCCTTAAAAAAACATCTTATTGTGTTCTACAGAAAATATCTTCCTGATTGTGACATTTCAGTTGAACATGGAAGCCAGCAGTAAATCCTTACAAATATTTATTGAAGTAATTCAGATGAGGCATGTCTTCTACATCGTTATAAGCCATTGTATTTTATTTTCAGCTTAGGGAAAGACTGGGAATGTCTTTGGGTGAGAGGCCACCAACTTTGGTACCTGTATCGCACGTCATGATGTGTATGAGCTGTGGTTGTGACTTTAAACTCACACTGAGGCGTCATCATTGCCATGCATGCGGGAAGGTAAATATCTCACTGGAACTGGATGCCCTGTGATCCTTGACAACAAAGAAACATTTGGTCAACATCTCTTTATTATGGTACATACAATTTCCCATCAATTCATTGCCAGGAAAAGAACCTCATTTTTAAAATAGACTGTAGTAAAAGGTTTGTCTTCTGAAAGCAGCAACTCCAGCACTCCAAAAATCCAGTCTGGCCCGTTGGTAATTAGATATGAGTTTAAATAGTCATGGTTTAAAAGCCTTAGATAAAATTCATTGAATGAGCTTCTCTGGAAAGTTTGTGCTCATTAGGTATTAAGAACTGACCTCAGTTAATTAATTTGTGGTATAAATCTCCAAACATATTTAAGCAACGTATTACACTCAGATATTTACTGTATTCTGCTAAAAGGATTTACTCTAACCTATTTACCATCCTTTACAATTCTGAAATTTCATAAGGCCTTCACTTTAGTCAGGCTAGATGGATTGCCTTTGTGGTGATGACTCACTAGAAACACGAAGCCATATCCTACTGCGCTATACTCTAGACTAGGGGTGTCAAACTCAAGGCCTGGGGGCTGGATCTGGCCCACGGGACCAACCTGGAGTGCAGCCCTCCTGAGCTCCACTTTCACTGGCAGAGTGTTGCAGGAGGCCATTGCAGCTGAAAATGGACCTTGGGAGTATGCAGGCAGCCTTCCTGAGCTTTGTTTTCACTGGCAGAGGGTTGTAAGAGCAGCCGAAAACAGAGCCGAAAACAGAGCTCAGGAGCCTATTTTCTCTGACAGACCACTTGGGCCACTACAGGAGACTCCCAACATGTGTGACATCAAGCTGTCCATGCCCACCTTGTCCACATCCACTCCGCCTCCTCCCCCCACCAAGGTCTAACACAATCCTGATACGGCCCTCAATGAAATCGTGTTTGACACCCCTGCTCTAAACAAATCTTTGTTTATCAAATCTTAAAAAAATTTCCAGTCGGGAGTGGCATTTCTACTTAATGTTATTTATTTTGGTAAAGGTCTCAAAAATATCTTCCTAAGCTACCCAGGTTTGTGCTACCATTTGTACAATAGGCCACACCATTGTTTGGAACTTCTTATAGCACCATTTTATTCTGTTTTATTTTACATCTTCTCAATTATTTTAGGTCCTATTATACTTACTGTTTTTCTTTTTTATAGAGAGATAAGTATTTAGCAATTTTCCTATTAAGTATTTTATTGGATTTGGGGCTGTAATAAATTGATTTAATTTGACTGATAGGATGTCAGTTTGGCACTCAGTACCTCCTTCAATTAGGATATATTATAATTAATTTTTATTTTGTTTTTAGGTATTATGTCCACTTTTAATTTGAACATCCCCCAGTCAGTGTTGAGTTGGGCAGCTTTACCAATTTAAATAATAAATTATATGTAAATAGTGTGATTACTTCAAGAATGGCATACAAAATTTGACCCTGTCTTAGTCACTTCATAAAATAAAATAATTATAATTTTGTCCACCTGTCTATTTTGTGACAGATGCGACTGTTATTTCTTGTTTGGAATTACAGCTCCTTCATTTTTATGTGCAATGTATATCAAGTTCGGATAGCAATCATTCTTCAACACTTAAAAGAGGCCTGTAATGACTGGTCATTGCTTTAACACTGGTGCTCTTATACAATCATCCATTTTAGAAGATTAATATAAAGCAGTTTCATTATAAAGAGCAATAAATGTGACAAAATGTATAATGTTAAAGATATTTTAAAATGAATTAAATATTAAGGTAAATTGGGTCATCCTATCCTCTTACTGAGGGAGGTGATCTTAATTGAAGGGCAAATTTCATAGAATAATTAATTGCAATAGTAAGCACTTAGGTTTATATACTGCTTCACAGTGCTTTACAGCCCTAAGCGTATTACAGAATCAGCGTATTGCCCCCAACAATCTGGGTCCTCATTTTTCTGACCTTGGAAGGATGAAAGGCTGAGTTAATCTTGAGCTGGTCAGAATCAAACTGCCAAACTCCTGGCAGCCAACAGTCAGCAGAAATAACTTGCAATACTTCATTCTAACCACTGCGCCACCACAGCCATTAACATTTATGTACATGTATTTGTCCGTGTGTGTGTGTGTTCGTGCATAAGTGCACCATCATGCCTCCCATCCCTGTCCTATTGTCCCCATTTAATCGTACCTATTTTCTGTATTCTTACTCATGTTTATACTTATGCCTATTATTTTGCAAGCGATTGACAAATCAAATAAATAAATAAATAACGTGGTTGCATGGTATTAGAACTGAATGATTTTCAAGTGACTTCCAACTTTGATTCATACTTTTTCTGACTTAACCTAGACAGTGTGTATCATATCTTGTGTTCATGTAGATTATATGCCGAAATTGTTCAAGAAACAAGTATCCTCTGAAGTACCTCAAAGACCGACTAGCAAAAGTTTGTGATGGCTGCTACACAGAACTGAAAAGCAGAGGTGAATCCTTTTTGCCCATTGGAAACATTGGGGTCTCTGTTAGCGCACAGAGACAAAGATAACTTTTGCAAATTGTGGGTGCTCCAACACACGGAGGTTTTTAAAAAGAGATTGGACAGCCATTTGTCTCAATTGGTTTAGAGCAGGGATGTCAAACACAAGGCCCAGGAGCCGAATCCAACCCACGAGATGCTGAAATATGGCCCATGGGACTGCCCTGGTAATAGCAAAGGACCAGCCCGCAGTGCCTCTGCCAGCAAAAATGGAGCTCCCAGGCCCCATTTTTGGCCACGACAGTCTCCTGCAGTCCTCTACCAGTGAAAATGGAGCTCAGTTTTTGCTAGAAGAGGGCTGCAGGAGACCATTGCAGCTGAAAAATGGGGCCCGGGATGCACGTGAGTTCCATTTTCACTGGTAGAAGGCTGCACGAGGCTATCACAAGAAAAACAGAGCTCAGGAGCCCATTTTTGATGTCAGAGCATTCAGGCCACCACAGGCGCCCCATGAGTGACATCAAGCTGGTCACACATGCCCTGACCACGCACACCCCAGCCCCCGAGGTCAAACACAACCCTGATATGGCCCTCAATAAAATCAAGTTTGACACCCCTGGTATAGGGCCTCCTCCTGAAGCAGGGGGGTTGGACAAGAAAACCTTCAAGGTCCCTTCCAATTCTGTTATTCTGTTTCTGTTCAGTTCCCCTCCCTTCAAACAAAAACTAATATTCTTGTTAGGATCCAACATTTTCAACAGAAACCTTGTAAAGCTCAATCATATCTGTGAGCTGGTCAGAAGGGAAGAAGTACCTTTTATTCTACAATGGTGGGACACAATTGGACATAGCCCAACTTCCACTTCTATATAATCCAGTTCTGTTGTTAAATGTGTAGTTAATGAAATCTAAACCATTCAGAGTTTATTTTGGAAGCAAACTGTATAAATATAGCTTTGATTAGAGAGAAATTTTTTTTCTTGGTTTTAACTTGATCAGAATCAATGGTTTTTCAAGGATAAAAATTAAAGATATAAAATAGTGTTGAGATGTCACATTACCCACAATAAGGTGCTTACAGTTGGATATAATGCCCAATATATCAAATAAACCTTTCTGTTCCTACTATTACAGAGCGGCCGATAAGCATCAGCTTCCCTACAAGTTCATCCAGGTTTTCAGGCAGTGCCTTCTCTTCTGTGTTCCACAATATCCACTACTCTTCCTTCAAAAGACAAAAGAAAATTCCTTCAGCTCTTTTGGAGGTAATATAACAATGCCTGCAAAAAATGCAATGAAATTGGAGACTGGATGCATTTGCTATATGGTCATTCGTACTAATTATGATGCATATCTGGAAGCTTGGTGCACTATTGTCTCTTTTTGTGGGGGGAAGGTATGTGGGGAATTCTTCTGTAAAGAAAGAATTTTGGATCTGAAATTTTGGAATCGGGTATGTCTAGTCTAGTGAAAAGAAGGACCAGAGGAATACTGATAGCAGTGCTCTAATATCTGAAGGGCTGCCACAAAGAAGAGGGGGTCAACCTATTCTCCAAAGCATGAGAATGCAAAACAAGATGCATGGTAACTAAGCAAGGAGAGAAGCACCCTAGAACAGTGGTGGCTAACCTTTTTGGGCTCCTGTGCCAAAAATTGTGCGAGCACTTGCACGCTCACACTTGTATGCCAGCACCCAGAAGGCAATGCGTGCCCCCCCCCATGCCCCCTTACCTGCACTGAGCCTCACAGCTGATGTTTGGCTGGTTTGAGGCCTTTTTCGGCCTCCCAAAGGCTTGAAAAAGGCTTCTGCAGGCTTTGCAGGCCGCAAACAAGCCCCATTTCATCACATCTGTTATTTTTGGAAAAAAGTGACAAAACGGGGCTAGTTTTCGGCCTGCAAAGCCTTTTTCAAGCCTTTGAGAGGCCAAAAAAGGCCTCAAACCAGCTGAAAATCAGCTGTGAGGCACGCACGTGCACAGTGAGGTAAGTTTACCTGCAGCTTGTATGCCAGCACAAATGGCTCTGTGTGCCACAGGTTTGCCATCACGGCCCTAGAACTAAGGAGTAATTTCCTGACAGAACAATTAACCAGTGGAATTGCTTTCTTCAGACATTGTTAGTGCTCCATCACTGGAGGCTTTTGAGAAGATACTGGACAGCCACTTGTCTGAAATGGTATAGTCTCGAGTCTCCTGCTTGAGCAGGGCGTTGGGTAGAAGATCCCCTTCCAGCTCTGGTTTTCTGTTCTGTATCTCTTTCTCTTCTCAAGAAAAGAGAGAACTGTTATAAAACAGATCACCCAAAATCATTTTTCCCCTTGAAAATATCACTTAAAATAGTAATAAGAGCTTTCTTTGTGTAATGTTAAAAGTCAAATTGAAAGTCAAATTCTTATCACTACAGTACCTGTGATAATAATTTATTGTGTCCTTTATTTACTTAATGACTTCCTTTCCTATCAGTGTTAACTGTGACCTGTATAAATCCTTCCCTGACACCACAAGGGGGTGCTATGTCGCTAGTCAAATATCAGTCTCAAAAGTTTCAAATGCAATGGATTACTCAAAATGCTGTTTTTTTAATCAAAGATGGTTTTTAAAATACAGATCAAAATTATAGTATATGCTGATATTAATCATGTCTTTTTTTTTCATTCAGAAGCCCCAAGTGTCAAAATATCTGTAAATACAAGTGCCCCTTTTCACAATGATATACCAATGTTTTTCATAGAAATATCCATTTATTGTTATAGACAGTCAAATTTCATAGTATTAAAGAGCTAATTAGGTCTATGCTTCTGGACATGAGGAACCCCAAGATTCAGTCCTGCTTTTAGGCATAGAAACCAACTGGATGGTTTGGACCAGTTTTCTTGGCAACAATTTTCAGAATTGACTTGCCACTACTTTCTTCCCAGGATTGAGAGTAATTAGTCTCAAATCACCCAGTTGGTTTTGTGCCTTAAGACAGAACTAGAATTCACGGTATCCCAGTTTCTAACCTGATGCCTTTTAACCATTACCACAAAACTGGCTTGCATATTCCCTTAGATAGATAGATAGATAGATAGATAGATAGATAGATAGATAGATAGATAGATAGATAGATAGATAGATAGATAGATAGATTGTTGGATAGTTGGATAGTTGGATAGATGGATAGATGGATAGATAGATAGATAGATAGATAGATAGATAGATAGATAGATAGATAGATAGATAGATAGAT
>BLBF01000003.1:32356662-32413299 GCA_015471245.1 Laticauda colubrina | reverse complement strand
GATAGATAGATAGATAGATAGATAGATAGATAGATAGATAGATAGATGGATAGATTCATTCACGTGCAATCATTGTAGTGTTGTTCTGATATACTGGCTTTCAAAATCATCATCCTGGTTTGTTTTGTGGAAATAAAAGTCCCAATTTAAATAAACATAAAAGCATAGTAAGAGAATAAATACTATACAACTGTTGTTGTTTTGTCTTTTTAATAAAACGCCTAGTAACCTAAAACGCCTAGCTAACCTATAGCTCCAAGAAATAAAAAGGTGTTTGTTCTACATCATTGCAACCAGTATGGATGCTTGTTCAGGAAACATATAAATCTTTATTATACAGTGGATTACAGTGTGGAGGACTCCTGTTAATTTAGATCACTTCAATTCCCAAGTATGTGTTGTTACAAGAGTTTTGATTCTTCTTCATTTGTTCATATAGGTGGCAGCTTCAGGAGAAGGTTCCTCTATCAATGGGTATCTCAGTAGATGCAAGAGAGGGAAAAGGCACTGGAAAAAGTTGTGGTTTGTTATCAAAGGAAAGGTGCTCTACACATACACAGCAAATGAAGTAAGTTTTGTTGTGTGGGGAGGGGAAGTATTTCCAAACTACTCAGAACTTATAACATATACAAGATTGACATATATACTTTTAATGCCAGCCAGGTTGGTTAGTTTTGAAAAAGCCAAACTAGTCACAGCTGCTTAGTGATTGAAAATCTTAGAATGTAGACAAATTAGGGAAGTCATGAAAATATATTGGAAGAGATCGTTTCTGTATAAGTGTCATGGAGACTGACTCTGAGGGAGAGGAGGAACAGCCCAGGGAGTAGAAGTCTGGCTCCGGAGGTTGTGGAGAAGGCTGAGGAAGGGCAGAGCCAGATGAGCAATCAAAGGAGGACCCAGGCCCATCCCCTCTCCATCCTAGGGTACGCAGGGAGGAGAGGATAAGGGAGAGATGTGATCTCCTCGGGAGGAGAGGGCCTTGATCCTCTTCATGGGCTGCAGGTGTGGCAGCTGAATAAGAGTTTGGACCTGCGTACTGGCAAAGAAATCGTGTAAATATCTCTAGTTTATAGTTCCTCCCTGAGTTTGGCATCCTTCCCAGTGTGTTATCTGTGGACATCCTCCAGCCCTTATCTTGCCTGGTTTGTGTTGCTTTTTTTCCTTCTTCGTGTAACTGTGTGATAGTTGTTTTGTCTTCCATCAAAAATATTCAGAGCTTGGAAGCAAACTGAAGGAATAAAACAAATTTCACCTGTTTTCTGTGACTGTGTTTGTTTTGTATCTCGCCCTGGGTCATCACAATAGATGCCAAGAAAACTACATGAATGTGTCCATCATATGTAGTCAGCTTTAACTCAAGAAGTCTTTACTTGTCGCAGCAGATTATAGCAGTACCAACCTTGGTTGATCTTGCAAAAAGCTAAGCAGAATTGGATCAGTTCAGTTCTTTGGTGCAAGACCACCACCACCACCAAACACCCCTCCCCCATGTTTGTGAAATTGAGACTGAGAATTCAGAACAAAATTCTGAGCAAAAGCAATGGTAAATCACATGTGTACCATTCCCAAGAAACCAAAATGTATGTGCTGATGCAGTTTCTAGAAGTCAAGCTCAGCCATTATATTTTCCAAATCTGGAAAATACTAAAGCATGCCACTGATTTGTCTAGCATTATTGGATGGCAAATCCCTGTGTGTATTATTTCAAATATCATTTTATTTACATTTTACTAGCAATCATACAAATCCAGAAAAACAAAGGAGAGTTTCTCTATTTTCCGAGAGCATTCCTCTCTGTGTCTAAAGCCCATTTCTCTTCCTCTAAAGCCATTTCCCCTTTTGCACTGATTTCAGGACAAAGTCGCCACTGAGAGTATGCCTTTGCTGGGTTTCACAATTGTCCCAGAAAAGGAAGATCGAAATATGGATGCAGTTTTCCATCTTTACCACAAGCAAACTCTGTTTTATAGCTTCCGAGCAGAGGATAATAATTCAGCACAGAGGTACTAGGTGTTGATCTGCCTGGAATAACATACTAACCAGTGAAAAAAATTGCCTGCAGTGCTTCTCACTTCTCTTACAAGCTTTTTTAATGCTGCTAAACAGAAATTACTGCTTTTGTGTAAACTTTGGGCAACAAAGAGTCAATAAACATTAACAACTTGGCTGTGGCAAAATGCTGGGGATGGTTTCAGTTAACCAAAAAGATAGCTTTGTATTTATAAATACATTTCTTTTATTTGTGGTCAATATATTTTGCAACCTCAGAAATATTCCCAATAATGTGTCAGAGTTCCAAGTAATACTTCATAGCAAACAGAACTCAGAGGCAAGTAGGTTCCTCAAAGAATAATTTTATTTGACATATCATATTGGCACAAGCTGGGGAAAATCGATTCTGAATGCTCCCGCGGTTTTCACCTAATTAAAAGTTTTTCCCCCTTTCCCAAACATTCAGCCACGTGGTCCAATCAAGGTGTCGTCTGGTAGCCTGATAACTTCATTCTTCCTATCTCCAACCACCTGTGGAAATGTCCTTGGTTCCCAAGAGAAAGTATTTTGTTTTGGCTACAAAACCTCAACTATCTTTATTCCTCCCACCCTATCCCTCAGCTCCAGTGTGGCAACACGGAAGCCTCAAAGTGGCCTCGGCCAGGTCAACTTCAGGACTGACATAATGCTCTGCTTGAAAAGATGTATGAACACTGTACAATAAAGTACAGTGCACTCATGCACTCCAGGATTTCAGTACCTTCAGTGCATACAATTCAATCCAATGGATCTTAATTAGGAAACAAATTCAACAGGTCTTTCCCACATAATGGAATTTGAGATAGCCATTGTTTGGCAGGAAAGCTACAGACAGGAATATTTGTTTGTGTTCATATAGAAATGGGCACAGGAATTGTGTAAATAAGCCATTTTTTTCTTGGAAAATACTCAATACTCTCAATGTTTTCACATTTATAGTATAATTTATAATAACTAAATGAATACATTGGACATGCAAACAAGAATCCTGAATGCATGTATAAATGGGGGAGAGGTCAATGCAATTCCTTACATGAGAAACGTGTTTTAAGAAGTGTAGCATTAAACTTATATTTGCATCTCTCCATATACTTGCTGCAGATCTCTTTTTATTATTCTTTTTATTAATCTAGTTAACGAACAAGGAAAACAGCTGGCTTTCCCATTATAATACATTAGGTGAAAAATAGAGTTCAACAATTCTCAAAATCAACATTTGTTAAAATAACGACAAGATATTTTCATACTGGTTTATTTAAAAATAAAATTTTGATTCTTTTTTTTTTTTCAGATGGATTGAAGCCATGGAGGAAGCATCTATATTATAGCATCATCCAAGTGGATTCTGATTTAATGCAAGATTACCCATATATTGAAAAGAACAATATATATAATCCAAATCTGGCTAAACATATGAAAAAGAATATGTAGAAGCCTATAATTTTCCATTCTTAAACTTATCTCCTTGCTGATGGAAACAAAACAAAGGGAATATTTATGGACCCTTTTTATCTTTGCAGGTTTATCATTAAACTGTGCTCTCATCTAACAGTTGCATCATGTTTTCAAGAAGTTAAACATATGCATTTCTTCTAAAAAGAGTTGTTTTCTCATAACTCTGTTTTATTTTCTTTAAGATAACAATTTGATTTGTGCCAAAACTGAGGGGTTTTTTACATTAAAATTTTGTTGCCTTTCTTCTTCTTCTTTTTTTTTAAAAAAAAATAAAATAAAAAGGAGATTCTTTCTTCTTTCTTGAAAGGTTTACACTGGCGTGCAGTTAAGAATGCAAGGATGAAGGGATATACATAATTTCTACCGTAGAAAGTATGTGAAAATCTATTCCAAGCTGGCATTAGACCATCTATGATAATTGTATAGCATTTCTCATAAACAGTGGTAACACCTTCGTTTTGTTTATTAGGACTCTTAATCCACTTCAAATTCCAATCCAGTTCTTATGAAGACTGTACCAGTTTCTACTCCAAAGGATATTAAAACATTAATTTATTATAAGTCTTTACAGTTTGTTTAAAATTGATTTATCTAAATTATATTATTTCAATAGCCGAGAGGAGCAGATTTTATTTATAAATCTTATAAATCTTATTCCTAAAATATAATTCTAACCTCAAAACACTCATCAACTTCAGAAAGGAGGAGCATTTAACGATATTTATTTAGTCAACTAGAAAAGCTCTGGAAAGCCTTGCCTAAATCTTATCTTCAACAATTATATAGGATGTCATTCGATTGGAGCAACCAATATTATTAATGCTATTATCAGCTCAAAAATGATAATTCAGATTCCATTGCATTTAGCCAGCTGATCAAATGCAAGCATACTGTAGTTGTTGCTATAACTATTACTTCTAATAAAGTTCATGGAGAGTATTTGGCAGTAGCCATAGCACCTCACAATTGCATTCATAACAACATGCTTAACCAGGTCAATTACAGTTTTAACAGCTGCAATTGTACCAGTGCTGAATTAGTGTGAAACTTGATTTGCTTTCTTTCATGGCTAAACTAAGTCAGTTCAGTTAGTTTACAGTCCAGTGTGTTTCACAAACCTGAATATGAGTTAATCGGTTAATTCGTTAACCAAGTTGTGATATTCTATGACGGTAGACACATTATGCTCCGAGTACAAGTAATTAAGGTCTTTAAAGTTTTGCTGTCATTAAAATTTAGATTATGTGCATATCCTAAAGGCCAGGTTTTAAATATGATGGGGTTGTGCAAAGCATTTGAAAAAGATATCTTGCAAAGTATGATAAATGTAAGCAGAACACCCCTCCTTGAAACATTACTGTAAAGCAAAACAGCTGGGTCTTCTTGAAAATTTGCAGAGTTGCTTCCAAAGCTGTCCTCAGCTGGCAGTGCATCCACAAAAATACACAGAGACCCACTGAGACTACAAACAAAACCAACAGGTCATATGTGCACCACACGTGCCCAGATAGCATGAAACACTCATCTTCCAAAGAATGCAGCCGCTTGAATCCATGACAGAAGACCACTTATATCAACACACCTCCCAAACCATTTCCAAACCACCTAATACTTAGCACGGCAATGAAACAGAATACCATCAATCAAAGGGAGATAAACTATCTTGTCTCAAAATATTTTATATTCAAATAAGGTTTAAAAACTACTAGAACAGCACTAATGTGATGCATGATTTGTTGCAGAAACATTCTGCTACCAAAACACTGTTTAGGGTGGAGATTTCAGCATTGTGCTGTTAAAACAGCATAACCAATATTATTGCAAAACTGATACAATGCTGCTTGCCATGATGAAGCATGATGATGATAGGGAGCTTAGAAACACCACTCTCAAAATACAAGATTTAATACCTTTCAATGAAACAGATTTCCATTTTTTAGTCTTTGAAGATTTCCGATGTACAGTAAGATACACTTGTTAAATATCTCTAGTATTTATATTCAGGACCATGACCTGATCTGCTAATTAAACTTTTGACTGCAATAATTTCTTTCCTCTTTGTATAAAGGTTTACATTTTTTTTTTCAAATGAACTGTTCAATCATTTGTTTCAATTCAAGACTGTAAACGGCCCGGGGGGGGGGGGGCAGGAGGGAACACAACAATATATGAAGTTTTACCATTTCATCATTTCAACTTTTTTTTCTTTAGTTCATGATGTCAGTATAGAAATATGAAAATAAAAATTTAAGACTCTCTTGGGTGACAGGTTACGAATTTGACCTTGTTACCTACTTACAGTACTTACAATGTGTAAAAGAAACGGAAGACTGCAATAATAAATAAATAAATAAAAATGCACTGACAGAAGCAATGTTTAAATACCAAATGTAAACCACTCAGTAATGAAAGCTGCAATCTATTGTACTCGAGGGTTTTCAGACAGCACTGTAAGCAAGACTGAAAACTGAACATGCAGTACAGAACAATTCTTTTGGTGCTGGCATTAACTGTTGTATTAAGCCTACAGAAAAAAAAAACTACTGCTCAAATTGTTGTAAAAATATATTAATTTTTGTTTTAAGAAACATGAAAAATAAAATGACAGACCAAGAAGTCCGTAGAAGTTTGTTAGTATTTGTCTATTGTGCCAATGGTTCAAGGTTAATTATATTCACAGTATGTAGAAGTGATGGATGAGTTATTTCCCCCCCAAAAAAATTCCAAGTTTTTCAAAAGGGATGGGGAATCATGTTTAGACAACCAACAGCCTTTCCTGCTTCTGTCAACAGGAAGAAACTAAGATTAATCAGGCAGGAAACCTACGGCTGTTTTCAAATGAGTTTAACTTCTAAGCCTGGGACATGAAGTTTCTCTCTGTTCTTCTGTGCCCCCTCTTTCCATACACGACTCAGCCGATTGGGAATCCCAAAATTCAAGAATCTTTTGCTGCAAGATTCAAAGCTCATTATAGAGACATAGGTTGCTGACCATGATGTAGACTCAGACTCAAGTCAGAGTCAGCAACTGTTTCAGATACCAGACCTTTGCACCATATTGTGGGATGATGTGTGCATTCCTTTCGATCCCCTCAACAAATAACCAGCTGTGTTTGAAGATTTTCAGCAAAGAACCCATCGCTTTACACAGCAGCATGTTCTACTGGCTGGCTGCTCACCCCGTCAACCACTTTTCTCAATCACCTTCCCCAAAAGGGAAGATTAGATATTGGAAGAAAATTGTGTCATATAGGGCAGTCCAGTGATGACTTCTGGAGCAAGGGGGCAACCCAAAGCCTCCTTAACATGTGAAGGAATAATCCCCAGGGAAAACTGGCCACTGCCACAACCCGCTCACGCACCACCACCCTCCAACTGGATTGCTTCAAGAGTCGGTGGGGGAGGGGCATTGATCTAAAGAGCAGGGACCCAAAATTCTGTTGTCAAATTCGTCAGATCACGTTTCAATATTTTTGACTTCATCACAAATTACTTTTTTAGTTGCGTAACTAGGCATGGAGCACAAGTTCTAACAAATTCCTGGGTAATTTTAAATTTTACTGATTCCTCTTATAAAAACAAATAATTGCGTTGTGTATTTTGTTTTTCATCAACAGCTAATAGATGAGTTTTTCTTTTTTTAAATTTCCCAGGTAACTTGATAAGTAAGTTTGGAAAAAAAAGTCAGCTTTTTTTTTTAGAACAGTCATTTGGAATTAGCTATCAATTCTTTCTTTCTCTTCTGGGTATAACTTGGACATAGCAATCTGCATAGATGTCTTTAAAAGTTGCCTTCTATAAAACATTTTCAGATGTTTTCCTTTGCTTTAGAAGTCACTTAAATAATATAATAGCGATTGTAATGTAAACCCCCCCATTAGTCTTCTTGTTTCTAAATTTGTCAAAATGTAATATTTTGGGAGAGATACTTATTGATTCATGACACACAAGATACCCTTTTTTTCTGTTGAGAAAAAAATATTTGTCCATTCTGCACTAAAAACTACGTTCCAATTCAATTTTCCTGATCTTGTATTTACTCACAGAACCCAAGGGTATGTGTTAAAGAAATCACTCAAAGTCATTAATTTGTTTAAGAAAAAAGGAGTATGTACCTTTATTAGACCCATGGATGTAGAACCAGTAGCACAAAAATGTAATGTAAAAGTTAACATACAAGAAAAATAACCATACATTTAGGTAAAAAAATGAAATTGACAATGAATTGATATCTCAGTGCTGTTGAATTTTATGGAGACCATTTGCGAGAGTGCATAGAATTGTGCATGAAACCCTTGTGAGAAGCGAGAATTCCTGGGTCATATAACCTACTGTAATTCAGCAATATGAGTTTGCAGTATTTAAGAAAATAATTTATTATTTTGTATAGACTACACAATGAGGTTATACATTCAGCAACTGCATTTTAGGAATATATTTAAACTTGCTTGTGACAAAAACAATCTTATTTAATCAAATATTTCCTGGTAGTTGTGGTGGTGCAGTGGTTAGGATGTAGTACTGCAGATTACTTCTGCGGACTACCAGCTGCCTGCAGTTCAAATCTCACCAGGCTCAAGGTTGACTCAGCCTTCCATCCTTCCGAGGTGGGTAAAATGGGGGCCCAGTTTGTTGGGGGCAATAGGCTGACTCTGCTTAGAGAGGGCTGTAAAAGCACTGTGAAGTAGTATATAAGTCTAACTGCTGTTGCTATTGCTTGAGTTACAACCACAATACAGTCCAGAATTACAGTTAAGTCATTGTGATCCCTAAGTCAAGATTTCATCTGACTGGACTTGCTTTTTTTGAAGTGCTCATAAAGTGAACAGAGGTTGTTAAGCAAATATTTTAGACAATAAACAAATCCATTTTCCCCAATGGGCATTTTTTGCCAAAAACTGGCACTAAACAAATCACAAATTGCAGTCATGTGACCTTGGGGCCCTGCAAAGTTACTAAGGAGAACCAGTTGCCAAGTGCCCCAAATGCAATCATGTGACTATGGGGAAGTGTGTGCTCAGATATCATTACTTAGAAATTCGGTCATAAGTAGCTGTGGGGAAGTTCATCATAACACTGAACAGTTAAGTGGCTAGTCATATGTTGAGGACTTACAGATGTTTTAGAATTACATACAGAGATTAAATAGTTCAACAGTAAGAAAAGTTGATCAACTCAGGACCGGCATTCTACACTAACAGCCTCAGACAGCTGAGACAACCCCAGTGCCTCCTATGGCTCCAATAGTTCCAATTCCAGAAAGCTCCTGCAACTACTTGAAATTCCACCACCAGTTAAAATTCTTCTATCATTAGTTAAAATTCCATCTATTCTTGTAATTCATATTCTATCACATTAACTCAAAGCACAACCAAGCCAAGAAGTTATCACTGCTCCTGAAAGAGAAGCTATTTATGCTCTTTTGAGGAGTTTAGTGCAAGAGCTCAGAGTGAAACAGCTGCTTTGAACTGTAACAGAACAGAATGTAGTCATAATTTTATCTATATCTATGTTCTTCAAATTGGTCAGTACGTATATCTTGCCTATACCTCTTACCTCAATCATTATGGTCACAGACTAGCAAATAAAAGCATTAAAACAATAATAGCAAGAAACAAAAATAAAGGACAGGCAGAATAATATATGGTGTATTAACAGCAAATGAACGCATTAAAACAATAATAGTAAAAATAAAAATAAAAGAGAATACATTGCAATTGGTGGTGGATTAACAGTGGGCAGTTAAAACTTGACTAATTTTACTGACAGCATAACAGAATTCACACTGATCTAAACAACAGTAGCTGAATATAAAAAAAGAACAGTATTTCCTGGATATTTTATTAGGCAAGATGATATAAATTGAGTTGGTGAAGATGAGTACAGCAGGACCTGAGCTAATTTCAATGGCTCCTTGTTCACTGAGGCACAATGTCAGCTAATATTGTATTGCCTCCAAACTGCATTGAAGTCTCTTACTTCAAGGGCACAAGCCTGGACTCACCCTCTGAACACTGAAAGGACTGCAAGTGGGATGCAAATCATCACCCTTAGTGGAAATAATATGCCACCCATATAGAAGTTAAAAGAAAGAGCTCCTGTATTTTTTCCCATGGTGCAAAGGACAGGTAGTCCTTGACTTGCAACAGTTCATTTAGTGACTGTTCAAAGTTACAACTGCAGTGGAAAAAGTGACTTATGTTTTCACTTATCTTTGTAGCATCCCCACAAATCATGTGATCAAAATTCAGATGCTTGGCAAATAGTTCAAACTTATGGACCATTGCTGTGTCCCAAGGTCATGTAATCCCCTTTTGCGCCTTTCTGAGGAGAAAAATCAATGGGGAAATCAGATTCCCTTAGCAACTCTATTACTTACTTCTCAAGTGCAGTGATTCACTTAACAACTGTGGCAAGAAAAGTCGTAAAATGGGGCAAAATTCACTTAACAACAGGAATTTCGGGATCGTTTGTATGGTCGATAAATCGAGGTGTGTATCTGTATCAAACTGGAGAGGCAAGGGATCAAAAGGCGGATTCCCCTCCCGCCTCCACATTTAAACCCTGTCGCTTCCATTAAAGCGAACACGACTGCATCGCTCAGAACCGATACTTTTCTTTAAAGGCAGCTTCATCTCCGCCCGCTTCAGATACGCGTCGATCTCCTAGCCCTGGTAAGAATGCCACACTGCTTTCCCGCCTCAACCACCGAACGTTGGTGACTGAGGAGCGGACGCAACTACCGCCTCACGAGAACACGAAGCCATCTCCACCTCAGGTAGCCCCTCCTCTCCCCGGCCCAGCCCCGCCTTATTAGGCGGAGTGGGGGGGGGAAGAGAGATGGAGGGGGCCACGACAAGCGTAATGCTGGGAAGAGGAAGCAGGCGAACGCTCCCAGGCGGCAACAGCGGAGAGAACAGTGCCTGAAGGGGTCACGAACTCTGACCTTTCGCCAAAAAGGCACCCTCTTTTCCCCTCCCCCAACATTCCTCCTGCACCCCCCCACTCCTACGCTAACCCCTTCAGTGCCGCTATCTCCGACTTCCGCTGCCCCCCTCCTTGGAGGAAGGCGGGGGCAGCGCCCCCCCGTCACGAACCAGGCCCAGCGAACCGTTAAGAGGAAGCCACAGCCAAGATAGCTTGGCGCCAAATCCTGAGGTAAAACACCGCCTTATGCTTGCAGGTGTCGAGGTTTTCTTTCCGGCTCCGCGGCTGAGGCGGGCGGGCAGCAGTGCCGCATGGCGGAGCGTCTGACGGGCGGCGCGCGTCTCGGTGGGTAAAGAAGAGCTCTCTTTGCCGTGGGCGGCTTTGCGCTGCGAAGCCTGCTTACAACCGGTCTAACCGCGAGTGAAGAGGAAGGAAGATGGAGTCTGAGCGGGCGGAGGCAGTGGCTTGAACCCGACCCTTTTACCTTTGCCACCGGGAGGGCGGAGGGGAGGGGGCGATGGGTATTTTGCATACGAGGCAGCCCGTCGCCATCTTTGCGGACGTTTCCCCCACCCCATCCCCGTCGCTTAGAGCACCGGTCCGCATGTTTGGGGCGCCCGCGGCCGAGTGTGAGAAAACAAGGCGTCGGAGTGAAGGACCGTCAATGCCGGGGGGGGCGGGGGAAGGAGACAAATGGCGGAGCTTCTGGAATTGGCTTCCCGCCAGCTCCGCCATTTTATGGCTCGCTTAGCTCACGAGAAGCCCTTTCGTCTCCCAACTAGCCTCACCCTTGCATTGGGAGGTGGGGTCGATCTTTGAGCGACGGTGGTACTCGCCAATGAGCGCCGACACAGCTGGTTTCATTTCCTCATGAAAATAAATTGGTTGAAAGGAAAAAGTGGGAAACGGGGAGAGTTTGTGTTTCGAATATGAAACTTGAAGTCGTTTTTTAACCGGAGGATTAGTTGGGATCCCTCCTTTGTGTGTGTAGATACTAATGTTTCCCAAGTATCTTTTGTCGTGGAAGTGGTTCTCTGGAATTCAAGATCACGAACTTGAACTCAAAATATAGACAGAGCTCGTGCTGTACCGTCAGGGAGACAGATAACTTTGTAATTTATGATGGTGTTGCTGGATATTTTTACAAACTGCAAATACATTTCATCAGAACATTGATATAGCAAACAAGATAGAAAACACTGCACAGAAAACCAGTGTAGGATAAGGTATAAGGCTACCTACCACAAGAGATCCAGATTCAAGTTTACAGTTAGCTGTGAAAGTTGATGCTTTGGACCAGCAAATCTGTTTCATGTTAACATGAAGATGAAGGGGTGGGAAGACTGAAAAGATGAAGTGCTATGTATGTTTCTCCCTTAGCTCCCAAAGCAGACTAATAATAAATAAATGGCACTTTTTTACCATTAGGTATCTTTTTTAAAAAAAGCTTAGTGAATAATTGGATGAGGAAAATCATCAGAAATTCTCTTGGCTGATAACTAAACTAGGAGATTGCCACTGTCTCAGGGAAGTTTTTTCTAACTACTTTCATGTGTTGCAAAAAAAAAAAAAAAAGTGGGTAATCTTTGAAGTCACCAGAACTTGAGCTGATCAAGAAGATCTTGTTTTATTGCAATATTAGGCACAATGTTCTCACCAAAATAACATGTATATGAAAACATATGCTAATTTATATTACTTGTTTCTCATCTATTAATGTGTTACTGGTCATTTTGTGCTAGTGTAAATTATATATTTTAAGCATGTAATTGAATAAAATGTCAAATGCTATCTACTCCAGTGCTCATTTTAAGTCATTCCTTCATTTTCTTTCTGTTAATGAACCTAATTTTCTTATATGATTTTCTCTTAGAGTAAGTTGCCTTGAATAAGGAACTTGAAATGTAAAATGCAAGCTATTAACATTATTCTGCTTTGCTGATGGTTCCAGTGAAAATGTTACCTGCACATGCAAATGTATACATATGAGATGGTCTTTAATGCAGCAATACAAGCTTTCCATTGCTTTGAATAAACTAATACATTTTGCAGGACGCCTCTTTCACATACTTTTCAAGTTTTAAGGTTTATAATCATTTTCCTCTAGAAACAATTATTTCCTTTGTAGGCAATTCCATTCAGTCTTGATCATGGGGGGAAGAAAAGTTGTCCTATAGCACTCTGTAGAGTGCTATAGGATTCAAAACTATCCCTCCTGTTTAATATCTGTACAAAATTATTAGTTGAGGCCACTTGCCAGTTCAGTCTGGTATTATCTATACACTGATGATGCCCAATTACATTTTTCAATTCTGAGCCAACCAACTGATGCTTTTGAGGTCTTGGATGGATGGGAACAAATTGACTTCATTTCTTCTTACCAAGACCATGTGGTTATGAATATTGAGGATGCCAGAGCCAGGAATTTTCCATCTTGAGTCCTACTTGGGGTTGCACTTCCCCATTTTGAAGTGATCTATATTCAAAGATGTTCTTGACTCTCAGCTCCTGCTTCAAAGAGCCGCTTATATGTAGTGACCTATGAACTCAAGTATTGCAATGCATTTGTGCTTAATATGAGACTCCTTGAAAATTCACAGAAGCTTTAACTGATTTCAGAATGACTGGTGTGAGCACTGATGGGCATGCCTTAGTCTGACTTTGCAAGTTGCATTAGTTGCCAGCCTGTTCACACGTACAATTCTAGGTACTGGTTGTCAGTTATAAAGCCTTGCATGGTACAGGGCCAAATTCCTTGATAGATTACTGTCTATTTCCCATGATTTCTATCTGGCCAGTACAAGTTAATGGAATTGACATGCTCCCTTCAATTAAATAATGCTGTTTGTCTGGACCTGAAAAGTGCATCTTCTCTATTGTGGCACCTGCTTTCTGGAACAAAAAGTTTCTTCTCTGGTGGCATTCTGGAAGGTCATGAAGACCTAGATGTTTTCCCAGTCTTGGGGTTAGTTAGACTGGACGTGCCTCCTTTGTTGCATAAGTCATTGTGAATGTCATATTTATAAAATGGCTATCATAATTTTGGAAAAAGTGTATTTAAAGATATGAATAGATACTTGGGTTAATACAAAAAAATTGGGATTTGTTAAAATACAGATGTCCTGAGCCTAGGATATCAAAAAAGAAAAAAACTATTGCTGTAGAAAGATGGATCAGGATATAGAATCTTGGAGTGGATATCTCTTTGTTCTCTATTCATAAACTCGCTCTTTATTGATGTAAAGGAAAGACTGATTAATATATATGGTCAATATTTCATGTATTTTTAATAATGCTATTACTGCAAGTGAACTGCATAGTTTTTAATGGTTAGAGTTCTCCAATTCTTTTTAGATTTTGCTATTGAAGTCAACTATGATTTAACTAATGCATAGATTTCTTTTTAGTGTGAGCAAAGTAATTTGAAAGATAAGGGCTATCACTTTATTTGCTAGTTCTATCAGTTGGCAAGAAAAAAATGGTTCCATGGTTAAAGAAGGTGACTAGTGTCTCCCTGAAGAGAGATTTCTTTTTTCTTCCTCTACTCCCACTACTTGTTTTATATGATAAATCTTATAATATAAAGTGAAATTCTTGTTAATTATCTACTTGAAATTTAATAAATATTCTTGTTAATGGAAGTTTATTTATATCATTACCATATAGAGCATCTGGGAAATAAAAAAATCATGTGTCCTTCCAGGTTCGTATCTTTACATAATTAATGGTCCTTTCAGAGGCTAACTGATGCAATTTTCTGATGGTGTCTTGCAAAAGCAATTAGGGTCTAGTCATAGCGTTCCAAAATTACACAAGAGTTTTTTAGCCTGGCTAAACAGGCAAAAAAAAATGCAAAAGCAGATATTGGTTGTGTTTGCTGAATGTTAACTGAAATCATTTTTTTATCTGGTAAACTGAAACCAAATCACAAATGGGATAATGAGATTATGATTAAGCAAATCTTCCTTGACTGTTTTCTTAGCTGATTTGTGTTTGTGTGTGATGTTAGAACTTGATTTAATTTATTTATATCCCACTTCTATTATTTAAACAAATAATACAAGGCAGTAAATGTATCAAACATAACCTTCTTCATCCTATTTTTGCTACAACAGTCCTATGAAGTGAGTTGGGATGAGAGAGTGTGACTGGCCCAAGGTTACGGAGTTGGCTTTCACGGCTGAGATGGGACGAGAATTTAGGATCTCTCCATTTCTAACCCGGTGCCTTAACACCTGTAGTCTTTTGTTTGAGATGGGTGGCTATAGAAATTGAATAAATAAATAAAATAGGCTACAGTCTGTAACTATGATCCATTTACAAAATACAATTTCTTTGAGACTGTTTAAACAAGTCCCTACGGTTTTCTTAGTGAGGTTTTTCAGAGGTGGTTTGTCATTCCCTCCTTCCTAGGATTGCGAATGATTGGCTCAAGGTCATCCAGCTGGCTTCTTGCCCAAGGTGGGACTACAATTCATGTGTTCTAGTCTGATATCTTAACCATTACAACAAACTGGCTCAAAGTAGCTTAATCCTAAATAAATCCTTTCTTGTTTTGGTAGGTAAACTGATAGCTGCCTCTATATCTAAGAGTATTAAATTCTGCAGTATAAAAGTACAGAAAATTTACTTCTACTGAACCTAAGTCTCTCTTCATATTGTTTTACTTAGTGACTCTGTATCCTAATACAGTGAAAATGGAAGGCATGTTTCTTTCTGTTCATAGTCTCTAGCACTTCATCTTACAAGCACTCAGGACATTTTGGGAGAACAAAGAGGCTAAATTAGGGTGGGCAACTGTGGCTCATTCAAAATCCCAAATTCCTGAGCCTGGGTGTTGAAGTCCACAGGTCATAAAGGCTATAAAGGGGCCATAGTTTCCCACCCTTGGACCAAAGGGAGCTGATCCTTTTTGTTGTAATTTGCAAAATATAGGTAGTCCTTGACTTAAGACCATTCATTTTACAATCTTTCAAAGTTGCAACAGCCATGGAACAAGTGTTTTACAATCTGTAAAGCACTCCATCTGTCATAAATGATTATGTTCCTCCATGTCATGTGATCACATGTCAGGCAGGTCAGCTTTATAACCAGTCACAGCATTCTGCAATCATGTGACCCTGATTCATGAAACTGGTGTTTTGCCAGTTTCTGACAAAAAATGCCCATTCATATGAATGTGTTCACTTAATGATCACTACAGAAAAAGGCTGGAAAAGCAGTCACATGGGTGCCTCAATTTATGACTGCAGACGTACAACTCTATTTCCAGTACCAATTAAGATAATAAATTAAGAACTACTTGTAACAACAACACATTTGAGGAATGCCAGCAGAGTTTTTAGTTTCTAGAATATTGTGAATCGGCAGAAAGGCGAGTGGCCATTATAAGGGTAATTAAATTGTTCATCTTCGGGTTGAACAGAAATTTGAACTCCAATTAGTGTTAATGCTACACAAACCTTAGTGTACTGTGTAAATGAGTCCTACGTTTGGTTTTTCCTGAACTATTTATTCTCATCCACACTGCGCTAAGAGTCCAGGATGGGTTAGACATCTCCCTGTGATGTCACAGAGCTGAGTCTGCCTTTATATAAAAAGCCAGCCCTTAGCTGGCTCCCCAGCTTTGACTCAGCTCCTTTGTCTTTTGAGCTGGTGTCTTTGGAAGCAGTCAGAGTGTTCTTACCTTGCATATTAGTTTGGAAGGAAGACAGATCGTTGTTTGGCACAGCTCCCGGGGGTCCGGTGGAACTGTGCCACGAGGAGAGCAGATACATGTCTCCCCCAGTGCCAAAGATTCGTCACTGCTTTCATGACTGTAAGTACGGGGAGCACTTAACAACCCTCCCATGCAGCCTTCCCCAATGAAATCAGGCTGCCACTTCCCCAGTGATCTGGAACGGCCTCTTTGCTGCCTACCAGCTGTGTCTACCCATTGCAACCGTCTTCACCTTATTAATTTTCTCGGGGCTCTCAGCAGCCTAAAGAGCGATCAAAGCCAAGCGGGCAATTCTCCTGGGCCAGCCCACGTGCAAGCGGCCATTTTAAGTATAATTGGGCCATAATGCACGTGGAGGTTGGCCATTTTTAATTGGCCTGATTGCAGGAACAACATTCTGAGAACAATCTGAGCGCTGTTCTGGATCACCTGGCCCAGATAATAGGCGGCACATATAAGGGTTGCTTCCAGCACCTCTCGTGGCATTCCTATTGCAGCATGGAAGGGGACAGGGCCCAGACAGAACTCTCAGGCCGAGAAGAACATGGCCCTCAGGCCCCAAAGAAAAGGAGGAAGCGGCAACAAACTCAATCTGTGCAGAGAGAGGCTGCAGCAAAGTTCAGGGCCAAGGCACTTGCACCCAAGAAAACCTCGAAGGCTGAGAAGAGAAGGCACGCCGCCTTGGAAAGACTCCTCATTCAGGGGAATTACAGGTTTGCCCACAAGTTGTCTCCGTGGAGGGGGATGTTGAAGCTGGCACCTCCAGTCATCTCCAAACTTGGTCCCTGAAAGAGTAGAGGAGCAATACTGTCCCCAAGATTTAAGTAGGACTGGGCCCTACTTTAGACAGGCTCTTTGGCCTCCCCCTCAAAGGCAGATTAGTCAGGGCTGCCACAGGCCTAGGCCTAAGGCAACCTTTACCCCTACTGCTGTGGACATGCACCCAGCTGACCCTCCCTCAAACAGCAGGCCTAATGATATTAGAGACATGGTCTCTGTGGCTATCGGCAGGGCCTAACAGAAGGTTTTCAGCAGCTACTCCATTTTTTGGGGGGGTAGGATTTGTTTCCAGCCCACTCCCAAGGCATTTCCTCTCAACAGAGGGGGAATCCCAGACACCAAGAATTTAGTGGCCCTTCTACCAATCTGATAGGGAGATTACAATAAGAGGAATTATACCAATCCCTCTGAGAGCAGTCATTCCTCAGGGTCTGAGGAAGAAGAGGGAGAGATCAGGGACTCTAATTTATCAGATGAGGAGGAGTTTTGTCCTGACCAGCCTCCCTCAGCGGTGGTTTTTAAACTTGCTTTGTTTAAACCACTCCTTCACAAGGCATTGGTCCAATTAATTCCTGAGGAAGTGGTCCCAGAACCCCAAGGAGATTCGTCTAGCCACGGTGACCCCCTCTTCTCCAAACCAGTGATCCACACAGAGGTTTCCCCCTCTCCTCTGTTATTCCTGGATCTGGTTAAAGAGCAGTGTGCTTCCCCTGTGGCAGGCCTCGTCCTTCATCCCACGAAAGGCGATTTTACAACGTGGGCCCCTCCTTGGCAAATGCTCTCGTAGTGCCCTTTGTAGATGCTCCTGTTGTGGCCTCATTTTCTTCCTCTGGCATTCCCACAGAACCAGAGGATGTCTTCAAGGCCGAGAACAAGAGCAAATGCTCAAGTGGAACCATCAGGCCGCAGCTTGGGCTGCCCGGGCCTCGACAACAGCATCTTTTTTTGCAAGGTCTTTGCTCCGCTGGCTGCATCAACCACAAGATTGCTTACCACCCACTGATTTTGGATCACACCAGGTGCTGAACAAAATTATTGCAGCTGCAGAATTTACGGTGGACACCATCCTAAATTCAGCCAGGTTTGCATCTAGGGCCATGGCCTCCTTGGTGGCAGTGAGACAGCTCCTGTGGCTGCAAAACTGGCAGTCTGATTCCCGCCGAAAGTGGAAGTTGCTCCCTGTGCTGGAGAAAAACTATTCAGTGACACCCTGGAACCCTACCTTTTGAAACCAGAGACTGGAGAAAGGTTCTTTCTTCAACAGGGAAGAGGGCAGGTTATTGTCCAGCTCTATATTTCTGTCCTTCTTCTTTCTGGGCTGAGCCTAGCACTCGCTTCTCCCAGACCCAGAGGGCATTCCCTGATGAACCTGTCTGTTGCTCAACTGTGGAGGATCCTGGCCAGCAGGATCTCTTTTCATCAGGGAGCCTTGATACACCTGGACCTTCAGGTGTTCCACTTGACCATGTGGCACTTGAGTGGCAACTTCTGAGAGACCTTAGCCTTCCTGATAGGGTTATCCACACCATTCAGGCCTCTCGTAAACCTTCTATGATTCACATTTACGATGCCACCTGGAAGGTTTTCTGCAATTGGTGTTTGAAGGAAAAGCATGTTCCCAACTCAGCATCTGTAGCTGACATATTACGATTCCTTTAGGATGGGTTGGATAGAGGGCTTTCGCCCAATACCCTTCGCCGCCACATGGCGGCTCTGCCTTCTGTTCTACACTGGGAAAACTTCCCTGTCCCATTATCCTTCATTTCATAGGTTCCATCCAATCTCCATCCCCAGTGGTACACAAGTACCCCACGTGGGAGTTCCCTAAGGTGTTACAGGACCTTATGGGGATCCCATTTGAACCCCTCAGATCCATGTCACTCCAATTCATGACCTTTAAAGTAGTTTTTCTAGTGGCTATTACATTAGCCCGGAGAGTGTTTGAACTGGCGGCGCTCTATAGGATCTCTGTATTTTCCATGAGAACAGGGTGGTTCTCCATTTAGATCCTACCTTTGTCCCAAAAAACAATACCTGGTTCCATCGGGCTCAAGACATTGTGTTGCTAGATTTCTGTCCTCAGCCATGCCACGAATTAGAACATAAGTGGCATACGTTGGATGTAAAGAGCTCTTTGCATCTACATCAAACGTACTTCTGTGTTTCAAAAAACTGAAGCTATATTTGTGTCCTTCTCTCCAACCTGCTTGGGGAACAAGGCCCCTTCTCCAACTATTAGTCAATGGATCAGGGCTTGCATTTCCAATGCCAACAAGTCCTTATCTATTCTGGTACCCAACAATTTGACCAGTAATGTCGCTACATCAGCCGCCTGGACTACTCAGGCGTCTCTTGAAGAGATCTGCAGAGCAATCACATGGGCAACTCCATCACCCTTCATCAGGCACTATCGTCTGGACTCTTTTGCCTCTGCAGATGCAGCGTTCGGCAGACGGGTGTTACAGAGGGTTGTCCCTCAATCAGAGTAAGAAGGCCAGACGAGGGCCTTCCTGTAGACATACAGGCTTTGGTATGTCCCATCCTGGACTCTCAGCGCAGCATGGATGAGAATGGATGTTGGTCTAATTTCCTGAGAATGCCATTTCTGTCAACGCTGCAAGAGAGTCCAGCCCCACCCTTGTTACATCCGGTTCGGGTAAGGAATTATTATTTCTAAATGTTTTTTGTTTGGCTTCCAGAGAAGTCTGTTAAGTCTGTCAAGTATCTTTGCCAAAGCTGGGGGAGCCAGCTTTTTATATAGAGGCAGACTCAGCTCTATGACATCACAGGGAAGAGTCTAACCCATCCTGGACTCTCTTGCAGCGTAGATAGAAAGGGCGTTCTCAGATAATTATACCAATGCCCATTTTTAATATTACATTCATATTCCATATGAATATGAAATCTCTTATCAAGAAGAGATTTCTGATAGCAACATGGTGACTACATTTATGAAGCCCCATTTCTTGTTAATTTAATAAATTATATTTTTCCTTTTTATAAAAAGAAAACCACAAGTGTAGCATATTATACATTTTCCAATAAAAGTGTTTGGAACAATCATATTTAAATATGTGCAGCCATAAATTATGTGCAGCCATTACATAATATTATTTAACATCTTTCTGTTTTATTAGAATTATGCATAAATATAATTATTCTCAGTAATAAAAATGATAAAATTTCAAATTTACTATGCCTGATAGAAGTTACTGGCATCCCTCCAAACAGGTTCTCTAATGATCTTTCACCATGGCAACCAATATGGAGGTGCTGGCTCAGCAAATAGTGGAGACACAGCAGGTGGCTGAGGTGAGTGATGGATAATATTACAGTATTCTCAGTTCACTTCTAAAAAGAAAATACTGTTTCCAACTAATTAGTAGCAATTATTTAAATTGCAATGATTATTCATAAAATATAAAGACATTCCTTTTGTATTAATAGACATCATTTATATGGACAAAATATCCATCAAGAGATTTGGAAAATGTATCCTTCCCAGTCTTTTTAATGCAGCTTGCCAGAAAGGCTGCTGGGTAAAAGAGGCTACATTTGCATTATTGCAATTCCATATTCCATGCCTTTTCTTTTCCTTGTAGAAACCTTAGTTAAATACGTGAAATCTTTTAGACATGTGCAACAAGCCTTCAAAACTTTTCTAAATCAAAATTTTATTTGCTTTTTTATCCTTGACTCAGAATAATACAAGTTCTCTGCTGTCAGTTGGAAATTATCAGATTGTAGTTGACTCATTCCCAGATCATAAAAACTGTTAGGGTCATGAATGAAATTAATAAAGATGTCTACGTCATATAGTCCGTTGCCTCATACTTCTCATAAATACAGAAAAATGTAGAGAACAGTTGCCCATATTTTCTCCTTACAAAAACTGAGCAGAATTGGCAACTTACAATTGCATCTCTTAATTTTGTTTATTTTACAATAATTCTTACCTGGCTTAAGAAAAAAAACCTAAATGAAACTAAAATAATGATTGCAGATAATCCTTGTGATATCTGGTTTTGAATATTATTTGTGGAATAATAAAGTTTCATATAAAGTTTTACAGGAAGATTAAAGAGGTCATAAAGGAAACATAAGCATGTTGGTATGCTGCTAATAAAGAATTTGAACAAAGCTTTCTAGTTTAGTTTTTTTAATTAGGTAATTTTATTATTAGTTTGTGGTATATTAAATATATCCTAATTTCAACAACACATTGACAGTGTGCCTTTAAATTTATCCTTTTTTTCTTTTTTTCCATTTTCTGTTCAAATTGTTCTTTTTATTAGTTTATAATTATAACATATAATACAAAAAAATAGGAAAATAGGGGAGGAAAAAGAAGGGGAAAAGTGTGAAGCAAAGCAAATAAGAAAGAAAAGGAATTGGCTTCTGACTCCTTTTGGTACAGTAGAATAAGATAATATCAAACCTCCTCAACTTTTTACCTTTTATGTAATAATATAAAACTAGTCATTTCAGTAACAACAAACCTGTTAATTGGTAAAACCCAAAACCAGAGTTTCATTTTTTTCCATCTCAAGCACAAAGTCCAGAAGTGGCGCAGAAGGATATGACTGCACCAATGGCAGACACAATTTTAGTCTGCATCAATAGAAACACGACTTCCAAATTTTGAAAAGTAATAGTTCTGCTATACTGTACTTTGTTCAGACTTCAAGAATTGTTGCCCTGTTCTGTGTTGTGGAGTGGAAGCAGGATTCAGACATTGGGTAGAAAAGCAGCCCAGATGATGGAGGATTACAAGAAATTAAAAATGTTGGAAAGAGAAGACTGAGAGGGATGTGGCACAATTCAGGTACATGAAAGGATGCCTTAATAGTGTTGAAGTTTCTCCTCTCACAGTCACTCATGCCCTAGTCACTTCCCATCTTGACTATTCAACAGATAATCAGAGTTGGAAGGGACCTTGTAGGTCATCTAGTCCAACCCTCCACCCAAGCGGGAGACCCTACACCATTTCTGACAAATGGCAATCCAATCTCTTCTTGAAAGTCTCAAGTGATGGTGCTCCCACAACTTCCGAGGGCAAACTGTTCCATTGGTTGATGGTTTTTGCTGTCAGAAAGTTTCTCCTTATTTTCAGATTAAATCTCTCCTTGTTCAGTTTCCATCCATTATTCTTTGTCTGGCCTTCGGGTGCTTTAGAAAATAGATTAACCCCTTCCTCTCTGTGGCAGCCCCTCAAATATTGGAAGACCGCTATCATGTCTCCCCTGCTCCTTCTCTTTACTAGACAAGCCAAGCCCAGTTCCTGCAACCATTCGTTGCATGTTTTAGCCTCCAGTCCCCTCATCATCCTGGTTGCTCTTCTCTGTACTTTTTCTAAACATCTTTTTTATAATGTGGTGAACAAAACTGGATACAGTACTCTATGTGTGGTCTTACTAAGGCTTTATAGAGTGGTATTAGTACTTCCCTTGATCTTGATTGTATCCCTCTGTTAATACAATTTAGGATTGCATTAGCTTTTTTGGTTGCTGCTGCATACCGCTGGCTCATATTTAGCTGGTTGTCCACTAAGACTCGAAGATCCCTCTCACAGTTACTGCTATTGTGCCTGGTTTCACCCAGTCTATATGTTACTTTTGGTTTTTCTTTCCGAAGTGTAGGACTTTACTTTTCTCTACATTGAATTTCATTTTGTTAGATAAGGCCCAGTGTTCTAGTCTGTCAAGATCCATCTGGATCTTGAGCCTATCTTCTTGGATGTTAGCTATTCCTGCCAGCTTAGTATCATCTGCAAATTTGGTAAGTTCGCCTTCTATTTCCTCATCTAAGTTGTTAATGAAGATATTGAAGAATACTGGGTCTAAGACAGAACTTTGTGGCACCCCACTGCTTACTTCCAGGGCCCATTCTCTTTGAGCTGTGAAGAGCATCCAGCCCCACTCTTTTCTCCATCTGGTGGGGTCCTGTTTCAGCCAATGAACTTTTTAGAACGTGAGGATGAGAGTGCTTATTTCTCTTGTCTTCGCCAAAACTGGGGAACACTGAGGAGGAGCCACGTGGAGGAGGAGGGGCATTCCACAAATCAAGCTCAGCCTATGAATGCGGAGACTAAGCACTTCCCACTACTGGATGCTCTTCACAGCTCAAAGAGAACGGGCGTTTCAGGAAAGTACCAATGCCCTTTCCAACCATGTGTGGATTTTAATCCAATATTTTTTAGCGTCTGAACATGTCCACCACATATGGTAATACGAGCCAGGTGTCTGATGACATTTCCAACATTTTCTGGATTTATTTTTGAACATTCTTGCTATTCTCGTCGGGGGAAAATGCCACCTGTAAAACATCTTATACAAATTTTCTTTATATGCTGTTGACATTGTCATCTTATAATTTTGAGACCACAATTTTTGCCATTTCTCTAGATCAATCCCATATCCAAAATTATTCCCCCAAGCAATCATAGTTTCTTTAACTTCTTGTTCTTCTAGTTTAATTTCTAATAAATATCCAAACAATTTTTTAATCACCTTTTCATCAGTACCTGTCAAAATCTTATCTAAATCAGTCAGTTTATCATAAAAACCTTCTGTTTTGGAATCTTTATCATACCTTGAATGTATTTGCGCGTATGAAAACCAATTCATCTTTATACCTTGTTCCTCTAGTTTTTGTATAGATTTAAGTTCACCCTTTTTATTCAATATTTCACCATATCGAACTGTTTATTCCTTTTTATATATTATAGGATAAGAAAATGCTTCAATAGTCGATAGCCAGACTGGAATTTTCAAATAACATTGTCTTTTAATCTTCTCCCAGTTTAACCACAGAGACTCCCGTGTATAATGTCTTCTAAAATACCCCTGTATTTTATTTCCTTTGTATCATAAAAAAGCATGCCACCCCAACAACAGATCATGTCCTTGTAATGCCAACAATCTAGTATTTCTTAATGTTATCCATTCCTTAACCACATCAGATTTGTAGCTTGGCAATACAACTGTCAATTAAGCAAACCAAATCCACCTCTTATTCTAGCATCTTGCAAAAGTTTTTACTTTATTCTCGCTTTCTTACCTTGCCATATATATTTCAACACAATTTTATTTAAATCTTCAAAGTAATCTTTTCCAAGCCTAATTGGAATTGTCTGAAACAAATAAAAAATTCTGGGTAATATATTCATCTTGATTGTTGATATTCTCCCTATTAATGACAGTTGTAAATTTTCCCATTTTGCCAAATCTAGTGCTATCTGCTGTTTGAGTTTGATATAATTATTCTCTTTTAATGTACTGCATCTTGCTGTCAAATATATCCCCAAGTACTTGATCTTATTCGTGACCTGAACTTTCAATAAGTCTGCCAGTTCTTCCTTTTGTCCAGAAAGCATGTTCTTTGTCAAGATCTTTGTCTTACCTTTATTTATTTTCAAGCCAGCCACCTTTCCATATGTCTATCTTTTCAATCAATTTTGGTGCTGTTTCTAGTGGATCTTCTAAGATAAAAACCAGATCATCTGCAAATGCTTGCAATTTAAATTCTTCCTTTTTAATTTTCATCCCTTTTATGTTCTTTTCATCTCTAATATTTCTATTTAGCACTTCCAAAGTTAACACAAACAACAAGGGTGACAGTGGGCACCCTTGCCTTGTTCCTTTTCTTATGTCAATAGAGTCTGTCAGGTCTCCCTCTATCATTACCTTTGCCTTTTGCTCATGATATATAGCTTTTATTGCTTGGATAAATTTTCTAGTAAAGCCCATCTGGTGCAACGGAAATAACATGAATCGCCAATTCACATTATCAAATGCCTTCTGTGCATCTAGAAATATCAAAGCCATTTGTTTTTCAGGGTGTGCCTCATAGTATTCAAAAGTGTTCAAAATTACTCTCATATTGTCTTTAATTTGTCTCTTTGGCAGAAATCCATTTTGATCAGGATGAATAAAATTATTTAAGTATTTTTTAAGTCTTTCTGGCAATATTGAAGCAAAATTTTTATAGTCTGCGCTTAGAAGGGAAATAGGTCTACGGTGTAATGACCATGATTTAGGTATCCTCTTCTTTAACATAACTTCATTCATAACTTCTAGCAATGGAAAGTTTAATGATTCTTGTAATGTTTTGTAAAATTCTGCCGGAATTCCATCTGGGCCTGGTGCCTTTCCATTATTTTGCTTCTTGAGTGCTTCAGTTAACTCCATCATCCTTATATTGCTTTCTAACATTGTTTCAATCTCTTTAGGTATCTGGGGTAGATTAGCATCCTGTAAATACTTTTTAACTCTTTCCTCATCAATATTCTCTTGTGTATATAGTTTCCCATAATAGTCTCGAATGATTTCCTTCTTCTCTTTACTACCATAGCAAACTTGACCTTGGTCATCTATTAATTGCAATATTTTCCCTGATTCTTTCTCCTTTCTCAATTTATATGCTAACCATCTACCTGGTTTATTTGCGTCTTCAAAGTAGTTCGATTTAGCACCTCTAATTTTCTGCGCTAGTTCTTCTTTTTCTATTAAACCTATTTTATGTTTAATTATATCCATTTTTAGGTTAATGTCCTTTTTCTGTGGCGTTTTCTGTAGCTCTTTTTCAAGTCCTTTATATTCATCCTCTAATGCCTTAGAGGGTATTCTTTTCATAATATTTCTTTTCCTTTGTATAGTCTATTACCAAGCCTCTGGTATATGCCTTCATTGTATCCCATACATTCTGAATTGATGTATCCTCTTTTTTGTTTTCTCTGAAAAAAAAGCCAATTATTTTTCCATCCACTGTGTAAAATCTTTTTCCTTTAAAATAGTATTAGGTAACATCCATCTAGATCTTCTTCTTTGTCCTTTCCATTTAATTGTCAGTGGATTATGATCTGCCCAAGTACTTGATTCAATATTTATTTCCTGAATATTAGATAACAGTTCTGTTGACATCCATATTATATCTATTCTGGACCATGATAAATGTCTATTTGAATAAAAGGTGTATTGTTTAGTTTTGGCATTTCTTTCTCTCCACATATCTTTCAAATTTATTTCATCTACCATTTGAAAAAAAGATTTAGGGAGAGTCTTTCTGTTTTGCTTTATTGTTTTCTGTGCTGTATAGTCCAATTTGTTGTCCACAATTCCATTAAAATCTCCCATCATAACTTTATTAGCATAGTTCAATTCAATTATTTTCATATGTAATTTTTTTATAAAATTCTTGTTTGTCATTTGGGGCATAAATTGCAATGAGGAGTGTTTTCATATTGTTGTCCATTATTTCCGCCATTAGGATTCTTCCTTCATCATCAGTATAAATCAATTTCGCTGGAATGGTTTCTTTAATATGTAAAACCACTCCTCTTTTCTTGCATTGTGTCAAGGAGGTAAATATTTTCCCTAATTTTGGCTGCATTCACAATTGTTCATATTGCTTTTTAATATGTACAAATTATGTCAAATTTTAATTTCTCTAATTTATGAAAAGTTTTCCTTCTTTTAACAGCTGAATTAAGTCCATTTATATTAATTATAATCAATTTTTTTCCTCTTCCATGATTATATTTTATAATTAGGTTTGGCAGCTCTCGTACATCTTAGTTCACATTGTTCTTTGGCTTCCTACTTTTCACCTACTGCACCTTCCTCTTTTTCAGTCGTCATTTGGCAGTCCTCTAGGAATTCAATCAGTGAAATTTCTTTTTCTGCCTCTTCCTCTTTACCTCTGAAAAATTCTGTGTAAAGTGATTCAGCTTTCTCAATTGAGTCAGTTCTGTATGTCTGTTCTTGCCATGTGAACATCAAACCTTCTGGAATCAGCCATCTATAATTCATCTCTTTCTTAAGTAGCAATTTAGTCAAAAATCGGTATTCTCTTCTCATCTCTCTCACTCTTCTGGGTACTTGTTTCAAAACCACAATCTCCTTATCTTTATATTTCAATGTTTTCTCTCTTGCCACTTGCAATATTTGCGTTTTAATGGCTTTCTTCGTAAATCTAATGTGAACTTCTCTTGGTAGGCTATTTCTCATTGCGTATCTTGTGAAAATTCGATAGACCTCATCTATTCCATCCATCATCTTTTCTTCAGATATTTCCAAAGCTTCTGCCAATATTTCTATCATTATCTCAGCTAGATTTTGTCCTTTTTCTTCCTCCAAGTTTTGAAATCTAAGGTAGAATTCTGATCTATCCATCTCCCATCGCAACAAACAACTTTTATCTTGTTCAACCACCATTCATTTGTTATCAATTTCTCCAATCTTCTTATCTCTTTGTTTATCTTCTTCTTCAATTTTCAGTAGTTTCTCATCATACTTCATCATCATTTGTTGGATGTTCTCCACTTTTTCATCGGTTTTCCCTATTCTTTGTTCAGTGTTCTCTGTTCTTTGTTCGATGTTCTCAATTCTTTTTCAATATTCTCATATCTTGTTTGAATGTTTTGAATTCCTTGCAAAATCATCTGCAGGGTTGATTTTTCTTTTTCTTGTTCTTTCTCTTGCCTTAACATTGTATTGAACGTTGTCCTCCAGATGGTGGAGAGGAGAAAGTGGAAGTTGAAGAACCAGGAACTGTTAGTTTCCTACTCATTTCAAACAATTCAAAATCTTCAGGTTCTTCTAGACCTTAATCCAATTATGAAATAACCAATTGAAATTCCAAATAAAAATAGTAGGGGGGAAAAAGCCAAATAGTAATAATGATAAGAAAGAAAAAAAAAGAAAAAATTATTCAGGTTCTTGTATACCTTAATCCAATCGGTTGAGTAAATAACAGTAAAAATTCAAAAATGGAGAAAAAGACCATAAACACACACAAAAGAGAAAAAGTTGTAAAATCCCAAAGAAGACGGAAAAGTGAGGAATAAAAAGCTTTAAAAAAAGGAAGAATTCTTCAGGTTCTTCAACACCTTTACCCAAATTAAAAGGTCTCAAATATAAAAGGCTGCATAAGAGAAGAGGAGGAAAAAAAAGAGCCAAGAAGATAAAAAAAGAAAAAATCAGTAGGGAGGTAGATAGAAAAACAAAAATACCAACAAGGTAGAAAGAGAAAAAAAGAAAAAAGGCTGCTCCCTTTAAAAAATAATTATTTTATTATAAAATAAAAAGCGTAAAAATTTAACTTCAAAAAATAAACTGTTGAGGAGGGGTAGCGCAGCTTAAGAGAAATAAAACAAAAACAAAAAAAGACACACTGCACTTTGTTTAATTATCTAAGGCTCTTATTATAATAGCCTTATCTTCTCCATAGACTTATCGTCTTCTCTTATCTTCTCCATAGACTTATCTTTTCTGATAAACTTCAACACCAGGCTCCAGCTGTTGATAGAAACCCAGAAGAGCACCTGCAATAATACTCTCCCATGCTCTTCTCTCTATCTTATCAAATAGCAATGTCCTTGAGAAAAAAAAAAGAGTCTCAGTTCTTTCTTTCTCAGCTTTGTCTATTCACAAGAGAAATAGAATATTTCCAAGCCTCTAGTTGGCAGTGTTACAAAGTTTCTTTGCTTTCACTTTCCCCCTCCTTTCCCAACAAAATATAATCAGGATTAAAAAGAAAAAAAAAAGAAAAGGATATTTAAAAAGATATTTAAAAAGAGAAATAGCTAAAGGGAGTCTCTGGCCTGAAATGTTGCAAAATCAAAAAAGAGAAAGAAAATTAATGGGGAAAAAAAAACCAGTCCAGTTTCAAAATATAAGATCATGTATAGAAAATTCAGCAATGAGAAAAAAACATTACTTTGACATTCCTGTTTAAAATTGCCGCTTAATCACTTCTCTCAAAACTTTTACAGATTCTTTCTTTTCCTTAGGTTGTCCTTTCGGATCTTAGAATATAGAAAAAATTCTCACCAAACTGGCACACTCTCTTTCTGTTCTCTTCTGTTTCGGAGCTGTCTCAACTTCAGCAGCTTTAATGGCTGCCTCTCTGCCGCTGGCAAGAAGACTTCTCCTGGATCTACCAGGGACTTTGCGGTATCCCTGAGATTGACGGGATGTGCTCTTCACTTTCACCATCTCTTCAGGGGCAGAGCTGGCACCACAACGATATGGCATGTGATCTTGGAGGTCTGAGATCGCTGCCAATATCTTTGCTCCTGGACGGTCCAATTGTTTTTTTTCCTTTTTTGAAGATGGGAACCATATCAACTCTTTTCCAGTCCTCTGGTAGTTCCCCGATGCTCCAGGATTTTTGAAAGATATGGTGCAGTGGCTCTGAGATTACTTCTGCTGTTGCAACATGCTCTATATGGGGCTGCCCTTGAAGAGCATCCAGCAGCTCCAGTTGGTGCAAAATGTAGCAGCACACATGGTTTTGTGCAGACCCTGGTGGGCACATGTATCTCCTGCAGGAGCTACATTGGCTGCTAATTTGCTTCTGGGTAAAATTCAAGGTGCTGGTTATCACCTTTAAAGCCCTTTGTGGTTTGGGACCAGGTTATCTGAAGGACCGTCTTTTGCCGGTCACATTTATCCAACCCATCAGAGCAGGGAAGGGAAACCCATCAGCAGGGAATGCTGCAGGTCCCATCCCTGAGGAAGGTATACATGGTGGGACCCAGAAGAAGGGCCTTCTCTGTTGTGGCTCCCTTTCTGGAACAGCATTCCTCCAGAGATGTTCCACAAAGCAGGGGTAGTATCAGAAAAGGCTCTCTTCCTAGACCCCGCCAGTTGAAATTCTTTGGCTTATCAGGTCAGTAGCATGTATTCCATGTCTGAATTAGTGGGACTGACTGATGTGATGAAGTGAAGCAGTTCGGTAGGTAACCTGGTGCTATGTCATGTAAGGCTTTATTGGGAATAATCAACACCTTGAATTGGGCCCGCAAGCAAACTGGCACACAGTGCAGTTCGTGGAGAGGAGGTATTCACTCTTCTCTGGACATCCAGTATGGCTCACGTGGCTGCATTCCACATACCATATTGAAGCTTCCAGAAACTTTTTAAGGGTTGTCCCATGAAAAGTGGATTGCAGTAGGTCCAATCGGGAGATGACCAGGGCATGAGTGATCAAGCAGAGGGCCTCCCTATCCAGGAAGAGGCGTATCCAGTACGCAGTGCTGCCATCTGCTCTGAGCAAGAGCTGTGGAGCCAAGAGGACATCCAAGTTACCCAGCGAGTCTTTCTGGGGTAGTGCAACTCCATCCAGGAAAAGAAGATAAATTCCTGAACACAGCCACTCCATCTTACTTGGGTTCAATTTAAATCTTTATCCCCCATCCGGATCCCCTACAGCTTCCAGTCACCACAAAAGGATATCCACTGCATCACTCACTTCATCTGCTATTTCTTGTCTTTTGGTCTTAATAAATCCAGCTTTATTTCAACAAATATGAATGCTTGCTGGTATTTATTGTTGGCCAGCTAAGCCAACACTTTATATCCTAGACCCACTTATACCCGTTATTTTATTTATGCATATATGAGACATTTTACTGCATAGTTACTTTATTTTTTTCAGCATTTTCCTAATATAGTGGAGCATGCCTTCTAAAAAAGGTTCCTACTGAATTCCAAACTTCAACATACAAAGAAATGTCAAAATTTATTCTCCTTTGTCTCAAACTGCAAGACTCATATGGGTTCAGATTCTAGGAATGCAGGTTCTGATTGTTAGGAAAAAATTGTAATATTAAGAACAGCATAACATTGGAACCAGTTACCTAATAAGTAGTGAGTTTCGGTTCCATGCATATGTTCAGAAATTAAGCAGCCATCTGTCAGAGTTACTGTAAAATGAGTTTCTGCAGATTCAAGCATTAGACATGACAGCCAAAATCATTCCTTGCAACTTTATATGAAATATCCATTTTATGCATTTTGCTACAGAAGATATCTAAATGTGTAATAATAAAATTAACACAGCAAAAAATATATACTAACATCCTTAATTTAGCAGACTTCAGTGGAAACAATCTAAATGGACTCCGTGTACAAATATAGGTAGTTCTTGATTTATAACTGGTCAGTTTGCAACTGTTTGAAATTATGATAGACCTCTCTAAGTCAACTTATGACTCAGTTAAAGTTCATATACCAGCCCTTCCTCCTAGTCACATGATTGCATTTTGGGCAATCAGCAATTTACCCCCGTTTATAGTCATTTGCAGCATCTCAGGGTCACATGACCACAGAAAAGCCTGTCCTTTTTCCAAAATGGCTACTAAATTAGACGTTTACCAGAAGGCAGATTGTTGAGATTGCTTTTTGCTGCCTTTCGTAGAGCTTTTTGTTAGTTGAAAGGAGGGGGTTGGTTATTGTTGTTTGGTTGCTGAGCAAATAGACATACCTCCAGAAAAAACCTTGGGCTGCAGCTATGCACCATTTAATTTTTTTTAATAATGTCTTTGGGTCCTATGTGTAATCAAAAAGCATTTTTAAAATAAAAGTCATATTAACTGCTGATTTTTTGTGGTAAATTGGTTTTCTAACTAATTTTTTTCTCCAAGCATTAAAAATCAAGTTAAGATATAGTCTTCGTGAACAAAAAGGCTAAAAATCAGGTGAATAGAAGGCTTGCACTAATGCACATGAACTATTTTGAACATACCTGAGCTCCAAAATGGCCACACTGTTGATTTCATTTGCTATTTCAAGAGGATTAGTAGTTGGAGGATGTTCCATGTAAAATATTGTACATTTTCTAAATGCATATTTTGACATGATTCTAAGACTACATAGTCAGCCTTTTGGTTCATAGTAGCAAGTAGTAAGTTATTATTTAAAGAAATCTAGTAGCTTTTCCATTCTCCCATGAGCTGTTCAGAGCATCCAGAGATGGGAGGTGCTTCAGTCTCTTCTGGAAAGGCAGGGCTTAAAACTCCAGGACGCTCCTTCTCCTTCATGGAACTCCTTCTCAGCATCCCCCAGTTTTAGCTCAGCCTTCATGGTAAGAGGTTGTGCACTCCCTGACTGGAACGGCTTTGCTCGAATTCAGGTTGGATCTTTAAAACCCTTCACCATCTAATTCGGGCTTTCAGCTTTCAGGCTTTCCCCTCAATGTAGGCAAAAACTAACAATTTTAAAACAGCTTTCCTCTTAAATTAGCAGAGCCTGCCATCCGCAGGCAGCCTGAGGCTTTCGCCTCAGAAAATAGCCTTATCTCCATTCCGATCACTTTCCCTCACAAATTAGCGGAGCCTGCCTCTCCTCATGCAGCTTGAGGCTTTTTCTTCAACAAACAGCCTTATCTGCCTTTCCAATTGTCTGCTTACGATCGGAATGGAACGCTCATAGCCGTGACTTTCTGGCCTTGCTGTTCTGACAGCAGCGTTTTAAATCTCAATTAGAGCAGCAGCAGCAGCGGCTCTCCAGACTGCTCAGGCTTAACACCGGTGATTCCGCTTCCCGCCCTTTTCAATGGCTGCCTCAATTTCGTGCCTAATCACCACAGCCTCCATTTCTCGTTTGTTTCCCTTGCTGGGGACCGAGAAAGTAATTGTCACAGCCTCCATTTCTCGCTGGTTTCCCTTGCTGGGGACCGAGACATTAAATTTCCATTGTGCCTTTCCTGAGTTTAGCTATTCCTCTGGCTAATGTGGAACTAAACAACTACTCATTTTATAGGCATTTTTCTGTATTTGCCTTTGGATCATTTACTCAATCAGAAATTGTGAGTGACAGTTATATTGTGGAGCGTTTGTCTCTGACAGGCAAGGAGTCACATCAGAGCCTGTAATAGCTGGTTTCTCTTGCTGGGGACCAGGGATCCGGAGTCCTTCTCTCACTTGGAGCACTTGGGGGTTTCCCTTGCTGGGACCCTTAGATACTGTTCACCATTTAATCTCTTATTCCCATAAATATACAGTCTTACTTTCCTGGAGGAGAGTTCTGATTTCAACTGCAGGGGATATCAATATCAATAATAATCATAATTTTTTTAAAAATAAAAAATTAAATTGACATTCAGAGGCAAGACAATCCATCATACAAAATGGAACGTGACCACGCTTTCAGCTCCAAGCCAAGTAAGCCCCGTGACAAGCCTATGGGTCCCAAAAAGGCCTTTAAGGCAGCAGATAAAGATGCCCATAGAAGGCACCTAGCATTGGAAAGACAATTGCAAAAACAAGCCAGGGAGGCAGACAAGAGGGCCATGACTGATCAGAACCCAAACCCATTGATGGGGCCCTTGGACTTGTCTACCCAGCCCAGACAGGCTGTTCCTAGACAACCCCCCATAGGCACATCTCCTCCATTGAGCACTGGCCGGCCAATTCCTGAGGCAACCTTCACCCTACGGCCACTGGCCTAAGACAGGAGGAGGGTTTACCTGAGTCTATTCCCATCGAAATGAGGCAGTGGATGGAGATGGCGATTCAAAGAGATGGCATTGCGGCTGGAGTTCAGCAATCCATCCGGACCAGACACTTCTCGACCACTTCAGATGCGGGAATCTTGTCTGCCCACTCCTTTGGGCATACCCAACAACATCAATCGCAGGTATTCCACAATATTCCTAACATACTGCCCAGGGCCTTCGGGAGGAGGTGGACTTTGAGGACCAGGAGGTTTCCATGGAGGGGGGGGTCGATCCATCAGATGGACTTAAAGCTGTCAGAGGCGGACTCGCTAGAATGGGGAATGTCAGATGACGAAGGCCTCATTCCAGACCAACCTACCTTTTCTGGCCTTTTTCGTCCACACCTCTTTAAATCTTTACTGTTCAAAGCAAAGAACACCGCTAAACTAGGTACATCAGACCCTCATCCACTACCAACAGGGTCTCAGGACGAATCCCAGGACCTAATATTCTCTCAACCGACTAACGAGGCAGAAACTATCCCTGTCCCTCGTATGTTTGCTGAATTAGTACAAAATCAATGGGCATCAGCAGCATCATACCCAGCCCCAACAGGGTACGATAAGCAATATTTTAATTTTGCACCAGAATTTGCAAATTTTCTCAAAACGCCCGAAGTGGATGAACCCATTGTGGCACTGGCCTCTTCTTCCACCTTCCCTAACAAGGCTGAGGAAGCCCTGAGACCAGAAGAAAAGAGAACAGAGTTAGCATTGCATAGGGCGCATGTTTCAGACGCTTGGGCCATTAAGGCAGCTCTCCCACCTGAGGGATTTATTGCTGGCGTCAAACGTCAGAGCTCACCAGGACATAGCTAAAATTATGGCAGCCACAGAATTCTCTGCCGATGCCACATTTTAATGTAGTAAAATTCTCGTCTAGGGCCATAGCATCTCACGTTTCAGCACAGAGACTGCTATGGCTCCGACATTGGCAGGCGGATACCAAGCATAAATGCAAGTTGGCATCAGCCCCAATATCAGGGGATAAATTATTTGGCAGTGTCTTGGAGCCCCTCCTTATAGAAAATGGAAACAAGAAAAAAGTGCTTCCCCCTCTTTTTCGTAGGTCTGAAAACAGAACGCCCCACTTTCGGTCCTACTATCAGGGCCCCTATGTTCCCAGATCTCAGAGAACATCAGTCTACAGACCCAGTTTTAGACCAGATAGGCCGGAATCTTCCGATAGAGGTCAGTGGGGAGGCCAAAATAGTAGAAACCTCAGAGGTACTAGAGGCCGATTCTTTCGTCACCCCAAGTGAGCCCTTGAAAGCAGTTCCCATCCCAGTTAAAACTTTGCCGATCAACGGGACAGCTCCACATCTGATGCGTGGGTTAAGGATACTATTAGGTTTGGCTTGGCGCTGGAGTTTGAACCCTCCCCCCCAAACTTTTTCATTAGGAGCCCTAGGTCTTAGGTCCCTATAAAGAGGGCGTTGATGCAGGAGGCTATCAATCATCTTCTGCATATTCGGGCCATTAGAGAGGTCCCATCTGAATGGGGTCAAGGCTGTTACTCTCTATTGTTCGTGGTTCCAAAGAGTTTGAGGGGCTGGAGGGCAATTCTCGACCTCAAACATTTGAACAAATCATTGGTTTATCGAAAATTTAAGATGACTACTCTCCAGTCCATTCTGCTTAGCATCAGAGAGAACGATATCATGATCTCTATAGATCTCACTGAGGCTTATCTACAAATACCAATCAGACCTACCCCACTACAGATATCTTAGATTTTGCTATGGTGATCAGCACTATGGATATATCGCCCTGCCATTCGGTCTGGCTTCAGCCCCTAGGACTTTTACCAAAGTCCTCACAGCGTTGGCTGCCTCACTCAGAATCAAATCTGTCCGCTTACAATGTTATCTGGATGATATTTTAATTTTGTCATCTTCCAGACATCAAGCAAGATTGGATACCAAGATTACTCTGGAGACCCTTCAGAGTCATGGCTTTTCCATAAATTGGGATAAAAGCCACTTGATCCCCTCAACTAGGCTAGTTCATTTGGGGGCAGTGATAGATACTGTGGAGGGCAAGGTTTTCCTCTCTCGGGACAGGTTAAACATTATTCGGTCTTTGGCCAAGGAGATCAGGGCCTTAAGGAGGGTTTTCATGGCATTGCTGTCTAAATTGTTAGGGAAAATGATTTCTTGTATTTCCATTGTGCCTTGGGCTCGATTCCACTCTAGAGAGCTGCAATGGTTCCTTGCTACCTTTCCAGCGATCCGGAAGAGCCACCTCCAACATCTGGATAAAGGTACTGCACAACGTTCTCCAATCACTCCGCTGGTGGTTGGAAAAAACAATAAACGGGATGCCCTTTCAAGGAACCTCACAGGGTAATGATCACAACCGATGACAGCCTGGTAGGATGGGGAGCTCACTTCCAATCTCACATTGCACAAGGAATTTAGTCTATTTCCGAACAATCACAAAGCATCAACCTGTTGGAACTGCGAGCAGTTCACCTGGCCTTATGCAGTTTTCTACCCCTTTTCCATTCACGCCACATTCTGGTCTTGACAGACAATACCACAACCAAGGCCCACATAAACAGACAGGGTACTCATTCCAAACTTCTGATGCTGGAGACAACCAAGTTGTTCAAATGGGCTGAAGCCAATCTGTCTTCGATCAAGGCGGAACACATAGCAGGGGCATTAAACACAAAAGCAGACTGGCTCAGCAGGGCCACAATAGATCAGGCAGAGTGGCGCATCCACTTGTCTGTCTTCCAGGAAGCAGTGTGGAGGTTTGGGCACCCGGTAGTCGATCTATTTGCCTCTCCTCTCAACACCCAATTGCCCCGCTATATCTCAAGGTATCCAACTCAGGGGGCAGAGGCCATCAATGCCCTGCGATGTCAGGGCCTCCCGGGCTTCTATATGTGTGTCCTCCACTCCCAGTAATACCCAGGTTGATCCAGAAGTTATTGCAGGAACAAGCGGAATTGATATTGGTTGCCCCTTACTGGCCCAGGCGAATGTGGTTCACAGATTTACAGGACCTGCTGAGAGACCAACTTTGGAAAATTCCACCATCGAAGGTTTCCCTCTCCCAAGGGCCGATATTCCACCTGAATCCACAATGGCTCAGTCTAGCCGTATGGAGGTTGAGCGGAGCCGTTTAAGGGCCCAACAAATTTCAGAGGATGTTATTGCGATGATTCAAGCATCCAGACGGGCATCAACAAATCGTATATACGAGGCCACATGGTCAGCCTTTTGTCACTGGTGCCAGGGGTCTAGGATCGACCCAACTGCTCCATCAATAGGATAATTATTGGGCTTTTTACCAAAAGGGTTGACCAAGGGCCTATTTCCAAATACATTATGTAGACAGGTGGCAGCTTTAGCCTCGGTGATAATCTGGGGTGACCTCCGTTCCATAGCACACCATCCACATGTCCGCAGTTTTCTCAAGGGTGCCGCAAACTTACGACCTCCTGTAATTCACCGCTATCCCACCTGGGATCTCAACAAGGTGTTAACTGCACTTATAACTGGTCCGTTCGAGCCTCTAAGAACCACTAGTCCTAAATTCCTGACATATAAGGTGGCCTTCCTAATTACAATCACATCAGTCAGAAGAATTTCCGAATTGGCATTGTCAATGCGTAAGGACCTGTCCGTGTTTCATGCGGACAGAGTGATTCTCTGTTTGGATCCATTGTTCACTCCTAAAGTAAATTCAACCTTCCACAGAGCACAGGAGTTGGTCCTTCCAAATTTCTGTCCGAAGCCATCTCATAGGCTGGAACATCAATGGCATAGACTTGATGTGCGAAGGGCCTTACACATCTATCTAAACCGCAGAGCTGCATTTTGAAAATTTGAGGCTCTATTTCTATCCTTCAACCTATCCACTTCAGGACAAAAGGTGTCATCCAAGACCATCAGTAGATGGTTGAGAGCCACCATAGCTAAAAGTTACAAATGCCAGTCCATCTCAGTTCCTAAGGGCATTACAGCCCACTCAACAAGGAATGCAGCAACGTCAGCAGCATGGGCCACACAGGCCTCCATAGACGAAATTTGCAGAGCGGCAACTTGGGCTTCACCATCACCCTTTGTCAGAAATTATAAAATTGATGTCTACACCTCAGCGGACGCTTCATTTGGCAGAAGAGTCCTGCAGAGGGTCCACAGATTATAGGAGTAGATTTCGTTCCAGACAGAGTCCCTCCCTAAGGACAGGCCAAGCTTTGGTATGTCCCATCTCTGGATGCTCTGAAAGTTCATGGGAGAAAGGGCGTTGGTACTTACCTGATACGCCCATTCTCTGTGACCAGTGAAGAGCATCCAGCCCCACCCATTTCTTTCCATCTGGTGGGATTCCATTCCAGTCAGGGATCTAGATCAGGTGATGAGTTCCGGACTCTGGCACTCAGTCTTCACAAAACTGGGGGATGCTGAGGAGGAGTTCTATGGAGGAGGAGGAGCATCCCGGAGTTTTAAGACCAGCCTTTTCAGAAGAAACTGAAGCACCTCCCATCTCTGGATGCTCTTCACAGCTCACAGAGGATGGGCGTATCAGGTAAGTACCAACGCCCTTTTTCAAAGAATCTCCTACACAGATAATTCAGAGGATGTTCATTTTGAAGATGCAAAACAAAATAACAGTTTTCTGTTGTCCAATACTAAAGCAGAAAGTTGATAATCAAAATTGGTCCACATTCTGAAGTTCATGGACATCATGAAAAGGATTGTTGCTTTTTCTCTTGACACAGTGAAGTACCCTTTCAGCTCAGTAAATATGCAGATAACTTGGAGGAGAATATTTATTGGACATCTATAAGAATAATAGCCACTAAATGGAAAGGAGGTAGCTATCATTTGACCTTTACAAGCTATGATCTAATTTCTGTCAGTTTTAGAAGGTATCTTTTTGAACTATATCTGAATGGTGGTCCAAAAAAGGTGAGAACATGAATAAGCTTCCTGACAGAAATATTGCTCAGGGTCAGAATCGATGTTTGTAGAGAAAAGATTATTTGGCAGTGTCATGAATGATTTAAGGAATTTGTGCAATAAAACAAAATTATTTCAATTCTGACTAATATTGGCATTCAGCATTTCGTGGAATCGTTTATATGACTATATTTGTGTTATCCACTTTTATGGACATTTTCATTTATTTACAATGTATAGACTATTTCATTTTACATATAAACCAAATGAAAATAATATTTAAAATAATACTTTGGGAACATACCAATTATTTGAGTTTTGAATCAACATAGTTTCCTGAAGTGTATGTTATTCTTATATTACCTGTTAAATTATAGTAGTTCTCTTCCAAGAGTTAAAATGGGGGTTTATACTTTTCCAGTAAATACTTTACAGATAAAATTGTAAATAAATTTGAATATATTTTTGATGGGCATGCAACAATTTAATAAAGACTATTTTTAAAAGATTAATCAGCTGTGAAGATAGTAGATGATTCATAAACAAAATACAATAAAAGTTTGTCTTGTTGTTTCATTTTATAGGCATGCAGTATATTCTCTAACAAAATCATTATCTGAACAAGTTTATTATTTTGTTCATTGAATTATCATAGTTGGATCCAGGATAGACTAAGGAGGAAGCTCTGTAACCTGGGTACATCTTTCCCAGTGAAATTAATTGTATTATTAGACAAACTGCTTCAGCAGCTGGCAAAACAGCAGGAACACGTCGATTCTGCTTCCTTGGTTACAGGGAATGATAGTGTACTTGACCTTCAGAGGAACAGGGTCATGGGGAGGGCATTTTTAAATAATTCTGTCATTTTATCACTGGATTCTTTATAAATGGAGTTTAGATACAACCTTTGGGAGTACAATAAAACTGATGTCTTCAGTTTTCTTCAGTTGTTTTTTCCAAAGATCTTTGCTAGGGAAAAATGTAAATAAAACTGCAGAACGATTTGACACTGTAAGTATTGAAGTCTATAGTTTCAAGCTTGAAGCAAATTATTCTGATTACTATAGATTTAAGATTCTTCTTTAAATGAATATATAGAATATATAAGTAGTATTTGTTTATGCATTATTTTAGTAATTTTTTATTAAATGACATTTTACCATAATTGAAACTGGTAGTAGATTATTAATATTTTTACAAAATGAATGGATTTACAAATCAGGAATATTTTAAGTGTTTAGAAAAGGCTATTATTTTCATACAGTTTTAATCATAATTCTCAGTTATTGATATATTTTACTGCTTCATATCCTTTATATGGTAAGCAATATTCCTTAACACATAATGTTAATTCATACTTTGTAACTATTTTTATAACAGTCACAATAATTATTAACATTGCCTGATAAAATGCATTACTGTGTTTGATTTTACATTATCGAAGTCAGATTATTACTGCATTCCTTCAGGAGAAGTCTAGTACTAAGCAAACTATGTGCTTTCCTATTTCAAAATTGTCCAATGCAAAATGTCTTTCCAAAATTAGTACTTTCCAAAACTACTATTGGCCATAGTGGCTGGGAATGATGAGTGTTTTTCTTAAAACAATCTGGACAGAAGCAGGTTGCCAAAGGCTGTTTTAAACTAAGATATGGAAAGGTGAACTAGTGAGGAAAAAATGTTTGTTATATTCATAATATTAATGCATGCATACACACACATAATACAAAACTGTTTGAAATTAAAATTTAAAACTGTAAATCCATATATTTGCCTAATGTATTTCAAATGTCAATTGTTTAACAGAACTAGATATATATTATTGCTTGTGGCAAATAATTATTCAATGGCACATTTGACATTTCTTGTACTTCATGTCCATTTCCAAAATGCCATGCAATTTTCTGAATGAAAAGTATTTGTGCTTTTTAACCATCTTCTGCAGGGGGGAGAAATCACTATTCCTCTATAAGTGGCATCTTGTATGATATAGTTGTATCGTTGGTTTGTTTCTTTTAATTAAAAATGCTGGCAATATAACAACAAGAACCAAGCTGAAAAGCTTCAAATAACTTATCTACCCTAATATCTTAATCTTGTAAGCGATCAAGGATCATTGCAAAGCAAGATGGGCAACAAATAAATAAACATATATAAATATATATAAATAACCTTATTTTGTGTAAAAATATAGATTATAGTAGATATTTTTAGCTCATTCTGTGATGTTGCCCATCTATTTATAGCTGTAGACCTAAAACATTTTTAGATAGCTATTTCATGGAGCATTTTTTGAGGTTGTTGTTAATTGTATTTCTAGTTAAAATAAGTTAGAAGAAGGAACACATTTGTGTTTAAAATAAAAAGACTTTGTTTGGAACTGTGTACAGTACCACAAATAGTCATTGACTTATGACCATAATATAAGGCTAAGCCATAAGTCATAACAACCATAAAGTGGTTCATTCACATGACCCAATTTTATGACCTATTTTTATGGTAGCCGTTAAAACAATGCAATTGTTATAAAGTCAACACTGTGGTTGTTAAGTACACTGATAATTTGTTACAGGACAGTTTTGCTGAAAACCAGAAGTAAATGCCAGTTTCCAGCAAAACTCATCATGTGATTATGGAACACTGCATACTGCCATAAATGTGGGCTGTCTGCTAAAGATCTGACATATGATCATGTGGCCATGGGACAAGAGTCTTGGGACTTCCCTTGGGGGACTCTGTCATAATTTCAAACTTAACTTGTGATTTGCTTTTTGGCCATAGTAACATGTTTTACAATTGTTGTAATTAGTTATAAAATCAAATTAGTCATGTGCTGTCTTGATTTATGAGTGCAACATCTTACAGCCAAAATTCCAGGCTGCATTGTGACTAATGTGTGTCAGTTATTTAGACTGCAACATGTTTTACAATTGTTGTAATTAGTTATAAAATCAAATTAGTCATGTACTGTCTTGATTTATGAGTGCAACATCTTACAGCCAAAATTCCAGGCTGCATTGTGATTAATGTGTGTTAGTTATTTAGACTGCAACTTTTTTTATATCTAAATCAAGGTTGACTCAGCCTTCCATCCTTCCAAAGTGGGTAAAACATTTGTTGGGGGCAATATGCTGACTTTGTAAACCACTTAGACAGGCCTATAAAGCAAGTGATATTGCTATTGCTATATATAATTGATTTCTTTTTGACATTTATGTGAAAGGATACTAAAATGATTTATTTGAATATTTGAGTTCCATATATTTATTTATTTTTGAAACACATGATACAATTTACTTCCAAAAGTAATGTACTGTATGACCCAGAAAGTTCCCATTCCGTTTGCTTGCTTCTATTGTAAAATGTATATATAACATTTGAATAAGATATCTTTTAGGCCTTCATGTGAACCTGAAAATAAATTTTGGTAGAATGTCAAGATTGACACATAATATCAAATAATGGACTCATCTTACTGCATGAACTTTAGCCTTTTTCTTTCTGTCTTGCATGTCTTGCCTTATGTTGCTATAGCAAATTGTTAGTAGATATAGATGCCACACTATTGAAATATAGCAATAAGTGTGTTAATCCCTAACTATCTCCATCTGAGTTGAACTATTAAATTGACCACATTTATCTATATAAAATAATGTTCCAAATAATATTTTCTTTGGAATTCCTCCTTCCTACGATTCTAAGAGACAACTTAGAAGGAAGGAGATGATGACTAAAGTCTCTTAACTTGCCATCTTCTTGGAAATGACAAATATAGTCAGTCCTGTAAAATAAAAGGATATTTAAATTAAATAATTCTTATTTTCAAAATAAGAAAGAAAGAACTTATCAGTCTTCTGTAAGCCTTAAAAACCTGGGCATCATGATGTGGAGTCAGTACATCAGATAGACCTGACAGCCATCATTATTTATTTATCTTGTATCCTGCGTTTATTATTTTTTGCAAATATCCAACATACCTTCTTCCTATTTCCCCTTAACAACAACCCTGTGAAGTAGGTTGGGCTGAGAGAGTGACTGGCCCAAAGTCATCCAGCTGGTGTATGTGGCTAACATGGGACTTGAACTTATGATCTCCCATTTTCCAGCCTGGTGCCTTCAATACTAGACCAAATTGGCTTTCTGTATAAATAAATAAATACATTATTATCAAGACTTGTCCATAACCTTTATTTTACTTGTTACATTATGTTTGGCAAACTGTTCTCTTATTCAAAATATTTATCAAACAGCCTTAATCTATCTCATAGGAGACCCTTTATCTTTATGTGATACTGTGTACGCTGGTGGTGCAGTATACTTACAATGCATCCCTACAAGGTTGGTAAAATTAAGACACAGATTGTGGGCGGCAATATGCCAATAATGTTGACATTGTAAACTGCCCAGAGAGGACTATGAAGCATTATGGGGTGGTAATGCTTTGCCATTCAAAGAAGAAAGACTTCAAAACGTTCCAACACAAGAATGATTTTACCTATGCCCCTAGGAAATAGAAACAGTTACACAGGTCCTCTTGAAGTGTTTTTTTTTTTCCACATCTAAAGATACAGGTAATTGAATCCCATTTCCTGGATTCCCTATTAAGAGAATGGTAATGCATGGAAAACAGTTTTATTAGTGCAATATGTCTGAAGCTTTTCTTGATGAAAGGTTCTAGGAAAGGATGCAAAAAAAAAAAAAGTCATGGGTACCACATTCAGCATACCAGCTTCTCTTCTGAAGCCCTTAGAGAAGGCATTCTTTGGAATTTGGAAGAAAAATAAGTGCCTTATAACTTGGAGAATCTTGAACATGTACTTTGCTGTACAGCCCCCCAATCAAAAGATTTCAATTGCTGAATAAAATGTTTATTAAATTTTATATATTAAATTATATTCATTGTACTGTTTTGCCATGTGTAAAGTCTTTTTTCATAAATCATTTTAGGTCCAAACTGTCCAGTCAACCTTATCTGAAACTCCAGTGATGACCAGCCCTTCCCAGCGCATCCAAATCATCTCCACAGACTCCACTGTATCGTCACCGCAGCGTATTCAGGTAGAGATTTCTAAATATAGTCTGTTTCATCTCTTTCTGCTTAATATGTCGCATCAAATTTTAGAGTATAATATTCTTTTTTCTTTTATGTAATTTATGTAATTTTATAGTCATTTAGTGACAGTGTACAAAGAGCAGATTTATTATGAGAAAGTGTTCTACTACTTGGGAGGTTTTATTTTATTATTGGAACTATGTTTTTGTAAGCACCTCATGAGAGAACCTTCTTTCCTTTTTGTATGCACTAGTGGACAGTACATTTTTGAAGACAGTTTCTTGTTTCATTTTGAGTAATCATGTATGTATTGAAAATAACCATTGATAGAATCTTTTCATTTTTAGTATAACATTTTTTTCTTTTTTGCCTAAGCTGCATCTATCATTTGGTAACAGGAAACACAACATCCTTAAATAATGGCATATAATTCTAAAAAGTGAACTTAGTGTTGTTAAACTTACTTTTTTAATGTATTAAATTTATTCTCACATAATCATGTTTTTCTTTTTGTTATAGATTGTTACAGATCAACAAACAGGGCAGAAAATTCAAATAGTGACAGCAGTGGATTCATCAGTATCCCCAAAGCAACAATTTATACTTGCTAGTCCAGATGGTACTGGAACAGGGAAAGTAATACTAGCTGCACCTGAGACTTCTAATACCAAGCAACTTATTTTTACTACCACAGATAATATTGTGCCAGGAAGAATACAGGTATATATACCACAGTTAAAGAATAATACATATATTGGATATTCAGACTTAAGCCCATGTCACACTGCACCAATGGATGCAAAGAGGATGTAAAACGGACAAAAAAGCTTGCCATCCGTTGGTTAACGCGATGTACTCACTGCCTCCGTTTTGCTTCCTCTCTATCCGTCCAGCATCCGTTTATTGACGTTTCATCCGCTCAGAAAGTTTTGAGCTGCCCAAAACTTTTGAGCGGAAAATGTATCCAATGCATCCGTTCTGCATCCTCTAGGCATACGGGGGACATCCGTTCTGCATCCATTACGCATCTGCTATATCCGCTAGGCATCCGCTGTGCATCCGCACAACTAAAATCCATTCCAGCGGTAAACGGACACAGGGAGGAAGCAGAACAGACGCGCAGCATTAGTAGCACGGATGGAGAAAGGATGAAAGCGGATGCAGCTCATCCGCTCTGCATCCGCTCTGCATCCTCTACGCATCCGCTCTGCATCTGCTCTGCATCCTCTACGCATCCTCTATACATCCGCTCTGCGTCCTCCCCACGTCCGTTCCTTTCCGTGTTATCCGCTCTGCTTATGCAAATTTTTGCCCCTTTTGAGAGCGGATAACAATGGAGGGAACATTTTGCTCGTCCGTTGTGTCTTTTTGCATCCGTTGGGCAGTGTGACATGGCCTTTAGGAGCATGCAGAAAGATGGCTTATACTTTAATTAGCATGTTTCTGCAGAATTTATATTCTAATCTCCACATCATATTGCTAAAATACTATCAGCTCAACAAAAATCAGATGATCTCAAGACAGACAATGTGAATTAAGGTTATATAGATCAACATTGTCATATTATGCAAACAAGGCAAGTGGCAATAGTTTTCATTGTTTTGAGGCAATTAGTAGATGGCTGCCATATGTATGAATCACTATAACCTTATGCTATCAATCACCATGTAAACTTTTAAGACTTTTCCTTGCTGGTTTGCTATACTGTGTTTTAAAATAATTTTTCCATATTTTTCCCCTTTCTGCATGTTTATTTTGCAGTTGAACAACTGTGGCACAGCTGTGTTTAAAAATTTGCAGGATCTTTTAAATACAGTGTTATGTAGAAATAATACTCCTTTTAAATGTTTCATTTTAGATTGTCACTGACTCTGCCTCTGTGGAACGTTTATTGGCTAAAACTGATGTCCAGCGGCCACAGGTAGTAGAGTACTGTGTTGTCTGTGGAGACAAAGCATCAGGTAAGATGCCAAGCTACTTGGTTGAAAAGACACATTTGCTTAAACACTCACACAGTACTAATCTTTCACTGAAAGGCAAGTTTGTTGAAGATAAAAATAGAAGAAACTTTTTTGGTAGCAATGGGGATTCTTCAAGAAAGTTTTTAAAAAGCCTGACTTGATGTCAATATTGTAATAGTGATATTGCTTATTTTCCATAGACTTCCGGGCCCCTATGTGCACATTGTACCCTTTAGTCACATATGCAGTGAGAATATCTTCCAGAGCTCCCAGGGGCAGCATCAAAGAAATTGTGTTGCCTAACAATGGAATTTCATGGAGTGTTGAAGGAAGCAAAGTGGTACAACTAAAGAGAGAAGATCTAATTTTTGAAGTATTGGTTTGGCCTCAGAGCAAAAGAATAGAAGATAATGTCCAGGAAGATTTTAGACTGACTCAATCAAATGTTTAATACTTTTGATTCCATGGAAAATTCATTTGATTTTTTAAAAAATGGACTTAAGTTCAAAGGAAGTAAGGTGAAGAGCACAAGACTCACAGTGATTTTGGTTCTGCTCAAGATAGGACAAAAAAAGGATCTCTGGACAATGAATACAACAAATGTTCTGAAGAACAAATAGAAGCTTTCATTCATTTTTGTCTTTTTGACTGAACTTTCAGTTGGTTGACTCATTCTAATAAAAACGAGGTAGGGGATTTTCAAATCAAGATGAGGCTATGAATGGTACCAGTGTAATGCTTCAATGTACGAATTTATTGGGTGCAGATTTCTTCAGAAGGTGAATGCTAACTATCTAGATTTTGAATTGGTCAGTTTGTAGATTTCAGTAATTTGCTTGATTGAAAGTTTTGCATTTGTTTTTGTGTAATTCACAGGAATGTTTCTCCTGATTTGAGTTAATCCAAAAGGCACATAAATAGTGACTTTTTATAAAAACCAATTAACCACCATATTGTCAGAATAATTTGTCTTTCTTCTGCTTGAGTCATAGCTCTTCAGTTATTTTCCAGAATAAAAGAAACTTGAGAATACTAGGGTAATACTAATTCAATAAGTATTTATTTTTAAAAAGTTACACTTGACCATAGTTAGTGAGCATTTTTGAAGGAATAGGCAAAGAGCACTGACTTCTTTAAAGCTTCACAGTCAAGAATGAGAAATATTCAGGACTTTTTTCTCCCCATCCCCTATAAACTCTCTGGCTAAAGTTTGTCAAATTTGGCCTTATCATAAACCCTAAAATAATAAATAAATTTGTATGTTGATAAATTTGGACAAGAAATAAATAGTACTTTGAATAATTAAATTATACTCTGTATATCAAATGGAATATTTATACAACAATATAACTTTGTAAAATACAACCTTTTATTTAGGACTGAACAATAAAGCAATCATATTTTAAACTATTTATATAATGGTTAGGTTAAGCTCAAAGGTGGTAATTCAGCAGGTTCTGACTAGTTGTGGAGAACTAGTAGTGGAAATTTTGAGTAGTTCAGAGAACCAGCAAATACCACCTCTGACTGGTGATTTTACAGTATCCTTCCCCTGCCACTCCCACCAAGCCACGCCCACAGAACCAGTAGTAACAAATGTGAATCTCACCACTGGTTAAGCTTGTTTACTTTTATATAATTATTGAAATATGGACAAAACTATTTTTGAGATAGCCACTATTATTTTTGCATATTTATTTTGTATTCATATTGTTATTAATAGTAATTACAGGTAGTCCTTGACTTACAACCACAATTAAGCCCAAAATTTCCATTGCTAAGATGGTTATTAACTGAGTTTTGTCCCATTTTATAGCTTTTCTTGTCACTGTTGTTAAGTGAATCACTGCAGTTGTTAAGTTAATAACACAGTTGTGAATCTGGATTCCGCATTTGCTTCTCTGAAGGTCGCAATAGGTGATTGTGTGACCCTGGGACACTGCAGGCATAAAAAATACATGCCAGTGGCCAAGTGTCCAGATTTTAATCCCGTGACCATGGGGATGCTGTAACAGTCGTAAGTGTGAAACACAGTCATGTCACTTTTTTCAGTGCTGTTGCAACTTCAAACAGTCATTCAATGAATGGGTGTACATTGAGGATTACCTGTCTGTATAATTATTTCTTTGCTTCAGCTTTTCAAGGCAAAATTAGAGCATATTTTGCAAGAATCAACTTTGCAGGTACAAGCCATTACACTTGCACAACCAAATCTGGATCCGTATCAGAATATGCTCCAGACCTGAATAAATTCTGACAAGATTCTAGTTCTGTTTTCACAAGACTCGTAACGTCACAATGGAGTACTGAACAATAAATGTTTAGAGATATTTAGTTTAGAGTTAATTGTTGTATTCTTATTATTTTCTGGATTTGGTTGTTTTCCTTGCAGATATTTGATTACCAAACTAGGTAACTAACAATCACTATGCGGGACAAACATGTAGAAAATTGGTAGAACCCGTAGTGTCATGGTGAAAGATCCTTCATTTCTCAACAAATCCAATCACAATTTCAACTGGGAAACTTGATATTTGAGATTGTCAAATTCAAAGATGCCAGGGATTTCTTGGGTACTTTACACATTGACAAATCAACCATCAACAAGCAGAGATAAACCGTATTTACATACAGATATCCTCAACTTACAACCTGCCACTTAGTAACTTTTTGAAGTTACAGCAGGCTCCCCTAAAAGGACCCATTTCTGATGAATGCTCCCCTGCTGTCACATGATCATATGCTGGGCGCTCAGCAACTAGCCTGTATTGACAGCCATTTGCAGAGTACTGCAAATGAGTGAATTTTTTATTCATTTATTAATTTACATTTCATATTTATGAACCGTCCATGTCCCTCAAAGAGGGACATCAGGCGGCATAAAATAAAACATTAAAATATAAAACTATGTGAAAATTACAATGTTAAGGTTTTAAAATTAAAAATTATAAACATTTTTAAGGAGGCATGAATAATTACATCCTGTTAAAAATTAATTGACAAAGGTAAAGAGAGGTTTCTCATTATACCAACCAATCCCATGACTGTGTTCTCCTTTGAGCTCCCCACACCAGGGCAAGAGCCGTGTTTTACTTCTTTTTGGGAAGGCCAGGAGAGAGGGCCTGCTTCACCTCTGGGATAAGAATATTCCAAAGGGCGGGGACAATGGCAGAGAAGACTCTCTTCCTGCCAGTGGGAGTTCTTTAACTGATAGGATCTACAACATATCTTCCCTTTCTGATTGGGTGGTGCAGGCGAATGTGATGGGACAGAGCCGGTTCCATAAGTAGCCTGGCTCCATGCCATTTTTGCTGAAAACTCTACACTTACTTCTGGTTTCCAACAAAAAAGGACCATGGCAGTTACTTAGCAACTGACTCAAAAAAAACCTCATAAAAATAGTTCCAGTCACATACTGGCCCACTTTATGTATGCAGTCATAAATTGAGTTACAAAGTTAAATTGAGGATAGTTGTAACTGTTCAATTTAAAAGAAATAATCAAGAAATCCCCCCTAAAGTAGGAAATAGCATCAGATAAGCAGTCAAGAAAGAAACAGTACCCTAATTAAGGAACCATGAAGGAAGAAGCCACACCTCTCTCAATTGGTAGGCAGCGTGTCTGCATGTTTTGCTTTAAGTGACTGCATTAACATAACTTTGGCTGCTGGCTCTGTTAAAGATTTATAGTTTTTATATCTTGACTTTACATCATTCTGAGTTATTCACCATTCTGAGTGCTTTCGTGGTAACAAACAGATAAGGTATATGAATGAATGAATGTCATATAGTTATCAAGTTACGACTATTATTTCAGTTATTATTAAAAGTTATGCTGACATTGAATGAAAGGACCTCAAAGTTCCACCCACTGCAGTATCCCCACAATCATGTCACATCCCCAGTTCATGGGCAGCCTATGCTCAGCCGCTCCTTCTTCTGCTTCCTGTTTATTAAAGGGAGGTGGAATTATGTTGGAGTTATGATAACATCTGGGACTACTTGAATTGCTGTTGCTAAATGATAGGGTGTTATCACATCACTCTTTACAACTATCAGTTACCACAATCTGAGCCACAGTTGCCATCGTAACTGAAAGACACTATACGTGGCTTCTAACTGGCATATGAACCAAATATATCTCAGCTTAATTACTGCAATAACATAAAACAGTGCTACTATGATGAAGAACCTAAAAAAATCCAGGAAAGCCCTTTGATTTACAAAAATTAAATTTCATAAAAATTATAAGATTAAAAGCAAACTGACAGAACCATTGAACAGTGAGTATTGCATAAATAAAAATTGTTTTAAAATGTACGTTTTTATTGTAATCATAGTTTCTTAGATTTCCCCCCTCTTTTTTAAGGTCGTCATTATGGTGCTGTCAGTTGTGAAGGATGCAAAGGCTTTTTTAAAAGAAGTGTGAGAAAAAATCTGACATATAGTTGCCGTAGCAACCAGGATTGTATCATCAATAAACACCACAGGAATCGTTGCCAGTTTTGTCGGCTCAAAAAATGCCTTGAGATGGGAATGAAAATGGAATGTGAGTCTACAGTCCATAACATGTTTCTTTTCTATCAAAAATAAAGGGTAGAAGTTTGGTAATTTCTATGATTAAAATTATTTCTACTATTTGATGTACTGTTTGAATAGTCCCAGTCAAACTCTTTTTGACCCTAAGCTTTGGCTGAGCTTTACATTTAAATCTTCAAATGTTCAGAGGTTTGTGCTGTAAATGAAACAGTAAAAAACATATAAAGAATGGTTGCTGGAACTGGGTACGTCTAGTCTCATGAAAAGAAGGACTAGGAGTGACATGATAACAGTGTTCCAATATCTCAGAGGCTGCCACAAAGAAGAGGTAATCAAGCTATTCTCCTACCAGAGGGCAGGACTAGAAGCAATGGATGGAAACTAATCAAGGAGAGAAGCAATTTAGAACTAAGGAGACATTTCCCAACAGTTAGAACAATTAATCAGTGGAACAATTTGCCTCCAGAAGTTCTGAATTCTCCAACACTGGAAGTTTTTAAGAAGAGATTGGACAACCATTTGTCTGAAGTGAAGGGTTTCCTGCCTAACCAGGGGGTTGGACGAAAAGACCTCCAACTCTATTCTGGCCTTCTAACTCTATTCTATTTCCAAAGTGTTTCAATTGGTATATTGATTGATGGAAATGTGATGCTATTCAAAATCAAAATGATTATTCTGATTTGGGAGAGTTTATATCTTGAACATGGCAGTGTATTTAAAAAAAGATTAATGGACAAGCTGAAAGGATCAATTCTAATAGCAGAACTGGGGAATGTATCTGCAGTACAGGGTAAAATAAAGAATCTCTAGTGTTAAGTAAATCACTAACATCTTGATTGTTCAGATCAAGAGCAAAGACAGGATGTGTAATGTCTGACTGGTGCTAAGAAAGTCCATTTGTTTTTGGAAAAGCATCTCTGAAACAACCATGACCTGGATGGTTGAGAATCTCTATAAGACATAAACCCCAAATTTGAAGTTTCAGGAGTTCCTTCTACCATGCACTTCAGGCACTCGGTAATGGCCACATTTACAGTTGTCTGCAGTGTCCCATGATTATGTGAATGTGTTTTACAACAGTTTTGCTGAAAACCAACATTTACTTCCAGTTTTTTTGCAAAACCGTGCCCATAGCAAATCATTGGTTTGCTTAACAACTGCAGATTCATTTCATAACCACAGTGATTCACTTTACAACTGCTGCAAAAAACATCATAAAATTGGACTGGTAATGTAACTGACCATTTCCCGACTATCACAAGTTACAACTGGGACTACTTGTACTTGTGTCAGTTTCAGCTTACTTCACTATAAATTGGGATTCTCTGGAAAAATGCTGAGTCACCAATACTTTGGTTGTTTCTATATGTCCTTTGAATTTAACTGTATTTCATAAATGTCTGTCTAGTGTGATACACTGTTCAAGTTGATTCACAATGGTACACTAGTTAACTGATATTGATCTTAACATTGATACAAGATTACACTTAATATCATTACTAATTGTTTTAGGATTTCCCCCCTGAATTTAAAATGTTATATTTGTGCTTTATTGCGTTCTGAGACTACAAATACATTTCTCTTTTTGTTGTTATGATTTTTTATTTCTTCATTTTTTTCTTGGTTGTGTTTTTAAATATCTGTCAAAATCAAATTAAAAAGTTCAAAAAAGCTTAGTGTCATTAGTATAATGATAGAAAACATCCCCAGACAATATAATCCTATGTATCAGAACCACAGGATGAAATAGAGTCAGTATAGACCACATCTTTGGTTAAAATGAAATTTAAATGTGAATTAATGCTTTTAAGAATCTTATGTGTTGCAGAGATTTAAACCTGTGTATTTTTGTGTTGTGATGTAGCTGTACAGAGTGAAAGGAAGCCTTTTGATGTACAACGTGAGAAGCCAACCAACTGTGCTGCTTCAACAGAAAAAATATACATTAGAAAGGATTTAAGAAGTCCTCTAATAGCAACCCCAACATTTGTTGCAGATAAAGATGGGGCTAGGTAAGTAATGAATGTATCTTTAAAGCCCTTTTAGAGTTAAATATTTAAGTTGTGGAAACATATCAATATTTTTCAGGAAATTACTAAATTAAATAGAAACTAGTTTTATTTCTTTATAAATTGAAACACTATTTTTATTTTACTTATTAATTTTGCCCAACATTAAAACACAGAATAACAAATAATAAGTGAAAGAAACAAAATATTAATGTATGAGAAAGATTTCATTTTCATGTACTCTTTTCATTTATTTTAGAACTATTTTCTTGTATGTATGGGTATAGTATATCTTTGAAATAAGACCATCCACAAATATGTAGACTCTCAAAATTTTCATATCTTATTCTTAAATGGATTTATCCATGATGGTGTGTGTATATATATATATATATATATATATATATATATATATATGTGTGTGTGTGTGTGTGTGTGTGTGTGTGTGTGTGTGCGCGCGCGCGCGCGCTGTTCAGCTTCATTCGGGTATTATCCGACGTCATTGTAGTGCTTTTAAAGTTGTAGCAACGTTTCAGCAGAATCTCATCTGCCATTATCAGGCTTCTGTATTGAGTTTGTATGTGGGTCAGGGTCTCACAGCTGTTGGTTTTAAATTTGAGGCTAGCCTATTATTGTGGCAGGATTTTTTTTTTTCTACATCCTGATTGGTTGGGAGTCTTGGTCTGTGTTTATTGGACTTGGAGTTTGTTTGATTGGTGTTTCTGGTTTCTTCTGTCTGTTTTGTGGCTTTGATTGGCTGGCAACACTCTGTTTCTGTATTGGAGGCTTTCAGTGCAGCTTGGCTTCGTGTGAAAGGATGGCTATTATCTGCTATCATTGGCTGGCAACATTGTGTTTCCTGTATTGGAAGCTTTTGGTGCGACTTGGCTCCAAGTAAATGGATGGCTATCATTTATTAGGAAGCTAGGTTTCATCTGGGTGCCTGCTTGGGAGTGCTTGAGCTGGAGGTATCGGGGGATCTGTTTGTGCCCAGGTGTTTGCCGGGCTTGTGATGTGGAGATTTTTTTTCTTTGAGAGTGCAGGCTTTCAAATGATTGACAGTCTGGTGGAATCATCTCTTCTATTCATGCTTTCAGGTCTTTTTTCAATCTCTATGGCTTCTCTAATAATTCTGTGGCTGGGGTTTTCTATAGTAGCTAGGATTTTGGTGCCTTTGAAGTTGATGCTGTGACCTGTGGCTTTCATGTGTTGGACTAGTGAGGAAATGTGTTCCAGCTTTTTTACTGCATTTTTGTGTTCATCTAGGCGGGTACTTATTCTTCTATTGGTCTGTCCAATGTATGTGGCTGGGCATGATGCACAGGGAACTTCGTATATGCCTTGGTTTTCCAGGTCAATTTTATCTTTGAGGTTTTTAAGGATAGCTGCTATTTTTTTCTCTGTTTTGAAGGCAGTCTTGATGTGATGCCTGTGTAGTATCTTACTGATTTTGTCTGTAGTACCTCTTATTTAGGACAGGACAGCTGTTCCAATAGGTCTGTTCATCTTCTAGGTCTCTATTATGGTTTAGTATGTTTTTGTGGATCAAGCCGGTGATTTTGCTTTTGTGGAAGCTGTTGGCTGTCAGTACTTTAGTTAGGGTGCATAGTTCAGTTTTTATGTGTATCTTGTCTGCCAGGCGTTTGGTTCTGGCAATTAGTGTTTTGGCCACGGAATTTATCTGTGCTGGGTGGTGGTGGGATTGGGCATTGAGGTGTAGTGGTTGGTGTGTGTTTTCTTCTGGTATACGGTGTGTCCTAGTGTGCCATCTGTTTTTTTTGTAGATTAGTACATCTAGGAATGGTAGTTGTTTGTTTCCGTTTCCATGGTGAACTTGATTTTGAGGTGTGTGCTGTTTAGGTGTGTTAGGAAATTGCTTAGGTTTTCTTTTCCATGGGGCCAAATCACAAATGTGTCATCGATGTATCTTCACCATAGTTTGGGTTTGTGGGTGGCATTAGCCAGGGCTCTGTATTCAAATTCTTCCATGAACAGGTTTGCAATGACGGGTGACAGTGGTGATCCCATAGGGGCTCCTTCAATTTGCTTGTATCTTTGTCCTTTGTATATGAAATATGTATTGGTTAAGCAGTGTTCTGTTAGTTCCATGAGGTCTTTAGCTGGTTGGTATTTATTTTTGATGATTTCAAGAGTTTCTTTTATCGGGACTTGAGTGAATAGTGAAACCACGTTGAAACTTACAAGCAGATCTTCTTGTTCCACGTGTAGATCTTTGATCATTCTAAGAAGTGGTATGAGTTTTGTACATATGAAGCTGCGGTTTCAGCATGGGGCTGTAGTTGTTTTGCTAAGTGTTTAGCTAGGTTTTGTAGTGGTGCTCCTTTGGAGCTGACTATGGGTCTGAGAAGTATGCCTTCTTTGTGTATTTTTGGGAGGCCGTATAGTTTGGGGCCTCTGGAAGATTTTTCTCTTGGGATGATCGTCTTTTGGATTTCTTTGCTTATGTGGCTGGTTATAATTTTCTTCTTGGTTAATTTTTCCAGATATGTGGTTGGGACCATGTTTATAGGTTTGTGTGGAGTCTTGGAGTAGATCTGTTAATTTTGTTTCGTAGTCTTTTCTATCCATTACTACTGTGGCATTCCCTTTGTCTGCTGGAAGTATGATTATGCTGTTATCTTTTTTTAGGGCTTGTAGCGATTTGAGTTCTTCTTTGTGCAAGTTGCTTTTGGGTGGTTTGTTTGTGCATAGGATGTTGGTAACCTGGTGTCTTATTCTGTCAGCTTCATCTGTATTTAATTTAGTTAAGCTGGATTCTACTGCATATATGATGGATTCTGTGGGGATTTTTTTGGGTGCTATAGCATAATTGAATCCTTGGGTTAGGACATCTGTTTCTGTTTTGGTGAGTTCTCTGTTGGAAATGTGATATATTAATTGTTTCAGGTGTTGTTGTGAGTTGTTGGGGGTTTTCTTGTCATGTTCTAATTTCTTTAGTTTCTTTTAGAGTTTTTCATTTTTGTAAGTGGTTTCAGTTTCAGCTCTCCAAGTTGTAAGTTGTTTTATCTTATCCCAAAGTAGAGGGTGGATTTTGCTGCTCAATTCCAGGTGTAGTGCTAGCAAATCTTTGTTTAACTGATCCAATTGGAATCTCTTACTGTGGAGCTCGTTCCTGATTAGAGCTATTTCAGTTCTTTTCAGGATACGTTTAGTAGCTGCTGTGCTGTGATGAAATGTTAATTTGAAGCAGGTTGGTGTTGCATTGTTGTCTCTGCAGCTGCGTAGAAATTTCAGGTCACATAATATTCCTGCTCTTTTAACTTCCAGCTTCTCATAGGTTTTGGTCTGGCTATTTATTTCCTCCCCATAGAGGTCTGATATTTGTTTTCTTAAGTTTTCGCGGGTACTTACATGTAAGCTGTTCATCTTTGTTAGGGTATTTTCCCACGTCCTTGTATTTTCCCACGTCCTTGTGCTTTTAAAGTTGTAGCAACGTTTCGGCAGAATCTTATCTGCCATCATCAGGCTTCTGTATTGTGTTTGTCTGTGAATCAGACTTTCACAGCCGTTTCAGTTTTAAATTTGGGGCTGGCCTATTGCTGTACCGGAATGTTTTTTTCTTCATCCTGATTGGTTGGGAGTCTTGGTCTGTGTTTATTGGTCTTGGAGTTTGCTGTGTTCTGCTTGATTGGTGTTTCTAATATCTTCTGTCTGTTTTGTGGCTTTTTTTGTGTCTTGATTGGCTGGCAACATTGTGTTCCTGTATTGGAGGCTTTTGGTGCAGCTTGGCTCCGAGTAAATGGATGGCTATCATATGTTAGGAAGCTAGGTTTCATCTGGGTGCTTGGTTGGGGTGTGTTTGAGCTGGAGGTATCAGGGTGAGTCTGTTTGTGCCCAGGTGTTATATAATTAAAAATACCAGAACTATCGCCAAAACCGAACACTTCAACAACAGAATAGTCAGAGGAGCCATAGAGATAGAAAAACGCCCACACAGCATGAATAAACGAGATGATACCTCCCACCTACCAACCATTTGGAAACCTGCCCTCATTAATAAACGAGTACCTAACATGAAGAATGACACCAGACCCACGCCCACGAGGGCCACACAAGATGCTACCACCACACTTCCACGTGGAAAAAAGACTCACACCCACACAGAAGATGAGACACGACCACGGACCAGAAGCCGTACCACAGCTGCATCACTACCCGCTTCAAACCCCTCCGACCCATACATGAAGCGAACTGACACCCACCATGAAGATGTGGCACGACCACGAACGCGAAGCCAAACAACAGGATCACAGCTCACTAGGTCATATCCCCCAGCAACGAAGACTAACCTGAGCACAACCAAGCCCCCACCTGAACAGAACACACCCCCAGCTAATCAGAACACAACCAACCCCCCTACCAATCAGAACATAACCAAACCCCCAACCAATGAGAACACACCCCCAGCCAATCAGAACACAGCCAAGCCACCACCCAATCAAGTCATACCCCCACTAGCAGTTAAAAGGAAGAAGCAGCTGCAAGCTCACATTACTCTGAGAAGCACAGAGCCGAAGAAACAAGTCTGAAGATGATGAATGAGACTTCATCGAAATGTTGCCTAGATACTTCCAATTTTACGTGCGAGAAAACCCAAATAACCAAAGATCCACATACATACATACATACATACATACATACGTATGTGCATACATACATATGTATATGCAGCCGTCCCTTCACACGGAGCCAAGCTGCACTAAAAGCCTCCAACACAAGAACAGACTGTTGCCAGCCAATCAAAGCCACAAAACAGACAGAAGAAACCAGGAACACCAATCAATCAAACTCCAAGTCCAATGAAATAGGTCCAGGCTCCCAGCCAATCAGAATGAACCAGCCTCAAATTTAAAAACCAGGAGCTGTAAGACCCACATCCATACAGAAGCCTGATGATGGCAGATGAGATTCTGCTGAAACGTTGCTACAACTTTAACAGAACTAC
>BLBF01000003.1:32303539-32356262 GCA_015471245.1 Laticauda colubrina | reverse complement strand
TATATGCTGTTTAGCTTCCTTCGGGTATTATCCCACGTCATCGTAGTTCTGTTAAAGTTGTAGCAACGTTTCAGCAGAATCTCATCTGCCATCATCAGGCTTCTGTATGGATGTGGGTCTTACAGCTCCTGGTTTTAAATTTGAGGCTGGTCCATTCTGATTGGTTAGGAGCCTGGACCTGTGTTCATTGGACTTGGAGTTTGATTGATTGGTGTTCCTGGTTTCTTCTGAGGATGGCCTGGTTTCTTCTGAGGAAGCCTGAGGATGGCAGATGAGATTCTGCTGAAACGTTGCTACAGCTCTAACAGAACTACAATGACGTGGGATAATACCCGAAGGAAGCTAAACAGCGCGCACACACACACACATACACACACACACACACACACACACACACACACACACACACACACACACACACACATATATATATATATATATATATATATATATATATATGCTTCAAGAGAAAATAAACACTGTATATACTCATAGATAAGCCCATCCAAACTCATTATTTTGGATGTATTATGGCACCTAATATTCCGGCCTTATCTGCAAGTATATACAATGCAATATCTAAAGTATTGCTAGAGAGAGAGAGAGAGAAACCAGTGTTTTTTTGCTTTTTTTGTGAGAACCATGTTAAGACATGAACCTGAAATATGTCTATCTACCTTGTGTAAAGGCAATTTAGCCTATGATTTACACTCATAACTAAAACTTATCCGAAGGGTTTAAATCAACAATTAAAAATGCAGTGAGGTTGTATGAATCTTTCCATTGAGAAATTCCATGTGTTTAAAGAGTAGTAATATAAAAAATTCCTTTCATTAAAAAAAATCATATCTTTGACATTCTGAGTCAGAGGTGAAGACAAAAACACATTTATATATTTAAACAATTTATTTATCTGCATATTTTATTGCTACAACTTTGGGAAGCAGACAATAAATTAAAACCAAAACCAGCAGAACAATTCAAAATAATGGGGAAAACTACAGCAACAATTGTATACCAGGTGCCAGAGATTCAAATAAATGATTTAATCTTGCATTTGATAGTGAACAAATAAGCAACATATAGACCAATTAACTGCGCTCATCAAACATTCCAGTTCAAATTCATGAGAAAACAACTCCTGTAGCATCTTACAGAAAGCCAAGAAGATTGGGATCTTCTTGAGGATTGGGACCAAGAAAGATTGGGAGTTTTCAAATACTTTTTAAGGGCAGTCCTGTGTAATGTGCATTGCAGTTGGAAATGACTAGGGCATGAGTGACATTGACCAGAGGGTCTTGATCTAGGATCAGGCGCAACTAATACACAGGACATAACTGCAAAAAGATCCTCCTAGCCACAAATATATGTGCTTTAAGCAGGCACAATGAGTCTAGGAGGATCCTCACATCAGAAACATCTGGGGCAATGCTACTCCACCTACCAAAGATTGCATATTCCTAGAATTGTCAGGCCCCCAAACCCAACACCACTCAACCTTGCCAGGATTGAACCGAAGCCTGTTGTTCCCCATCTAGACTCTTGACAGCCTCGGGCAGTGGGATAAGAAATTCATGGCAACATTTAATTCACCAGGACAGACATATATATAATTGGATATCATCAGCATGTTGATTATACTGCACCCCATAGTAACAGAAGTGATTACCTAGTATTCTCAAGTAGAGCTGAATAAGAACAGAGACAGCATTAAAGCCCGCAGCACCCCAATAATAGGGGCCAGAGGTGGAATCTTTCCTACCCAATCACTACCAACTGGTATTGAGCTGGAAAAAGGAGATGGACCAGCATAACACTGTACTAAAGGCAGCAGCAATCAAATTGGGCTTTGCCAGAGATCATGTGACTAGTGCTTTTTTTCATCTCTTTCCTATGTCTGAATATCTATCAAAAGGCATCCAGATAATCCACTTCATCCGAAGTCCTATGAAGCTGCTACCCAACCACTTTCTCAGCGATCTTCCCCAAATAGAGGAGGTTAGGTAGTGGATGAAAATTGTCCAGTATAGGTCGTTTTGTTTAACAACATGGTCACTTAAGAACTGTTCGAAGTCTCAATGGACTCATAAAAAAGTACTTTCAACCCATCCTCAAAGTTATGATCACTCATTTCCTCCACCTCCATTGGTCATATAAATGCATTTTAGGCACTTGGCAGCTGGCTCACATTAGCCCTTGTTGCACAGTCTCATGGTCATGTGACTACAATTTGTAATTTTTGCTATTTTCCAACAGAAAATAGCAAAAGAAACACCCATTGGATGTTGTAGATTCATTTAATGACCACATGATCTGTTTAACAATTGTAAATATGGTTGTAAAATTGAGTGAGGCCATATGACCTGTTTAACAACCATAATTAACACCAAAATTCCAGGCTCAATTTTGGTTATAAGTCAAGGACTGCCTGTATTATGAGGTCTTGAGAAGGGGGTAAACAAGGCCTCTTTAAAGGAATAGTCAGGGGGAAATTGACCATTGTTGGAACCCACTTGACAAGAGTGCCCTGCAAGCTGTTTTAACAAGCCAAGAGGGACATGGATCTCAAGAGGGTGGATGTGACTGAGTCCACATCCAAAAGACTTGTCCCTGTTTTGCTAGAATTGTTTTCTTAATTCTTCTGCCAGTTCAATATAATTTCTGCAAAAGCAAAACCAGAAAGAATTTTAACCAACAATTTCAGAAATCCCAAAAATATGGATTGCAATGTTATTGTTAATGATGAAACAACGGAATATTGTGGTCTTTATTAACATAATGTTGTTTTCCTTATATTTATCCTCTTGCACAGATCAGCCAGTCTTCTGGATTCAGGGATGCTTGTAAATATTCAACAGCCTTTAATACGGGATGATGGTACAGTGCTACTTGCTACAGATCCCAAGGTAGCCTTCCTTAGATTTAATTGCACAACTCATGTTTTCCTGCTTTTCCTCATTGCTATCTTATTGTACATGAAGAATTTATATATTAATAGATCATTTCTGCCAAGAAATATATTTGATATTAAGATCCTTGACTGATGTCATTTGGGATTAGAATTTCATAGCTAAGCAATGTGGTCATAAAGTTTGACCACATTGTGTAGCAATGGCAATCTCTGCTATCCTGGTTGTTAACCAAATCTCATGGCGATTAAGAGAGGCAACTTCCTGCTGGCTTCCCACAACCAACTCAGTGGGGAAGCCAGCAGGTAGTTTCAAGTCCCAAGTAGCTAGTTAGCATCCCAGAGGCAGGCAGCAAGGCTTGGGGGGTTTATGAGAGGGCGAGGGAGGTATGGCAAGACTTGAGGAGAGTGCATAGAGATGTGTGAGGCTGCAAGGCGAAATTGCATACAGGTGCAGTGCAGGTCTGGAGAGGGTGTACACAGATGTTTAAGTGGCTGATAGAACATAAGGGTAGAGGGACTGGAAGATTTAGACCAGTGAATTGCACTGGTCTTGTTGGCTTCTCCACTGAATTTCTGGGTACATTGACAGGGAAAGTTACCAACAATGACCGCATGATCATGGAGTGCTGCAACTGGTCATTAGTATGACTTGTTTGCCAAGATTGTAGTTATGTGGGTGCAGGGGTGCTGGGACAATGAGAACTCTGAGGACACTGGCCGCTAAACAAAGCAGTCGTAAGTTGAGCACTATTTGTTCAGACAATAGAATAGTAATGAAAACTAGGTCTGGCTTTATAAACCTCCTGATATGTATTATATTATTTGGTTGATTACATTTCCTAGGCCTTTCATTGTAATTTTATTCTCTTTTTAATTTCGTATCTGTATTAGGAAGCAGGCACAGATTATATTTAAAGAAACTCAATCATTTAATACACTGTTATTTTGTGTTTTTAGGCTGAAACAAGCCAAGGTGCTTTGGGAACACTAGCAAATGTTGTAACATCACTTGCCAGCCTTAACGAATCTCTTAATAATGGAGATACTTCAGAAATTCCACAAGAAGACCAATCTGCAAGTGAAATTACTAGGTCTGTGCTTCATATTAGAAATGTTTCTAATTGGTCTCTCTGACTATAAAATAATTAATAATAAATATTGCCCTGTATTTAAAATTCATTCTCATGTTAAACTTAAGAATCAAGCTAACTAATATTTCTTAGCGAAGTTGAACATTGAAAAGTAGTTAAGAAAAACAGGACAAAAACAAAATGTTGTATGCTATGTAAAAAAACAATTTGCCTTTTGGAATTATAATTTCACATCTTTTTAAATCATCGGCAGCTGATTTTGGTATCATTGTGCAAAATGTATCTGAATTTATGATACACATAAGTGTACTTATAGTATTGCAGTGTCAAAGAATCCTGTTCACATTTGAATCTATTCCATATCATTATTTTGCACTCCGTTTTCGTTTATCCCCATCAAATAATCATGAAAGTATTTTTATGTGCTTGAAAACCCTGGCAATTTTCCTAAAGCTGCAAATAAATTCCTGTTTGGGGGTTGATGATTGATCGATGGACAAAATTTCAATAGTTTTATTTTATTTCTCACTGATAAATGTAATATAAAAAGCATGATGTATGATATATATGTATGATATATTACTTTAATTTGCAGGGCATTTGATACTTTGGCTAAAGCACTTAATACTACAGATGGTGCCACAGCACAGAATCTAGCCGATGGGATGGATCCTGCGGGTGGTGGAAATATTCATGTCATCAGTAGGGATCAGTCCACTCCGATTATTGAAGTTGAAGGACCTCTCCTTACAGATACTCATGTGACATTTAAGGTCTGGCCTTGATTTGGTTTATCATTAACTACTTCCTTGTAAATATGAGTTCTCACAATGTATTAAATCAAATCACATTACATTCTTAACTTACTGTTTGAAACCAATCAGTGTTTGCTTATTAAAAGGATAAAATACTATTGCCAAATGCTACCATTCTGTAATTTTTTTTTGAAAAAAATGTTCTCTCTATATAGGTACTGCATTTTAAATTTTTCTGATGTTGAACCATTATATTTAATTACAGGTAGTATTTGACTTACAACCACAATTAAACCCCAAAGTTCTTTTGCTAAGCGAGACATTTGTTAAGTGAATTTTGCCCCATTTTACAACTTTTCTTGCCACAGTTGTTCAGTGAATCCCTGTAATTGTTAAGTTAGTAGCACAGTTGTTAAATGAATCTGGCTTCCCCATTGACACTGCTTGTCAGAAGGTCAAAAAAGGTGATCAATGATCTGGGACACTGCAACCGTCATAAAAATGAGTCAATTGCCAAGTGTCTGAATTTTGATCATAAGAACATGGGGTTGCTGCAATGGTCATAAGTGTGAAAAATGGTGATAACTCACATTTCTTCTTTGGGATTTTTTGTTTTTTGATATGCTTTTTTTTTTTTTTTGATGAAAATTCTCAATTGGATTAAGGTGTTGAAGAACCTGAAGAATTACTTTTATATTTTTAAATTCTTTTTTATTTTTTGCTCTTTTTAAACTTTTTTTATTCTTCTCCTTCCTTTCTACCTAATCATTGATTGGATTAAGGTTAAGAAGAACCTGAAGAATTTTTTTCTCCTTTTTCTTTATCATTATTGGGTTTTTCTCTCTACCATACTTATTTTTTATTTTGCATTATAATTGGTTATTTCATAATTGGATTAGGGTTTAGAAGAACCTGAAGATCCCGAATTGTTTAAAATAAGTAGGAAGTTTATAGCTTCTGGCTCCTCAACTTCTACTTCCGCCTCCCCACCATCTGGAGGACAACGTTCAATTCAGACAATATTAAAGCAAGATAAAGATAAAGAAAGAGTGACTCTACAGATGATTATGCAAGGAATCCAAGGCCTTAAAATAAAATCAGATACCACTGAAAAAAGAATAGAAAACATTGAGCAAAGAACAGAGAAAACTGATGAAAAGGTGGAGAATATTCAACAAATGATGGTGAAGTATGATGAGAGATTCCAAAAAATTGAAGAAGATAAACAGACAAGAAGATTGGAGATACCGATATCAGATTAACAGTGGTTGAACAAGATAAAAGTGGGATACTGAAATGGGAGATGGACAGATCAGAATTCTATCTCAGATTTCAAAACATAGAGGAAGAAAAAGGACAAAATTTAGCTGAGATAATGATAGAAATATTGGCTGAAGCGGAAATAAGAGAAGATGATGGATGGAGTAGATGAGGTATACTGAGTTTTTACAAGATATGCGATGAGAAATAACCTACCAAGAGAAGTTCATATCAGATTTACAAAAAAAGCCATTAAAACACAAATATATTACAAGTGGTAAGAGAGAAAACATTGAAATACAAAGGCAAGGAAATTGTGGTTTTAAAGCAAATACCCAGAAGAGTGAGAGAGATGAGAAGACAATGTCGATTTTTGACTAAAATGCTATAGAAAAAAGAGGTGAATTATAGATGGCTAATCCCAGAAGGGTTAATATTTACATGGCAAGAACAGAGATATAGAATTGACTCAATCGAGAAAGCAGAATTATTTTATGCAGAATTTTTTGGAAGGAGAGAGGAGGAGGCAGAAAAAGAGATTTTACTAATTGAATTTCAAGACAACCAAATGGAGACTGAAAAAGAAGAAGGCGCAGTAGGGGGATCGGTGGAGACTAAGGAACAACGTGAACGAAGATCTACGAGAGCTGCCAAACCTAATTATAAAGCATAATTATGGAAGAGAAAAAACTGATTACAATGAATATAAATGGACTTAATTCAGCTGTTAAAAGAAAGAAAATTTTTTCACAGATTAGAAAACTAAAATTTGATACAATTTGTCTACAAGAAGTACATATTAAAAAACAATATAAACAATTGTTGATACAGCCAAAATTAGGGAAAATATTTACTTCTTTGACTCAATGTAAGAAAAGAGGAGTGGTTTTATATATGAAAGAGACCATTTTAGCAACATTGATTTATACTGATGAAGACGAAAGAGTATAATGGACAATAATACGAAAACACTCTTGATTGCAATTTACGCTCTGAATGATAAACAAGAAGAATTTTATTAAAAAATTTCACATGAAAATAATTAAACTGGACTATGTCAATATAGTTATGATGGGAAATTTCAATGGAATTGTAGACAATAAACTGGACTATATAACGACAACAACAACAAAGCAAAATGGGAAGACTATCCCCAAAACCTTTTTTTAAATGAAAGATGAAATAAATTTAAAAGATATATGGAGAGAAAGAAATGTTAAAACCAAACAATACACTTTTTACTCAAATAAACATTTAACATGGTCCAGAATAGATATGATTTGGATTTCAACAGAATTAATATCTAATATTCAAGAAACAAATATCGAAACAAGTACTTGGGCAGACCACAATCCAATGACAATTAAATGGAAAGGACAAAAAAGAAGATCAAGATGGACGTTAAATAATACTATTCTAAAGGAGAAGGATTTTATACAGCGGATGGATAAAGAATTGCCTTTTTTCTTTAGAGAAAATAAAAAAGAAGATACTTCAATCCAGAACGTATGGGACACAATGAAGGCATATGCTAGAAGCTTGATAATAGACTACACAAGGAAAAGAAACATGAGGAAAAGGCAAGCCACTGAAGCTTTAGAAGACGAGTATAAAAGACTCGAAAAAGAACTACAGAAAACGCCACAGAAAAAAGACATTAAGCTAAAACTGGATACAATTAAACATAAAATGAGTTTAATAGAGAAAGAAGAATTAGCACAGAAAATTAGAAGTGCTAAACAGAATTATTTTGAGGATGCAAACAAACCAGGTAGATGGTTGGCATACAAATTGAGAAAGGAAAAAGAATCAAGGAAAATACCGCAGTTCATAGATGATCAAGGTCAAGTTTGCCACAGCAATAAAGAGAAGAAGGAAATCATTCAAGACTTTTATGGGAAATTATATGAGCAAGAGAACATTGATGAGGAAAGAGTTAAACAGTATTTACAGAATGCTAATCTACCTAAGATACCTAAAGAGACTGAAAAAATGTTAGAAAGCAATATAACCATGATGGAGTTAACTGAAGCACTTAAGAAACAAAATAATGGGAAGGCACCAGGCCCAGATGGACTTCTGGCAGAATTCTATGAAACATTACAAGAATCGTTGAACCTCCCATTGCTAGAAGTCATGAACGAAGTTATGTTAAAAAATAAGATACCTAAAACATGGTCAGAAGCCTACATTATACTCATTCCAAAAGAAGAGACTGATCCATTACAAATTAAGAATTATAGACCCATTTCTTTATCAAATGCAGATTATAAAATTTTTGCTTCAATATTGGCAGAGAGACTCAAAAAATATTTAAATAATTTTATTCATTCTGACCAAAATGGATTTCTGCCAAAGAGACAAATTAAAGATAATATGAGAGTAATATTGGACACTTTGGAATATTATGAGGCTCACCCCGAAAAACAAATGGTTTTGATATTTTTAGATGAACAAAAGGCATTTGATAATGTGAACTGAAGATTCATGTTATTATTATTGGAACAGATGGGCTTTGCCAGAAAATTTATTCATGCAATACAAGCCATATATTATAAGCAAACGGCAAAGTAATGATAGAGGGAAAATTAACAGACTCTGTTAAGCCTGGGTTCCCCAACCAGGGTTAGGTAGACAAGCTAAACAGAATGTGCAGCGTTAGTCAGATAGGCACACAGATAAATGAGTGAGCTAAGCTTGTATGTTTATTAACATACAGTAAAAATAACAGATACGCTTGTGCTATCAAGAATATATTTTATTCCAGTATAAGTTTATGGCATAGTCAAAAACAGTCCAATATTCATTTACCATGTAGTCAGTCCATTCAGGGATATTCAGTTAGCAAAGTCCATGTAGAATATCCTAGGTCAGTTCACATTAATCAGTCCTTTGTTGTCTCTCCCGTTCGAGCAGTGCAGTCTTGATTCCAAGCAGTAATCAGGGATCATCAAAGCCAGAGAGAGTGAGCAAGCTGTAGCCTTGCTACTTTTATAGTGTTTTTCATAACCACTCCCACAGTTGCTATTTCACAGTTAAAGCTGCATACACTAACTATGATTCATAGTTATTATTTCACCTAAACCAGTTAGGGTGAACAATGTTATCCCTAACAGACTCTATCAATATAAGAAAAGGTACAAGACAAGGTTGCCCACTATCACCTTTGCTTTTCATATTAACTCTAGAAGTGTTAAATAGAAACATTAGAGACGAAAAGAGTATAAAAGGAATGAAAATTAAAAAGGAAGAATTTAAATTGCAAGCTTTTGTGGATGACTTGGCCTTTATTTTGGAAGACCCTCTAGAAACAGCACCAAAACTATTGGAAAAGATAGAGGCATATGGCAAGGTGGCCGGCTTGAAAATAAACAAAGATAAGACAAAGATTTTGACAAAGAATATGTTACTAAGACAAAAAGAAGAATTGGCAGATGTATTGAAAATTCAAGTCAAAAATAAGGTTAAGTACTTGGGGATACATTTGACAGCAAGATGTAGTACATTAAAAGAGAACAATTACATTAAACTTAAACAAGAGATAGCACTAGACTTGACAAAATGGAAAAACCTACAATTGTCACTAATAGGGAGAATTTCAACAATCAAAATGAATATTTTACCCAGATTTCTATATTTGTTTGAAACAATACCAGTTAGGCTTGGAAAGGACTACTTTGAAGATTTAAACAAAATTGTGTTGAAATATGGCAAGGTAAGAAAGCGAGAATAAAGTTAAAACTCTTACAAAATGCTAGAATTAGAGGAGGATTTGGTCTACCTAATTGGGAGTTGTACTACCAAGCTACAAACTTGACATGGGTTAAGGAATGGATAACATTAAGAAATACTAGATTGACATTAGAAGGACATGATTTGTTGTTGGGGTGGCATTCCTTTTTATGGTATAAGGGAACTAAAATACAGGGTTATTTTAGAAGACTTCATATATGGGAGTCTCTGTGGTTAAATTGGGAGAAGATTAAAAGACAATGTTATTTGAAAATTCCAGTCTGGTTAACGACTATTGAAGCATTTTCTTATCCTATAACATATAAGAAGGAACAAACAGTTAGATATTTTGAATGAAAAGGGTGAACTTAAATCGATGCAAAAACTAGAGGAACAAGGTATAAAGATGAATTGGTTTTCTTATGCGCAAATACATTCAAGGTATGAAAAAGACTTTTAAAACAGAAGGTTTGTATAATAAATTGACTGATTTAGATAAGATTTTGACAGGTACTGATTAAAAAACTGTATGGATATTTATTAGAAATTAAACTAGAAGAAGAACAAGTTAAAGAAACTATGATTGGTTGGGGGAGGAATTTTGGATATGGGATTGATCTAGAGAAATGGCAAAAATTGTGGTCTCAAAATTATAAAATGACAATGTCAACAGCATTTAAAGAAAATTTGTATAAGATGTTTTACAGGTGGCATTTTCCCCCCGACAAGTATAGCAAGAATGTTCAAGAATAAATCCAAAAGATGTTGGAAATATCATCAGATACCTGGCTCATATTACCATATGTGGTGGACTTGTGCGGATGCAAAAAAATATTGGACTAAAATCCACACATGGTTGGAAAAAATGACTAAAAAGCATATAGATTTAAAACCAGAGATACTTTTATTGGGAATTCTACCTGATACATACAGCGAAGATTTAAAATATTTGATTGTAAATGTATTAACAGCAGCTAGGATTGTATTTGCTAAAAATTGGAAAAATGAGAAAATACCATTGCAGGAGGAAACTATCAAGAAAATACTGGAATGTGCTGAAATGAGTAGATTGACATTTGAAATTAGAGAACAAGAGGATAAACAATTTTACAAAATTTGAGACCTTTTCTATCAATGGCTAGATAACAAAATATAGTAATAGAATATGTAGAATTTTTAAAAATAATGAATATATAAAGATGTATTTTTTTCTTTTTATTATTATATATATATAATGTTTTTAGGATAGATTTGGGAGGACTGTATGAATTGTTATAAAATAAACTAAGTAAAGTATAGCTATCTCGCAAAGTATGAATGAACAAAATTATAGTCAAATGATTGATTCATAATAATACTAGGATATTCAATTTCTGATTGATAATATGAGTTATTATGTAATGTAACTGTAATTGAGACTGTGAAATTGATGCACAAAAAAATTGTAAACCAACCGACACACTGTTTGTACACTTATGGAAGAAAGTTGGATGTTTTTATGTTTTGTTTGTTTTTGTTTGTCCTTAAAAATCAATAAAACTTAACCAAAAAAAATTTTTTTTTAATAATTCATGGTAAGGGTTTTTTCAACTACCATTAGAGTGAAAAACATTTTTTTTAAATTATCAAAAATATTGATAAAACTATGTGAATGTTTAAAGAGATGTTCATTCAGTATAAAAGAATGTGGGTTTTTTTAAATTCTATTTTGATTAATACAGGGGTCCTCAACCACCGGGCCCCGGACCAGTTTCAGTCCATGGATCATTTTGTACCGGGCCACAAAGAATGAATAATCGTGATTAAAATATATATAAAAATATGTTTTTAGTAAAGAAATAGTAAAGAAGCCCTTTACTATTGGGGAAGAATTGATTTTGCCGGTCCTTGAAAAAGTGTTTCTGCGTGAAACTGGTCCCTGGTACAAAAAAGGTTGGGGGACCACTGGATTAATACATCAGTGTTGGTTTTTTTAATTTATTTGTAATAAACTTTGTGTTGTTCTCTTGCAGTTAACCATGCCTAGCCCAATGCCAGAGTATCTGAATGTGCATTACATATGTGAGTCTGCATCACGATTACTTTTTCTTTCCATGCATTGGGCCAGATCCATTCCTGCTTTTCAGGCACTAGGGTAAGAATGTGCTGTCTTTCTCTGTTGATAAATAGACATTGAATGGAATCCACAATATTTAATGATTCTCAAAAATAAAAGCATTCCATTTGCTGTATTACATGGTGTACCCCAAAATGTCCACTGCTAAGCAAGGCAGTTGTGAAGTGAGTTGTGCCCATTTTATAAAGTTTTTTGCCAGAGTTGTTAAGTAAATCATGTAGTCAATAAGTGAATCTGGCTTCCCCTATTGACTTTGCTTGTCAAAAGCTCCCTAGGAAGGTTTCAAATGACAATCCCAGGACCCCGGGACTTTGCAAACATCATAAATACATGCCAGTAAATACATGCTAAACATCAGTAAATCCATGCTAAATCCATGCGAAGCATCTGAAGTTTTATAACATAACTGTGGAGATGCTACAAGCTTCATAAGTGTGAGATTCGGTCATAAATCACTTTTTTCAGTGTCATTATAACTTCAAACAAAAGGTTGTGAGTTGAGGACTACCTGTATTGAAGCTGCATTGTCAAGCTTCACATTTTTAGTTGTACAACATATGAAAGCTAGTTGGTAGAACGATTTGTATTGGACTGAACAACTGTATTGGTAATTTAAGGAAAACATGCTATGATGAATATAATGAGTTAGACTCGATCATTTTTTTGCAAATTTTCATTTGGCTTTCAGTAAAACACAAAGGAGAACAATTAAGCTCAAGTCAAAAAAAGATCAAGAATATACAAAAATTAAACATAAATTACCCATTAAATAGTTTTTCAAAGCAAAATTTAAATTATATGGAAGTCAATTAATATAAAATATTACATAAATCTAGGTATCCAATTTGAATGATTAAGAGGGATAATTGCAGAAATTAGACGCAAAACAAAGTGCAGGATGTCCATTGCCAAACTGTATCGTTTGATGATATAAAAACTATAAGAAGTAATTCAGCCTGAAAACCTTTTAGCTTTATTCATAACATTCCCTTCTGAGATCTTTTCTGATAGTATTTGTTTTCTTCAACTTTTCAGAAGAAATAGCATGTTTATCCTACTTAAAATATGTATATATTGCTCTACATCCCAATTTTAAATTATTAATAAACACCATTGTGTTCATAACTGCATATACTTGATTGTACTACCATATGAATGTATTTTGGCTTGGAGATAGTGATCCCAAATTGTATAGCATATCTTGAACATGTTAGGACTAAAACTGGGTTTTGATGATGCTGGCCAAACTGTGCCAAAAAATTTTTGTTTGTGATCAGGGAATGTTGTAAATATATATGAAAAGAATTTGTATTTTGGTGTTCGTGGCCTGTTATACTTCACTAAATGGTGATAGTGGAAGAACTAGGAATTAGTTTGGAGAAAATAATTTGTGATGTAAACTAATATGAACAGGGGGGAATTATTCTGTTAAGTGATTTGGATGGGATTCTGACAATAACAGTATAGAAAAAGTGACAAACCCTGTAATGAATGGGAATAGAAAAAATGTTATTTGCTTTGAGTACAGGTTTAAGCATATGTTTATTAAATGATGATTAATTTGATTGTTTATAATGAATGGAAGAATTACTAAAAGACCCATGAGTAATGAGAGGCTCTGATGTGGATACTGTCAAGAATGGAGCTTGGAAAAATAGACATAGGAGAAAAGGAAAGAAATGAAATACATTAATGAATGTAGGAAAAAATGTGCTGTATGAAAGGAAAAGTATTAAAAAATAGTTTAACTTCCCAATAGAAACAATGGAAGATGGGCATAAGATATTGAAAAGAATTGCATTACTGAAGTGAGTAAAGTTATGCTAACTGAAAGTATAGAAAAGGATACTTGATATGATAAACTGATAGAGGTGGTGGGTGGCTAGAACATGCTGTAAGAGAATCATAGTTGTGAAAAAGAGAAGGGAAGTGGATACTGAAAGGATATTGTACAATGTATATAAAGAGGAAAAGATTGTTGTCAAGACTTTAATCAAAGATTACATTATAAAATTCAGCAAAATATAATGCGTTTATGAAAAATGCATTTGTACCTGATATTGAGAAGATGCTATTATTCACTATGCTAAGGGAAAGCTAGCAAGAAGGAAAACAAAAAGAATAGGGAGGATTAGTGTCATAAATGTTTTTAGAAAGATGCTTGGCAGAATACTGATTATGAGAGGTGACAATCAGCAAAATTTGAGAAGCGCAGCTAGGTGAGCAGTACACAGACAAACATTTGCTCTTCAACATTTCATTCAGGAATGTGTGAATGAGAAAGATTGTATTTATTTCAGAGAAAAATTTATACAATAAAGTGTGTATTTTTGTATGCAGACAATATATTGGGTTTCTTCTATTTTTCTGTTCTTTTGGAAGGAGAGATATAATATGTATCTATTTATGTACTTGAGTATTTTTATGTATGAGAATGGTTTATATGTGGCAATATCGTGACATATTGGTAGCTATATATAAATTAGGACCAGTTTATAAAGAGAATATGTACTTTAATTTGCAGGCAAGCAGTTCATTCAAATCAAGTTATTAGTCTAATGTTTAGTGAGGCTAATCCTCAGAATGTGGCTACTGCTTCACTTACTCATAAATGCACACACTGTTACGTACCATAAAAATATTTTTAATAGGAAGGGGGAATATCCAGGATAGATTTCAGCTGTTAAGTTGAGAGTCCCAAGGTGATTAGATAGGGAAGCTGAACATTGCACATTTCAGGTAATACATAAGATGTGATCTATACATGTCCAACATTTTATGATAATTCATAGTGATTGTTCATATAGCAAAATGTTGAAATGCAAAAAATAAGGTTTATCTGCTGGTTGCTTAGTCAGAACAAAATGCCAATTTTTATTCTAAGTAACCAGCAGATAAACCTGATGTTTTGCGTTTTAATATTGGAGAAGTTTTGTTTAAAATTTTATTAATCTGAACAAAAATAATAAATTTTGTTCAGAATTTGGATTAAGCTATCTAACTGTACAGGTAGTTCTTGACTTGCAACCACGTTTGGATTGGGATTTTGGTCACTGATGTGGTTGTTAAGCAAATCATCATATGACCAGTATTTTGATCATTTTTGCTGTAAAGCAATAAGCAATAAATGAATTCTGTGGTCATTAAGTGAAACATGCAGGTCATTAAATAAATCCAGCTTTCTTTGTTGACGTTGTTTGTTGGAAAACAGCTCCCCAAACCTGGGAAGGTTGCAAATGGCAATCACTTGACCCTGGGGATGGTGCAACAGTTGTAACTTTTGAGGACAAGTCGTACATTTTTTTTCAGTACCATCATAACTTCAAACTGCCCTTTAATCAATGATTGTACATTAAGAATTTCATGTAATTGCTATAACTTAGACAATGTCTTATATGATAGAGTTTTCTCTTTTTTTATTGTTTCTTGTTTGGTCCATAGTTGTAATAAAGCCCATGTATTAAAAAGATATACAATAGTTTGGGTATTGTGCATTGTATTTTGAATAGATTAAAGGTAGGCAATCCATGAGCTAATAGAAGAGAATATATATAGCTCAGAGATGAACTATTGAGTCCTTGGTACTCTCTGAGCTTGCTATTTGATTAATATCTTCAGTGCTAAAAAGGAATTGAATTTGCACTCAGTTTCTATGTGCCATTGTCAGTGGGTAGGAGTATTATTTTCTTCTTGGTAATAACTTGATTATTGTTTCCTGCTTGGTTGTTTGTCTGGTGTTAATTGTAATGTTAATTCCTTATTTGAATCTTGATTGCTCGAGAGGAGGTTTTTTTGGGGGGGGGTTGCTTCCTTTTTAGTTTTTTTTTATTGTTTCCTAGGAAGCTTGGTATTCTTACAAGTCTGCTATCAACAGACCCATAGAGATAAACAACATTTGCACATCATTCAAAAGAGACTATAGGAACCTCCAATTCAGACAAACAACCAAGCAGGAAACAACAACCTAATCAAGAAACTATCAAGAAGAAAACAACATCCCCACCTACACTGACAGGGCAAGCTACAGTATATAAGCCGAGAGCAAACCCCGCTTCCTTCTATCAGTAAAGATGTTACACATCTGCAACCAAACAACCAAAGTTAGAGAGCAGAAACAATTCCATAGTCTAGCATCTAATTTGAGACAACCCTTAAAATTGGTTCAAATCCATGGCTTCATTTTTTATTTTCCCCTACTGTGTTATCTCATTCATTGAGAAAATATCAAAAATAGGCCAGAAATAAAATAGTGAAACTAGGTATTTCTCCTCAATTTTGGCTTTGGCCTCATTCAGTCCTGCCCATCATGCAGTCCTCAATAGATTAACGTCAGGGATCTTAACAGGAGCTCTTAACAAGAGAAACAAAAATATATATTGTCTATCCCTGGCAAATATTATGAATTGACCCAACTAATGCTGATAAGAACCATTACACGACTGGTTTACCAATCTTTGGGGCCTACAATGCATTCAGACTGAAAACAGTCTAGGAAATATGGTAGGAAGAAAGAATTAAGATCAGTTAGCTTTATTGAGCAAGCAGGAATAGGGTCTTACTCTTTGTCCCTTTGTATCTATGGGAACATTTTGCTGCCACTTAAAGCTAAAGCCCTGAATATTTAATAGTCTATTGTTTTAGAGTAATGTAGTAGTATTTTGGATAATATTATTTTTATTCGATATAGATATAGATATCAATATAGAATTTATGAAGTGTGTTTTGTAAAGTAATGACATATGTTTAACAAATATCACAGATGTTTAGTATTAACAATGTGTTGAATATTTTAAAAGTTGGCAGTCTTGATTTAGATTGTTGTTTTTTATTAATGTTGTACAATCCTTATCTCTTAATTATCTTTTGCATTTTGATATTTTGCTTTTTTTTTGTAATGTTCTTATAATAAAAAATGGACTAGTTGAAAGTTCACCATTATAAATAACATTTGAATTTGATTTGGACCTCGTGTCTGTTGGCAACACAGTGATCTTTTCAGTGCTAAATATCAGAAACATATGTCTCAATTCTCATAACATTCCAAATTTATTAGATTTTTGCAATCTTATCCCTGAGATTTTTGTACAAAAAATTTATCCTGAGTCTTACCATTTGTTTTATAACTCGTAGGCAAGATTGTAATACAAGCCTTGTGCGTGCCTGTTGGAATGAGCTCTTTACTCTAGGCCTAGCCCAGTGTGCACAGGTGATGAGCTTGTCAACTATCTTGGCAGCAATTGTCAACCATTTGCAGAACAGCATACAGGAAGGTATGTATTATTTTAAAGACTAATTGTTATAAATTCAAGGATTTATAATTGTATGTATCACTCGTACATAAACATTTTCTGTGTTGATGGGGCAATAGTGGTGTCTACTTTTAATTCTACCCCTAATGTTGCATTTCCTCCTTTGAATATACATATATTGAGATCAGTTGTCTTCAAAGGACTGTTCCCATTCTTGGCAGAGGAATGGGCAATCATATTCCATTAGAATATGATAAAAGAAAAATTTACTAAAATGTATGTTATCCAGTGTTTCTAGGTAGCTTATAATAAACAAAGAAATTGCCATGAAATCAGTAAAGCAAGTGCGACAGACCAAATGGCCTGAAGCAAAGTCTGTCTCTGTCTCTCCCTCCCCCCTCCCTCCCCCCCCCACACATACACACACACCTGGATGAAGAGGCAGATTTTCACCCATCTTCTCAACAAGAACAAAATGCCATCTGCCTCTTGGGAGATTCATTGGAAATAGAGGATCTGGGGTACAATAGTTGTACAACAGTAGAAACAAGAATTTGTCCGATATTCCTTATTTTAGTCTCGTCTCATATTTGGGATTAAGATATTACATATTTTTTCATGACTAATAAAAATCCTGCATGCTAAAACTGTAATGCTATATTACTATTTAATTGCAATGTATCTTTTTTTTCTTTTATAAAAATATATGGTGGGGTCTATTTCTGGCTAATGTACTGTGTTGTTTTAGGTTTAGAAGAATAAAAATAGCAGTTAATTTGATTTAATTTGTTAAATCCTTTCAAACTTAATTATAATAGACAGGTTCCGCCCCCCCAGCCAGGCCCTCAAAAACAACACTACTGATGTAGTTCCTCTGGTCAAGGAAAGAGGCAGGATATTCAGATGCCATGGAGAGGTAGGTGCCCTACGTTTGATTAAATGTAGGGCTCTTAAGATTTTCCATCATCCAAAGCTGAAGAGTATTCTAAACAGATTTGTATATGGAAACAAAAAGTAGTAGAACTATTATCCTTATTGAAAATAGATAGAAGCTGTTTGATCTAATTGTGGTGCAGTTAGTTTTATTTTAATGATAGCTTTTTATCAGCAGGAGTACATACAATAATTAAAAGAGTAGTTCTCTTGCGTTTAGTCGAAATTAAAGTCTGATAAAATAAGCAGTGTTATTATTACTACTTCCTAATTAAGAGAAATGAATGTTTTACATCCTGCTGTTTGCAGAATACTTAATTTGTAAACAGTAGGGGTTTCTAAAATACAGTGGCTGAAAAGACATGCAGAATAATAAGGCAGAGTAAAATATTTTAAATATAAATTTAGAGAGTAACTTTTTCAGTCCCAGAAGCTAGATGCATACCAGATAGGCCCACTGCCACAAATGTTCTATCTCTTTCTCCCTTATTGATGTGCACCATCATGTATCACAGAATCAAAGAAGATAGGAAAAGACTTAATCTTCATCTTTCCTCCCAGCAATATTCCTAGAGGTGTTTATTTCTATTTTGCTTTGCAATATAGAGCCATTGATTATTTTCCACTTTACTATCAGCCAGTTTGGGGGAGATATAGATAGGCTTTTCAGAGATTCTATGAAAATGTTAAAATACATTAGAAGACAGGATTAGTCACATAGGACATATGAAAATGCAAATATCACAGAAAGAAGACCAGGAGAAAAACATTTCATAGTGAGACCTTTTTATAAATCTGTAGCATTTCAGCATTAATCTGTCTTATAATAGAGAAAAATCAAAGCTCTTAAATTTATAGAAGTTAAGTTTTACTACTCAAATCATTTTAAAAAAGAAAGGGCAATTCTCAGCAATGGTGTGAAGCACACACACACACACAAAATAATAATAATAATAATAATAATAATAATAATAATAATAATAATAATAATAATAAGTCTGTTTTATGGATGGAAAGATCAAAGTTAGAAGAATTAAAGCCTTCCTGAGTAATTCTTGTTCACTTTTCCCTTACTATGAATGTTGTTTGAATATAATTCCTATGCCAGTTCAAGAAGACAGTTATTCAAGAAGACTTTGTTCAAGAAGACATTGTTATTGTCAAATCTGCCTTTTTTTGAGTCATTGTCTCTTAGGTAAGAGACATAACTTGCTTCTTGCTTTATAGAAACTTAATTTTCCACTAAGTTGCCTCAGTGATTTCAGTACCAATCTGCACATTGCACTGCCAATCTGCAATGCTTCAGAAAGAAAATTAGTAACTTTTACATTATATTCACACACAATAAAAGGTCAGCATAGAAAATGTTCCAAATTCCTTGTATAATCTTTGCTAATTTGGACTGAAACACTTCTACTAATGTCTTTTTAGAGAACATTTAGAGAAGGATGCTTTGGCAAGTGTTCCAACTTTATTACTTACTAAAATATTGATGACCTTGCCCTTCAAGGCATAGTTTGAATTAATATAGCAGATTTATTGATTCTTGTTTTTAGACAACAATTTCTTGTCTTCTCTAGTCCCTTGTCACTGAAATTGAAAAACTGGTTCGACCCATAAAGAATATATAGGATCCGCTGTGCCCATCTTAATCAATCAAATCCAGATGTTTGAAAGTGTAGTATGAGTCCTATGTCTCTAAGGGCAATAAAATTATTTCAGCAGCACTCTGCTTTCCACAAAAAAGGTTAATTCTTTCTTCCCTACTCAATTCTTCTCTGATTAAAAATATGGTAATTCCAACTTCTATTTGATCATTTTTAGACGCTGTATGTTTCTCTATAGCCTTTGGTTTATTTCGTTTTATTTCTATACCATGTCCTTTCTTTTTCCCTTATCTACTGCTTGATTTTTTTCTTCATTGTCTGCATTTTTAACAAAAGGGTAAGTCTCTGCTTCTGCTTTATTCACTGCAATTGAGCATTATAAAAATATGTACTTCAAACTACGGACAAGAAGGAGGTTGTTTAGCTGCTAATTCCATTTGAAAAAGCAAGGTTTTTTCTTTCCATGAAGGAAATGTAATATGTGAAACTGCTATCTAAATGATTATATCCTGAAGAAGGGTTTATTTTTGGTTGATTTTCTAAACCTTCTTTTAAGAGAACATATAATGTTTACTTCTAGATAAACTTTCCGGAGATCGAATAAAACAAGTGATGGAGCACATCTGGAAACTCCAGGAGTTTTGTAACAGTATGGCTAAACTTGATATCGATGGATATGAATATGCTTATCTTAAAGCTATAGTCCTCTTTAGTCCTGGTAAGCATTTAGCAATTATTTTATTTCAGTGTGTATCTTTAATGCTGTTTAGATGCTTTAATACTCTGACACTAGCTAAAACAGTAAATAAATCGGCAACACATTTTCTAATACATTTAATTTGGGATTAAAATATTTATTTTGACCTTTTAACTATTCATTTCAATGAGACTTACTACTTAACTACTTAAATATGATACTTAAATTTGATATATTCGTGAAATACTTTCTTAAGAGTCATATGTCAAGTGTTTCCTTTTATTTTTCCTTCAATGATTTGGCAAGCAGATTCTGTGGATAGAGCAAAATATGGAAGACCTGTGAATAATATTTCCAACTGTAGTCCCAAACAGAATGTCATAATAAAGAGAATTGTAGTAGAGGATCAAGATAAACTTGAGGGAGGGGTCAAATGCATCATCAGTCTGGAGTCCCTTCACACCCACAAGAGACCTAGCTGCCAATTTCCTATCATTAGTAGTTCAGATTCTTGAAGAAAGCTTAAGTTTGCAATAAACCCTTATATACGTTTGAACTGCCTGAGTTTCCTGATTTCTGCATTTGACATGGATATAATTTTTAGGTTTCAACATTTATCTTTTCCTGTGCTAGAGAACATCTGGAAGTTATATTAGTTGGCCCCATTTCAGCCTATCTGATTGATTTCAGCCTATCTGGGATTTAAAGACACTGTTTGTAAGACTATAAGTTTTGCCTGTCAAAGAACAGTCATCTTAACAAGTGGTCCAAAGTGGCTTATTCTTTGTCTTAACTTTTTTAAACAAAACAATCACCCCCAAATAGTGGGAATAGCAAAAGTCTACTACTGAAGAACTACTTTCCAATAAGCAATGAGAATCAAAGGTAAATAATTATTAAAACAGATAAGTCTCAAAAAACACCAAATGTTCTTTGTAAATCTGGTTCAAGGTATAGCTTATCTTGATGAGTTATACATGATTTGTATTGTAGAACCACAAACCAGCATTTAAATGTTTCTATACATTCTTAAATAGATTCAAATAGATTCTTAATAAGTTGTAATTGAACTACTATATACTGTAATAGATAATTACACAAAAAATTTATTTGAGGAATTATAATATATGATCAATAACAGTGGATCCTGAAGGATTGGAATGATCTGCTAATTAGCAAATGTTGTGCATGATAATTGGCTTATATTTATGACCAGCTACAGTATACTGTGGTCCTGTGATCATAATTTCTGATTTGTATATTTTTTGCATAGACCATATGTGCTAGAAAGCTAGAAAACAAAACAAAATTGTTAGTAGATGATGGTATACATTATCTTTGGAAGTGTTGGAATAAAGCATTTTTTAAAAAAAATATTACTGTATTTTTCAGTAAAAGTAAGCAAATGATGAAATAATGTATTTAATTTTAATAGATCACCCTGGTCTTATAAGTTCCAGCCAAATTGAAAAATTCCAGGAGAAAGCTCAAATGGAGCTACAAGACTATATTCAAAAAACTTATCCAGAAGATACTTACAGGTATTATAATATTATTTGGTGGTTTGTTTAATTCTAAAGGTTTTATTTACTTGATTTAGTTTGTAAGGTTTTGTTTACTTGCTTTTACGTGATCTTTGTTTTCAGTTCCTGGATATTTTTTGAAATAGACTTCCATTGGATTGAACTATAAATAATATATTTACTTTTAATCAAAAATAATGACAGGACAAAGTGCTTAATGTTATGTACTTGAGTTATTGAACAAACTTTACTGTTCAGAAGTGAGTTCCATTAAATTAAATAAAAATAATTTAAAGATAGATAGATAGATAGATAGATAGATAGATAGATAGATAGATAGACAGACAGACAGACAGACAGACAGACAGACAGACAGACCAGAACGAACATATTTGAGTTGGGACCTGTCTGTCAGTTTAACTTCAGGATGTTACATTTACAGATACTACCACTTGAGCCTTGCTTTCCTCCATAGTAGAAAAGGTAAAAATAGTTCTTAGTTTATGACCATCCTTTTAATGACAGTTTAGTTATGATAGCCTTAGAAAAAATGTTTACAATCTGTACTTGCACTTACAACTGTTGCAACATCCCTGCAGTTATATGATCATTATTCAGGCGCATGATAATTGGCTTATATTTATGACCAGCTGCAGTATACTGTGGTCCTCTGATAATAATTTACTACCTTTTTTGACAATTTCTAGCAAAATACCCACATTGGGGTATCTGGATTTATTTAACCACAATAATTTACTTAACTATCATAAAAATTGTTGTGAAATCATATCCATCTCAACTTACCACCACAGCAATCTATGATGGAAATTCTGGTCCCAATTGTGGTCACAAGTTGAGGACTTTTTGTGCATAGTTAATCAACTCAATATATTTTTCCTTTTAGTGTTGAAGAGAGGGTCCTACGATGCATTAAGTCATCCTTTAAGAATAAGGTAGTGCAGTCTGATGTGACCAGAATGTACATTAAATTTCAGGGTGAGCCTTTTTTTTTACCCCAATGCCGGACAATCCTGGTGTAGTGGTTAAGGCATCAGACTAAAAACTGGGAGATTGAGTACTAGTTCTGCTCTAGGCACAAAGCCAGCTGGGTGACCTTCGGCCACTTTCTCTTAACCCCAGGAAGAAGGCAATGGCAAGCTCTTTTGGAAAAACCTTGCCATAATATAACAATTAGAAAAATAATTGCAGTGGCAAATGAATTTCAGCAATAAATCAATGTTTACTTACCTAAACAGGAATGGTTTGGTGGCCTAGAAGAGGCTGTGAGTTCAATCTAGTTAGCGGCAGAGATTTCTCTGGACACAAAGAGAAAGTATCTGCTGCAAATTCCACCAGGAAGGCCATCTGGCCAGTACTCTTTCAGCTCCTTTCATTCGCCTCAACTCCATCATGATGCAAGGGATTACACGGTCATTAAAAGAAAAAAAAAGTTACTTACCTAAACAGTTAAATAAAACGACCCATAGTAAAAAGTAGTGGAAATACAACCTCATGACTGGAGGATACTGCAATGGCCACAAGGGTTTGAACATGGTAAAAAATTTCAATTCCACAAGAATAATGAGTCCTGGATGTTTTTTATGCATTATTTAAGTTAGTAGATTTTAGATACCTTGATTCAGAAATTGTGACAGTACAATATACCATTTGGACTAACTCAAAGTTATAAACAGATGAACACAATGAGAGTTTTATTATATTCTAGCAATCTTCTAGAATCTGCACAAAACAGTATTTTGAATTTGTTGCCATATAGACTAGGGTTGGCATAATAATTATGAATATTATTTTATGAAACCATTAATAACACTGTATGTATTATTATTAGTAACAAGTATTGATATTATTTGTTTTATTGATTTTATGTTTGAATTGGATTTTACTATAGTTTTATTTTATTTGTAGAATACAAGACTGAATCAGTTGTTTGCTAGCACATAAAATATTTAATAAATAAATATTCAAGTGTGATAGTTGGAAGCCTCCTCTTCTAAGGGACCGTGTAAAAGAAAGTTTGGAGGAGCCCTTTATTGTGCAACCAATCAAAATACATATTGAGGACCTTGTGCCTTGCAGCTTAGGGTGTTTATCAGATTTGGTTCAAGTGGTATACCTTTGAGAAACACATTGAATCTGAGCCCTCCTGAGGCTTTCTATATGATTCAGAATTTTCACTAATTCTGAGACATAAAAGTCCTGTAATGAGAATATTCTTTCCCAAACTCTTCATGAAGTCATACTCCAGGTTAAAAGGATGAGATGTAGTTTTGTAACACTTTAGCTTCTCGCCATAGTGGATGTTAATTTTTCATGAATTCAATAGCCAAAATATAGAAATCAAATGAAATGCTTAAGCGTCACAGCAGTACTGGCAAATTGAGTTCCATTTTTACATGTACCACTGACTTTCTTATTTCAGGCTAGCTCGAGTTCTAGTTCGCTTGCCAGCTCTTCGACTGATGAGTTCCAGCATTACAGAAGAACTCTTTTTTACTGGTCTTATTGGAAATGTTCCAATTGACAGCATCATCCCCTACATCCTGAAGATGGAAACAGCAGAGTACAATGGTCAAATAACAGGATCATCTTCTTAGAAGGAATTAGTTCATCCTGATGGACCTAAATGCTAATTTAGGAATTCCTTGGGATAAGGTGTACAAATGTTTTCAGCGCTTTTCATTTTCTTGTTAAAAATTCTTTTATTCAAAAACAAGGTTTAAAAAATCCTACAAAACTTTTTTCTATGACCTATTTCTGCCAGAACAAATATTTGAATTTGTTTTTTTGAAATGATATAGTGAATTGATAAATATATATATTTAATATGTCTTTTTATTTAAGTATTATCTTTGAGTACACTATAGCTTCTCTTATGACAGAATACACATTAAAAAATATATATTCCGAACTTTAGCTTGGATCCAAAAGGCTCCAAGATGTCTTCTGCAAAGGGATTGCCCCCTCCCCCATCGCAGCCCTTGTTCTTTCCCCCCTTTTCCAAAATGAAATGCCATTCCAGGACAGCATGAAGCATAGCATGCTAAGTTTGTTGGAGAGAAAAAAATGTTTACAAGATAAATGGGCTTTGAATTCAGTCTATGTTGTGTGCTCACTCACATACATGCAGATAATTTAAAATTAGCAAGATGTAGGAATGGTCAGCACTTCCAAAGAATGTTTTATGAAAGTAAGACATTACTTTCATAATCCTGCTTCCTTGAATAGGGACAATGAATAGCATTTTAATTACAGATGTATACTAATGATTTCTATGAAAACTTACAGCCATGGCAGACAATCAATCATTTATGCTACAAAAATTTTAATTACATTTGTTTATTAATAACATGATTCTTTTAATGATGTTAGAATTAAATTTTGCTAAATGAATAGAAATGTTTATAGCATAGGAAAAGCATAATGTTTATGGCTCAACTGTAAACTTGATAGACTCTATAGAAGTTATTTACATTGAAAAACAACACACTACTTATAGTGAGGCCAATAGATGTTTGCCAATAGTTTAAAAAAAAATGTGGGACACATCCATCACTTAAATAAGAACCACATGCCTTTTACAGACAGAACAATTTAACAAAACAAATTTCATACTCATTCCTTCTAAGAATGATTCATTCCTTCTAGGAGGACTGACTTTGGCACAGTTCTTATATCACTAAATTAGCGAGGAATCTATTGATTATTGAGATGCTGTTTCTCTCAAAGGAGTCCTACAATCAGTTTGGAGCACTCCAGTAACAAAGTGGTTCAACATTCCTTATGATCTGCCAAAACAATCTTAGAAAGGTGGGATGAAAGCAAGAAGGAACTGTAATAGCAGTGAAAGAGAATACACATAGCCTAACTTCTGGGTCTTTGGTATGTGTTTGGCTATGTGGCAGATGGTTAGGCTACAATAGATCCTGGGTTCTGCCTAGCCTGGTCATCAGAGTATGATCACAGCAGGGAAGTTTCTTATAGTCCCTGCAGTAGTATTCCATAGAACTATAAAGTTGTATCCTAAGAATTCAGATTTTGATTCATTCATTTTCTCAGCCTGCAATCCAACTTACATTCTGAAACATATGCCATCATTTCTATAGAAATGATACCCATAGTGTAGAAAAAAGAATATTTATGTGTTTATTTATATTATGCTGTATCTGTTTTCCCAATATTGTATATGTTCTGGAATTATTCAGAATCTGATAAATCACCTGGAGTCATAGTACTAAAAATGCCATGTACAATCTGTCAAAATATTAAGGCTGGCCAATTCTACTCATATCCAGTACTGCTTTTAGATTTCATATTATCTTGTACAAAACTTCTGTATTTCAGATCATAGTTGTAATTTTTATTTCATACATACATACTTTTTTCAAATTGACTTTTATATGAAAACATATTTCAACAAGTATGTCATTTATACTCATTAAGTATATGGTGGTTTCAGTGAGCATTTTAGTAGAGGCATTTTATAGTGAGTATTTTAAAGGTGTTAATAGATGCAGGTACCAATGAAGAATAAGAAAGGTTAGTACAATTTAATAGATGAACAGATATTACATAAGTGATGTAGTCTTACAGATCTCTTTCCTCAGAAAATGTCACTGAACTCAGTGGTGCTAACTTCCAGTATGTGTTTATAGTGCATAATTTATAATTCATTCAGTAAATTCCTTGGTATTTAATTTTTTAATATTTACTATTTACAATTTTTTAATATTTACTATTCTTTCATTAACTTAAACTTAATTCATAAAACACTGTTCATAAAACACAGAAGCTGAATTAGTATACTCCCTGATTTTTCTAAATATAATTTAATTAAATATAATTTAATGCTTAATATAATTTGCATTGGAAAGACATTCAGTGGAACTATGACTATTAGATGCATTGGGAAGTACTGGAAAGTGTTGTATAATATATGTAATACTAAATATTTAAAGTAACAAGATCAGTTGGAAATAGAATTGAGTCTGTCCTGGATCATAAAAGTTAAAACTAATTACAGGCCAAATTTATGAAGTTAAAAACATTAGATGAGGAAATATTAAATAACTGAAATTATATTTTAGCCCAATTATTATGAAATCTGCAGAACAAATTATGTACACTATTTTTATTGTGATAATTTATAACACTAATATATTTTACATGCTACCCTGATTGGTATGGTGACACATATATTTTTAAAACTATTAAGATTATGTATATTTAATTATGCATATCTAATAAAATATATGCAATTTGAATAATATAAAAATAATAGTTTTTAAAATAATTCAGTGCAAAAAGAAGTAATTTGCTGAATTCTGCACTAGGTTAGATCTTCACAAACCATTATTCAGATATTCATTTCATTCTCTTGCATTAAGTTGAACAAAACTAGTTTACATCATTTGTTTTACTGATCTAGAGTTTGGACCAAGCCAAAATATATTTAAATAGCACTATTTTAATCGCATTGAGATGCAATATTTCAATGATTTGCATTCATTATTTGTTTACTTTCCATTTCACCTAGCAGCTAGGTCCTAACTTGTGTATTATAAAAAAGTTTCTGCAGTTCCTTATCATAGCAGAGATACTAGTAGATCTCACAAATACAGTAGGAATTATTTTTATATTTATGCTTTTCACTGTGTCCAAGACACCAAGCATTTATTTATTTATTTATTGTTTTATGTTTTGTATAATGAACTATTCTAACCCTTTTAAACTTTTGGTTTTTATAAAAGCTGTAGAAAGTTTTTGAAGCATCTAGAATTTATACTTCCAATTCTCAAGGAAAGAAATGCTGCACAGAAGGGCATCAGAAAAGATGTGCAACCTGTTGGAATATGTTTTCTGAATATAATTTTCTTTTTACAAATGTAAGCATTGCTCTTGCTTATGTGCCCACCGAAAATCTCTCAGCATGTTTGGAAAAGTTTTGCTTTTGTTTTTCAGATGGTAGCAGCTACCAATATACTCCAAGAAACTATTGATGTGGGTGCATGTTGAAAGAAACATGACTGCACTGAGAAACTACTGTTCAGACAGAAAACAAAAAAATCTTTTGTTTCTCTATATTAGAATTCATTAGGTTCTATCCAGTATCACATCATAGAAGTTACGCTGCTTCTGTTCTATTTGTATTTTCCAGATCTGCTTTAGAGTTCTGCTAATCTTCTACAGCAGATTTGCAGAGCTGCTTTGAGTAGAATGAATGCTATGTATTCCTTGGGCAGACAAATACACTTTGTTCAGTGGGTAATTATCATTGGGCCACGCGCATCAGTGAAAGCAATAGAGATTTGCCTAGTTGGTGTCATATAATCCTGACCCTTTGTAATTTGAGCTTAAAATAATTATTGAAGGTTGTTTTATCACAAAGTCATGGCACCTTTAAAAACTATCAGTAAGTGGAAATTTTAATGTAATATCTATTATTCTGAAGGTGGACATTTGAGATGATTACTGTTACCAAGCACACTTATTTGAAAGCAAGTTATCTCAGATGAGTGGAATTTAAATATCTATGTTAAGGATCTGCATTTAAAAGATGTCCTGAATGGAGAGTTTGTTGATAAATTGAACTTACGATTTTTAATTTATTTCAGTGGACTTGGACATGCATGAGAATAAGTCTAAAATCTTCTTGCTATGGATAACTATAGGGCAACTGACAAACTATTAAATTATACAGTCTTGAATATTTAATTAAATAAAAGGAATTGTAATTAAATAAAAGAAAATGAATTAAATAAAAGTAAAAAAAATGTAATTTTAAGTGTCCATAGGTGGGTTTTATTATCAAAAATAATTAGATATGTCATTTAGAGTTCAGTTTGAATATGCCATATAACAGGAAAAGTTTTTTTTTAAAAAATCTTAGGACTTGACCAAGCTCTTAAGCATAATCAAAATACTGCTTTGGATGCTGGCCATATTTATTTGTTTGAATGATGTTTATGTGTTAGTTTCTAACTTTGTTCAGTACATGTACAGTGTAATATAAAATGTGTATGTATGTATGTAAAATTATGTACAGTCTTACTCATATGTACCAGATTTGTATATGTTAAAAAAGATTTATAATTGCATTGCAAAGCTTGAGCTTCCTACATTTTATATTTTGTTCAAATCTTGATATAAACATGCCTCCCTCTCAGTAGAGTGGGCTATTGCTTTTAAACCTTGGATGTAATTGCACTTTGTCTTAAATACTGAATCTATTAATAGTTCCAATTTTATTTGTTAATATTCAGAAGACCAGCTGAAATTATGGAGATTGTGCAGTGTCAGTGGTGGTGAACTGTGGACCATAAACCTTTCTGTATATTCTCAATGCCTGCAAAGGAGGCTTTTTGTATTTTTCCTGAGCTTTTCTTTTGCATAGTCTTCTTTTTCAGTGTGTACATTTGGATCACACTGTATTTTAATGTTATCAGTACATCCCTTCCAAGTTGCTGATTTAAATGAACAAGGCTGTCACAACAGATGAGTCTAATTTTATATTGTTAGCTGTTTTATTAAACGAGCATAAGGCAAAATGCTGTGTCATGAATGTCACTGATTCTGATATGTTATCTTCAAAGTAAAACTTTTCTTTCTTATGGAGAAAATGGCAAAATAGCAATAGCACTTAAACTTATATACCGCTTCAGTGTTTTACAGCCCTTTCTAAGCGGTTTTACAGAGCCTATTGCCCCCAACAATCTGGGTCCTCATTTTACCCCCTTTGGGAGGATGGAATGCTGAGTCAACTTTATGTCTGGTGGGACTTGAACTGCCAAATTGCATGCAGCCGGCAGTCAGCAGAAGTAGCTTGCAGTACTGCACTTTAACCACTGCGCCACCATGGCTCATGGTCAAAATGACATCTTAAATTTAAGTTTTTGAATAGACAAGTGGCATGAGATTCTACCACTTGTGGTGGCACCTCATATTGCCTTGTTACCAGTGAAGTCTTGGAGAATGTTTCAAGTAAGCTCTGAAGGGAACTAATGCATCCTAAGTTATTTGTTTAGTTACACTTTTTATTACCCTTAATTATTTTCCAGCCTCTCTCTAAAATTTGGGAGCGAGGGACTGTTGTCATGTCATTTGGGCAGAAGTTGCATGTAAAACATTCAGTGGTGCTATACAATGGCTCCATAAATAATTATGATTGTACTAAGGAAGAAGTACTCCTATATATAAGGACATTTATAGAAGCTCTATACTTTTGTACTATATGAAAAATTGCATTTTGTTCTGTCTTTTTTTAAAATTCAGGTCGTTTGCAAGTGCATGGAGAGGCAGGGCTTGATAGGAAACTTGCATGTCTTTTTTTAAAAAAGTTTTTTTTTTTTCCCATGCCTTGACAACTACTTCCAAGTATAGTTAAAGAAGAGTATTGAAATCCTGTTCTGGAGCATTGTGAGGATCATTTTTCATGGAGCCATATAGAGAAAGATTATGAAAATTAACGCTGCTAATAAAGTTATATATAGTGTAGCACTTGCCTAATCTGGGCCTTAAGACTTCAGTTGTAACTGAAAGTCTATAAAAATTTATCAATGAAGTGGGATGCAATTCTGAAGAATTCCGAAATATTTTTCAATTTATATTTTTCTGTTTTCTAATTCTTTGTTTCATAGTTCCAGTAATTGGTATCGGGAGCCATTCCATATAAAATTGAATAGAATTTTTCCATTTCTAGTTCTCTGAAAGGTTAAGAAAAATATTAAGAGTTTTTGCTTATTTGAAAAGCTTGCTTGCAATATGTGTAAGACTGCATTTCTCAATTGCTGGAAGCAGAAAGAATCCCAAGAAATGTAGGGAATCTTCCTGATACTGCTGCTCAGATATGATAGGTGTATTTTTTGCCAATCCTATTTACACAATGCAGAAGCAAAAGCAAATTACATTGTTAGAAGAGTAAAAGTAACTTGGTACTAGAAGTATAATACAGATTTCATATTCTATTCAGTTTAAAAAAACTAAACCAACAGCTGGATAGGTTTTACTTGTGTATTGTCCAAAAGAACAACATACAGGACCTTATTTTTTGGTATACAAAATTTATATTCGGAAAATGTACTAAGTATAATGTAAAGCCATTGTTCTCAACAGTTTTATAGTTGAAAAAGTAGTACTTATGTTTACAATTGTAAGCATTTGAAAACTCCCTCAAGCATTGCGCTTGTATGAAAATTAATGTATTTCCTCAAAAAAGAATTGTGATAATATCCAGGTTTTTATTTTATAGCTCTATGCTTTGTACTGTTTGTTCAAAAGTCTTTTTTTAGTTCAGGTTTAAAACCTGTTGCTTTCTCTCCGTTTCTTTTGTGAAATCAATTTTGAAAAATTCATGACATTTTACGTTGTTTTTTTAATCTTTTTTATCCAATCAATGTCTTCAGTTTGGAAGATAAATTTGCTTTGTTATGTGTGTATATAGAGAATTACAGTGCATGCTTATGCATTTTATTAAATGCTGTCTAAATGTGTCTTTACATTGTTGTGGCTTAATGTTGCAGTCTACAAGAAATTTATACTATTAGAATAAATAAAGACTCTTATGCAGCTTTTGACTTCCTCCTATTAATATTTTTGTGAATATTCATGACAGTTAATGATGATTGTGGCATTTTGTTAACATAGCTTGAAACATATGAAACATAAAAATTCTCCAAAGTAGCATTCTGCACCCCTCAGCTGGTTTATCCCAGAGTTCCTCAAACAAAATTGCCCATCTCCCTTGCCAGGTAGCAAAGTTTGAGAAAGCGTGTCAGTTAGGAATAAGGGAACAGCTTTGAAAAGTCAACCATCTCTACTGGTATAAGTCTTTAGATTTTGGCCAAAGATGAGGACATTGATTAAGGTATACAGTAATGAAAACATATTTTAAATGTATTATCTGCAACACCTGTACATGGCAGATACTGGAATAGTCCTTGGCATGCTCAGATTTGCTTTTTAACTCACTGCTGCCATTAAAATGATTCATGTTTAAAGATACTATAGTTAATTCCTTGCTAGCTGGGGAATTCTGGGAGTTGAAATCCATATATTTTAAATTTGCCACGGTTGAGAAACACTCTTAAGAAATGGCATTTGGCTTTAACTGGGCTTAGAAATTTAGTAGAGCCATTTCTGATTAGCATGAGTTGACTCCTATAAAAGATATTAGGAAATCTATTCTGCATTGGAAATTAAGAAGCATCTTGGGAGAAAACCAGGGTAAATTACTGATATACACTGCTCAAAAAAATAAAGGGAACATAAAAATAAGACATCCTAGATCTGAATGAATGAAATATTAAATACTTTGTTCATTACATAGTTAAATGTGCTGACAACAAAATCACAAAAATTATCAATGGAAATCAAATTTAGCTACCCATGGAGGTCTTTTGAAACATTTGAAGTTACACTCAAAATTAAAGTGGAAAAAAACACTACAGGCTGATCCAACTTTGATGTAATGTCCATAAAACAAGTCAAAATGAGGCTCAGTCGTGTGTGTGGCCTCCATGTGCCTGTATGACCTCCCTACAACGCCTAGGCACGCTCCTAATGAGGTGGCGGATGGTCTCCTGAGGGATCTCCCACACCTGGACTAAAGTATCCCCCAATTCCTGGACAGTCTGGAGCAATGTGGTCGGTGGAGTGAGACATGATGTCCTAGATGTGCTTAATTGGATTCAGGTCTGGGGAACGGGCCAGCCAGTCCATAGCATCAATGCCTTCGTCTTGCAGGAACTGCTGACACACTCCAGCCACATGAGGTCTAGCATTGTCTTGCATTAGGAGGAGCCCAGGGCCAACCGCACCAGCATATGGTCTCACAAGGGGTCTGAGGATCTCATCTCGGTACCTAATGGCAGTCAGGCTACCTCTGGTGAGCACATGGAGAGCTGTGCGGCCCCCTGAAGAAATGCCACTCCACACCATTACTGATCCACTGCCAAACCTGTCATGCTGGTGGATGTTGCAGGCAGCAGAACGTTCTCCACGGCATCTCCAGACCTCATGTCTGTCACATGTGCTCAGTGTGAACCTGCTTTCATCTGAAGAGCACAGGGTGCCAGTGGTGAATTTGCCAATCTTGATGTTCTCTGGCAAATGCCAAACGTCCTGCACGGTGTTGGGCTGTAAGCACAACCCCCACCTGTGGACATTGGGCCCTCATACCACCCTCATGGAGTCTGTTTCTGACCGTCTGAGCAGCCACATGCACATTTGTGGCCTGCTGGAGGTCATTTTGCAGGGCTCTGACAGTGCTCATCCTGTCCCTTCCTTGCACAAAGGCGGAGGTAGCGGTCCTGATGCTGGGTTGTTGTCCTACAGCCTCCTCCACGTCTCCTGATGTACTGGCCTGTCTCCTGGTAGCACCTCCATGCTCTGGACACTGCACTGACAGACACAGCAAACCTTCTTGCCACAGCTCGCATTGATGTGCCATCCTGGATGAGCTGCACTACTAAGTTACTTGTGTGGGTTGTAGACTCCGTCTCATGCTACCACTAGAGTGAAAGCACCGCCAGCATTCAAAAGGGACCAAACCATCAGCCAGAAAGCACAGGAACTGAGAAGTGGTCTGTGGTCACCACTCCTTTATTGGGGATGTCTTGCTATCTGCCTCTGCTTTCCACCTCTTGTCTATTCCATTTGCACAACAGCCTGTGAAATTGATTGTCAATCAGTGTTGCTCCCTAAGTGGACAGTTTGATTTCACAGAAGGGTGATTGACTTGGAATTACATTGTGTTGTTTAAGGGTTCCCTTTATTTTTTTCAGCAGTGTATTTTTATTATTTTATTTACCCCTGGAATTGAGGTGAGCTCCAAAGGATCATATCTGTAGCGATGGATCTATGCTTGTCACATATGTATCCCAAATGCAAGAAATGGCACACTCGACCTCTTCCCCCGATTTATCCTCATAATTAACTATAGCTAACCACATAAGATAGCTGGCCTCGAGTCACCCAAGTCGCTTCCGTGGCTGAAATGCGGACGTGGTTTCCTCATCCTTAGTTCCACGATGCACTTTACATCAAGCAGTCCGAGCTGTGTGACTTCATGAAATAGGGATAACCATATTTATTTATTTATTTATTTATTTATTTATTTGGGGGGGGGGGGAATTTGTCTCTCCTGTTACCCTTGTGGTTGATTGTAAGAGAAAACTGCTTTTTTCGCAACATCTGAATAACACTCCCAAACTTTTGCGAGGATGACTTCAACAATTTCTTTAAGTCTGGGCGCTGTCACAACCTATAAAGCGGTCGTCAGGATGAGACTACCCGACTGTCCACGAGGACTGTCCCGTTTTAGGGCTGCCAAAATCCAGTGACTTTTGCAATCCAGCCTTGGTACCGCTGGACCGACCCTCTTGGGTTTCTACTGCTCGCGAGCCATAGATTCGGGGATTCCCTCACCCCACACTCTCGCCCCCCCAAAAAAACAAAAAAAAAACTACACTTCCCATGGTCCTCTGCGCCGATCGCCTCTTCCTCTTTCTCCCGCACGGCGGTTTCCGTGCGAAGCTAAAGATTGAGCCGGAAGTCGCGTTCTCCCGGGGGGGGGAGGGGGCGGCGTGTTGTGCGGGGTTGCCGGTGCCGTCGCAGTCATGCCTATGAAGGGCAGGTTCCCTATTCGAAGGACGTTGCAGTACCTGAGCCAGGGTGACGTCGTCTTTAAGAACTGCGTGAAGGTGATGACGGTGAACTACAACATGCACGGAGAGCTCAACGAGGGCGCCAGGTGAGGGTCGCTCTCCTTTGACGGGAGACGGCCGTGGGGGAACGCCTCGGGTCTGGGCTGCAAAGCAGCGATGGCTGCGGGAGGTAATGCTCCTTATTTTTGCAACCCAGATATAGTAAGATATATAGATATAGGTGGAACTGGCCTGCGGATAGGAGCACGTTGGATTGCCGATTTAATCTATGGGGTCTTAAAACCTGGCAACTTTTAAGACTTGTGGACTTCAATTCCCAGAATTCCCCAGCCAGCATGGGGATTCTGGGAGTTGAAGTTCACAGATCGTAACGGACCGTTCTTGCCCGAGAGGCTGCATAGCTTCAGGCTTCCAACTGGTCAAGTAATCATGATGAGCTGGGGAGGGGAAGAGAGGTGACACCATACTGCCTCTCTGACTTTTAACTCTGCCCAAACTAACAGTGTTCGTAAAAAGTGTGCGTGTGTGTAGTTTTGCTACAACAGAGAGCATGGCCAGCTTTCTGAAAATGAGATATATTCCTGGGCAATATTGGTCATGTTCCAGGTGGATGGAATCACTCAAAAGCGAGACAGTCACACCTGTTCAATTGCTTGTCCTTCAAAGAGGTTTAAAAAACTGAGTAAGTTTGCTTTTGTTTTTTACCATAGAAAATTTGTGTTTTTCAACATACCTCAGATTCAGTACAAAAATCCTTGGCTGCAGATTGTCATGTTTAAAGACATAACTCCTTCACCATTCTTAAGATTCTACTTGGGTAAGCAGAGTATTTGTTTGATTTCCCTGCAGCTCCTGATGAGGTGGACTAGAATAGTGTTTGCTTATGCTCCTAATTGTAGCTACCACATGGGAGATAATAGGTCTGCTGAAAGAGGGAAATGGCTCATATCTTCAACAGTTTCTGGTTGATGTACCTAAAGTAATTGCTAATAGAACTGTGTAAAATTGCCACTCTGAATTGTAATAGTTTGTGTTCAATGCTGGTAAACCAAGTTCGTATCCTAATTTTAGGGAGTTTTGTTTCCCTTAGAAAGAACTGCAGTCAATAGTTTATCTTTGATATTTTTCCAAATTTTTGTTTAAATAACCCTAGTTTGTCTTATGTAGAGGTTTGAGGGAAGGAATAGTATAAAGAACTGAACTGGAAACCTGAAGAGAAAATATGCAAAAGTAGATGGAATAAGCTCTTTAATCTTTCTATCTTGTGGTCTTTTTAAGGACTGGGCATGGAAAGTAGATAGTCTGGCAGTCTTTTTGTTCTCACAGTCATATTTTTAAGGCCTTTCATTGATATCAAGATGACGTGGACCTGAACTAGCACAGGCATGGGAAAAACTATGAGCTTTTAGCTATTCTGATGATGGAAGTTATTCTTGCAGATTTTGAATAGATTTTAAATAGAAGAGCACAAGTTCATGTAGTTATAAGCATAAAACCCATTTGTAAGGATTATAGACTGATAAAAATATCATTAGCTATTCCTCTCACATTTCAAAACTTACAGAATCTTCACCTAACCATCCTGCTTAAAAATAATTGAATTTTTTGAGAACCAGTGATCAGTTATAATGTGTTACAGCCAACCAGTGTGGGGATCCCAAGAGTGGCATGCAACCCGGGGATGGTTGGTGGCTTAAGGATGCTCCCTTAAATTCTTAACTTTATCTTTCAACTTTGACTATTTCTGTATAGATTTTATGGTATTTATTTGCAAAACATACAAGTCACTTAAGATAGCGAGATGGATGGCATGTACATTTAATAAAGTCACCAGGGCTAGATAGTTTCAAGTATGAATGATTTGCCACAGTGGTGGAATTCATTTTTTTTCACTACCTGTTCTGTGGGCATGGCAGGAGAAGGATACTGTAAAATCTCCAGTCCGAGGTGGTATTTGCCTGTTCTCCAACTGTTCAAAATTTCCGCTACCGGTTCTGCAGAACTGGTCAGAACTTGCTGAATACCACCTCGATTTTACCAAGTGATCTCGTGTCCAAATGATCATGTGTGTATTTTTGTATGAGAGATATGCCATATCATGGAAGTAATTTTGGAAAAACCCAATAAATTCTGTATGTAACCCTACTTCTCTTACAGATAATGGAGAGCAAGTCCTGGTTGATATAGAAGAGAAGACCAATAGAGAGATAGCAGACCATATTAAGAAAATTCTTGGTAAAAGCGAGTAAGTCAAAATAACTAAGGTTATCACGGAATCAGGCTTCAGTTCTGACTGTATGGGAAGGCACTAGGTCACGGTGTCAAACTCACATCGTCACATCATATGACATCTTGTGACTTTTCTCCCCTTCACTAAACCGGAGTGGGCGTGGCCAGTGTGTGATGCATCCGGACCGCGAATTTCACACCCCTGAACTAGGTCTGTTTATAAAACATACTATATAAGTGAAAACTTTTCTATTTACTCATTTATGGATTTAAAAAAGTAAAGCAGGGAAAGGCAGAAAAGTTTCCTGTCCAGCATTATTTTTGATAGAAGACGGCATTACCTTTATAATCAGTAGGCCTACAGAAGTTTATTATTCAATATCAAAGTGAATGGGAAGCCTAATTGCTGCCATATATAAAGAGAATTTTCCAAATTTGGGAAATATCCAGGGCAAGTAACTGTAAAAACAAGTGCATCACATTATTCTTAGTTCTCGGAAAATACATCTCTCCAATGTTAGTGGTTCATTTAGGATAGTGCCGGAGGCCATTAATTCTGTCCCCATTACCTGTAGGGATGCTCCTCTCTGGATAGATTGTATCAAATGGGATATACGATACAGGAAATGGTTGCTTTACATTACTATGAGAAAAACTGGATTTCACCCAAATTATATAATTTCCTGTAAATTTATTTGGGAAATAGATAAAGTATTGCTGTCGTTCTTTAATAAATGATACAGCAAGTGCACTTAAGACTTAGTCGCTCCAGTGCTTTACAGCCCTCACAGTGCTCGACAGAGTCAGCATGTTGCCCCCAAGAATTTAGGTTCTAATTTTACCGACCTCAGAAAGATGGAAGGCTGAATCAACCTTGAGCCTGGTGAGATTTGAACTGCCAAACTGCAGTCATCCGGCAGTCAGCATTCTAATAGAATACACTTCATCGTTCATTAGAATTCAACTTGTTAAAAATATTCACAAATGTGACATGCTGCATGCTGAATCTCACTTGCTGTCTTCCTTACCATAAAATCATCTTTTTAATAGAGAAACAATCCAGGTAGAAGAAGAGAAAAAGAGGAAATGGCATCCTGCAACATTTGGTAACAAAAAATACCACTTACGGAAATGTATGTGTGAAATTGATGGCCAGATTTCCTGTCCTGGTGAAGTGCCACTACCGAAAGAGATGACCGGCAAATATAAAAATGCCATGAAAGACAGTTCCTAAGCCACTTTTGCACTAAGCTTCTCCACAAGAAAGTAAAGATTGCAGAGAAATAAGAAACTGATCAGTGGCATGATGAAAATATATTGTATGAAACTTACGCCAGGGAAATAGATGGTCTTAATTCTTTCACTGCTGTACACTAAATAGTAAATGTTTTATAAATGCTTTTTTTAAAAAAATTAAAGAGCAAGTCATATTGATCATAATGTCAATTTTAATTTTCTATTATTTGAAGGGCAATTGTCTTGGGAAAACAGCTTGGATCCTTATATAAATGCAGTTCTATAGGAACAGAGAAAACAGTTGTAATATGCAGCGCTGGTTCCTTTTCCAAAAGTTGCTTTATAGACTATCCATTTTATAAGCCTACAAATGTTGATCATGAATTAAGGGCTGAAATAGTTGTAATTCTATGTCTGTGATTTGTGGCATTTTTTGCTTCAGTGGTTACAAATAGCATTTTAATCTGTTTCGTCTTTCTATCATGATGCAAGTTCAAGCTATCAACTTGATTTAAAATTATTTAATATGATATAGAAGTAGTTGGCTGAAAGGTACTGAAGTGAGAGTGGTGACAGAGCCTTGGGAGAAGTCATTGGGCTGTTGCAGAACAGGGTCAACTTTTAAGAACTGCTAAGGGCCAGATGATTTTTACTATGTCCTGATATCTCTGACTGAGATATATAGAACTCTACATACTTTTTCACATGACTTGTAATCTCGGAATTAAGTACCACCTTTCCCTCCACAGGAAAACATATGGGAATATGGCTATGGTGAAATTTATTTCTGATCATTTTTTTCCCTTTGGTTGAGAAAAGAAACACAATTTACTGTTTGCCTTATCGCCATATCTATTTTTAATTATCTTCTGAATTGTCTTATTTTACATTTTAAAAGTATAACTGTTGCTCAAGTGATCAAATTAGGTATTTGAAAACACTTTTATTAGCAAGCATCTGCTATTTAGATAGAAAAAGCTATTTATTACTTACCGTGTATATATACTGAGGCTTTCATGGAAATCAAAACTACATAAAAGGAAATTGTATCTAATGCCCTAAACAACCCAGGATTTTTCTTACACTGAAGCCAAGAGTTGAGAATAAAATAAAAATTTGACTTTTAAGAAGTCTCAATAATTTTAAAGCAAGGAAAAAGATGAGTCCTGCAGTGCAGATTGTTTCTTGCTTTCTTGGTTCAAATGATACATTTCAAGATATTTTTTTAAAAAACCAAAGACCATATATCTGTCTCTACACTATGTAGTTCTCTACATTTCACCATGCTGCATACTTTTTCCTACACAAGACTTGGATTGAAAGATTGTTCACCTTATTTTAAATATCCTGTTCCAGGGAAGTAGTTTTTCTTCCTATTTGCCATTTCTCATTTTATTTGAACTAAAGAAAGTATCTTGGTGAAAAACACAGAGAAAATTAAATTCCATATTCCAATAGGATCCTATTATCTAGTAGATCATAACAGATAATCAGAATTGGAAGGGACCTAATAGGTCATTTAGTCCAACCCCCCACCCAAGTAGGAGACCCTACACCATTTTTGACAAATGGCAGAAATCCTTAGAATCTTTTCAGTATATCAGCCTGGAAAAGACTCCCATCTAAACAATGTTTTCTTGCACAAATTGCCTAGCTCGGTGTAAAAATGCTTCCTACATTCTGTCCATTAAGATGCCAAGGAATTTGCAGTTCACACGAAAGCCTAGATTGCTGCTGCTGTTGATTTAATCAGTTTTTCCACACTCACAGAAACAAAAATGGTGTTTTATTTCATGAGAAACTTTACAAACTAGTGCATGCAAATGTACAAACAAATGGTATTAGTGTTAAATCTCATAATGGCATGGTCTTGATCATTTTCACTGTGTCAATTCAGTAATACAAATGGAATGCTGACAAAATGTGGGACAACCATTTGGGTTATCAAGAAGGGTAATTCCACATTGACGTGCAGTTATAGAGCTACAACCAACGTATTTTTCATAAAATACATCAATATTGTGTCTTATAAAGTATTAGACTATGGCATACATAGACACAAGGCAGAATGCATATAATAAGGAAATGAGTTTTTTTTTTTTTAAAGCCACTGAAACATTCATATTGGTTGGACTACATAAAGAGTGACAGATCAAGTTTGCGGCCTTGTCTTTAATAAATATAGCTTTACCTTAAACAATTATTGTGCTTTTGCTGCTTGCTTAGTTTGTAGGTTTCCATTTTTAAAAATATTTTATCACCTATTTTTATGTTCCAACTCATGTCCTGTTTAGTGCATTGTAAGTTCATTTCCAGAATGCTCCCATTAAAAAAAAAACAAGTATCTTCAGATTATTATATAATTGGACAGGCAGTTTTCAGCTCAGTTTCTATAGGATTCATTAAAACAGGCTGTCGCTGAGTTGTGATGCATGAAATCAAAGCTAGGTAGGTTTTTTTTGCTAACAAAAAAAAAACTCCACGAATACCATGAATTAACAAATGAATAACATGTAATACTTAATGCCAAAAATATAAAGTGCTGCCTTAGTTCTTGACCCTATTAACCACTAATCTTTTGAGGAATGTAACATTTAGTGTCCACATACATTATGTACAGTATCATCTCTACCAGCATGGAAACAATTGTCAAAATCAGATTATGGATTAATGCTTGGACCTTCTTCCAATTCCCCTAAGTACATAATATTCTCTGAGTAAGTTCTTCCAGTGTAAACAATTAAAATTGGTTTACGACACCAAAATAATAAAATGCAACCAAATAAAATTCATCCCATACAACTGAAATCAGACATTATTTAACACTTCTAAATATTTCTGTTTGTATAGCTGGCAGATCAATTAAAAAAAAAAATTACAAATGAACAGCTCAACCCTAAGAATTTGATAGCCTCCATTTAATATAACAGGGTTCACGCAAATCATCCACACAAGTGGAGATGGTATATCAACATTGTCCTAGAGAGAAATCAAATTAGAAAGAAAAATGGAGTTCTAGTTTTTAATTTGTACTGTTAAGTGGACACCCAGGATGGTGCCTCTCAAAGCACAGTTCTGACTGCAAATTTTCTAATTTTTGGAGGCAGAAAACAATTTTCCTATTATGACATTTCTACAAGCCTGGAAAATTACATAGTTTTGAGACATTGACAATTTCAAAGTTCTTACAAAATTACAGTCTAGAATTGGCTGGGAAAAACTATTAGAATAGTTTGATCGGTTGAAGAACAGATAAAGGAAAAAAATACATGATGTCAAATTAGGTTTTATGCATTTGTTTTCTAAAACATATATACATATGTTTTGAGACATATATGTTGCTTTACTAATGAATTATATTGAACAGTAAGTTATTTTCTCTCCTGCTTCCCCAAAATATAAAGTTAGTAGGAAAACAGAATTTGCAAGACAGTATTAATTCCTTTTAGCTGGGCTGTGCAAGATTCAAGAACGATTTTGAAGAAATGCTTTGAGCTCATGAGAGCACCACGTTTCTTTGAAAACAGTAAAAACTTTTCCAGGTTGCTGCACAAGTTGCTTCTGTCTTAGGAAGCAAAGATGTGATTTCAAGCAAATTTATTTTTTTTTTGAAGCACATACAATCCTACCTGGTGACAGAAATAAATCCAGAAGTCTTGAGAACTGCAAATAATTTCCTGCATTTTAAAATGTCAGTTTTCCCCCTTTTTACATCAGAGATAAAGCAGGTGCTGAGAAATATAATTATGCTCCTAAATTTGGGCTGGGATACAAATATAGACTTTTCAGTATTTGAAGAACAGTTTCCAGTAATTATAAATTTTAAATAGTGTTGACTTTTACAGATTTAAATAGTGGAAATCCCTATACCAAAGTCCTTAAGCTTGATTCAGCACCCAAGTAAGTACCTTTTGCGATGTATTTCTTATTTTACCTCGATCTTCACTCCCTTTGGGAACTGCAAAAGTATGTGGACATAGTTCAGCAGCTCGATTTCTTCTTCTGTTTTGCAAGGGTGCTCTTAAGTTCTTTCAAATTTTCAGTCAATACTTCTATCTCATCCATTCGTCCACTTTGTTTGGCATCAAAAATATATGCTTTGATATTATCGATCTGTTGGAGAAGCAATTCCTCCTCTATGATATCTTCCGCTGAAACTTCATTATCACTTTCAACTTCAAAAGGATTCAAAGAGGAAGACACTGATTCTTCAAATGGATTCCCAGATTCCTGGTTCCCCACAGGGATATAAAATGGATTTCCCACAGAATCTTCAAATGGGTTTGGAGCACTGAGATCTACCCTGTTTGCCTGCTGAGAATCTTCCTGTTCCTGCTCCTCTTCATCAAATGGATTGTACTCTCTTTCATAACTATACAGGGCATTGGTAGGCAAAGAAGCTATTGCAGTGTTTTCAGCAACAGGACTATCAGGGTCACTCTTTGGAGGGCTAATTGGTGAAGGATCTTCAAAAGGATTTATGGAGGCTTTTTCATGCTCTGAGGCTTTCACAGGTTGGCAAACCAAAACCAGATTCTTGCTTCCTGGCAATCCAACATCATCACTGGGGAAAGCAGCCTTGGAGCCAGCATAATCTTTGTCCTGAAGCACATCTAGATCCAAAGCCTCTGCTATTTGGTTTTTGCTTTCCCTCTCCATCTCAGGTTTATCGGGCTTCACTTCTCTGAAATCCAGAGAACGTGTCCGTGAATGTTGAGACATTTTTTTTTTATGATCCCTTTTCCACTCTTTTTCACAAAGGATCTGCAATTGTTCTCTCTGCATTTCCTCCATCTCCGCTTGCTTTTTAGAGAGCTCAATGGCTTTGACTGTCTGCTGTTGGTCGTACTCGTCCTGAAGCTGTCTCAGGTTCTCCTGCAGCATCTGGACTTCGTCCAGACGATTGGCTTCCTTTGCCTGCTTAATAAATGAGGTGATATTGTCGATCTGTTGAAGAAGTGGATCTGCCAGTTCCTGGTTCCGAGATATGCTAGCAGTGGGTAGCCATCCTTCAGTTTTCTTCATTGCAACCCTTTTTGTTCGATGGACCTCACCATTGGATATTGCTGAGGATCTGGAAGTGTAGTCTGCCGGTTTCTCTTCTTGTCGTCTTTGGGATTCATATTTCACCTAGCCCAAAAGAAAGGAAAACTTTAAAAGGAGACCACATTTTATTGAGCAGTCCACACTTCAGCAACTTCCTCAGTTTTTAGCATGATACATGAGCCTAAAAAGGAAACTGTATTGATGGAAAGGGTTTTTTCCCCTCCATCTCAAAAAATAGAATCTTTAAACTGATGGATTAGGTAAGATTATTATGGTATTAATAATAATATATTTTTTTAAATTTTTAACTGTTCACATGTCCCTCAACTGTTCATGTCCACAATGATATAAATCGTATTTAACAGAAATAATTTCCTGTTAAATAAGTTTCGAATGTTTTAGAGTGGAAGATAAGCTGAATCAGCAAGTAAAGGTTACACTTCTACATATGTGGTAAAGAGCCATGCTCTAGCAAGTTTTATTCTTTTATTCTCTCCTGTAATGACTGCAACTCTTTCTATCTTCCTGCCACTTTGTTAGATCTCAAAGAACTGTGCTCTGCCATGGAATGATCAGCAGTCTATTATCTCAAGAGAGATTAGATCAGAAGTCACCTATCCAATCACTTTTAGTATGTATTGCATTTGGATGTATCACATGTAATTATTTCAATAAGATAAAATATATTTATGAGTCTAAACTAACAATAAACTAAAGCAACATAAAGGTAGTGAAACAAAACAAAAATCTGAGAGCAAAGCAGATTTTTCTCTTGGCTAAAATATTTTTGAAAACTTATGTAAATTTCTAAGAGATGTCATCCCCACCCAAAAATAAAAAAAGGCAAGAAAGAAAAGAGTCAAACAAGAAATAGGAAAAAAATCATTCTTATTAAGCTGGTTCTAAATGTATTGTAGACTTATATCATGCTACTTGGCAATTGTTTTAGAAAACAAATTCAAAAGTAAAGTATTTCAGAAAAGAAATACTTGAAACAGTGAACAAACAGAAACTCATTGTTAGAAACATATACTGATTAAAATACTTGCCAATCTCTCCATCTGCAGTTTTCTCTCTAGTTCTTGTTTCTTTTTCTCTTTCAGTTCTTCATACTGGTCTTTGGTTGGTAAAGACATTAGGCCAAGCAATTTTTCCTGAGGATTTTTTTTTTCAAAATATCACTTTAAAGGGTATAGGATACTAAGATTTAGATCTTAAAAAATACAAAATATGTGTCTATACATACATGCATACATACTATTATACTTTAAATGATTAAAATATAAAAAATGCCCATTCATCCAAATTATGTGTCAAATAATAAAGTTAAATTGTGGTCAACTATACCTAATATCAAAGCAGTATTCTAAGAGATTAGTAATTGAAGTAAGTCTCTTCCAAATGAAATTTGTTTCCTGATTAATACAGGAATATATCTCTAATTTTCTTGAAAGCATTATGGAAGCATCTTACAATTGTCTGCTTCTGGGAGATTTTTTTTCAATGAAGCTTTTTTAAAAAAACATAACTAAAGTGTAAGGAAGATAGAAAATCAAACAGTTTATAAAATAATAGAACAGTTTTACACATACTTAAATAAAATGAACAAATATACTTTTAAAACACCAAAATGACTTGACTATGCTAGGAGGGAGGGAGGGAGGGGAAGGGCATAGAATACTGGATGGCAGATATATGGCTGTACTTTCATGTGATTACTGAAAACAAGGTGAATATGACCTACAGCAGAAGGATATACAGGTAGTCCTCAACTTACAACCATTTTTGTTTAGTCATTCAACAGCACTCAAAAAAGTGGTATATGACCAGTTTTCACACTTACAACCATTACAGCATCCCCACAGTCATGCGATCTAAATTCAGCTGTTTGGAAATTGGATCATATTTATGATAGTTGCTTTATCATGTGGTCATGTGATCACCATTTGGAATCTTCCCAGCTGACATCTGATAAGCAAGGTTAATGGGGGAAGCCAGATATGCTTAACAACTACATGATTCTCTTAACTGAAAAAACGTCATACAATGGGTCATACAAAAGGTCATACAATGGGAAAATTCATTAGCCTTCTAAATACCAGCAGAGCTATTGACATAGCTTACATCTAATTAGGTAGGAAGTATTTGAAAACTGAAACATTAATTTATTTTCATTATGCAAATTGTTGAAACAAAATGACAAGTTTTGTAACATTTAAAATGTCAGTATGTAATTTCATATTGTCTTGGGGGAATGAAAATGTCTAAAAGCAGCTCGCCCTTTCTACATATCCCTACCTGAACAAAAAGTGTGGCTGAATATCTAATCATCCTCTGAAGTTGTAAAGTTCTGGGATGAGGTTGTGGATCTTCATTCAGCCCTAAAGTCAGAATCTTTTTGCTGAAACAAAGAAAAAGAATGAATTGGAAATACATAACAATCAGCTAAGAGGAACAAACACTCGACAAAAAAGAATTTTATTTGGCAACATGGATTTATTTTGGCAGTAAAATGTAGCTCAGAAAGTTTATGCCTTCTTTAAAAAAATGTTCATCTTCATTGAAAATAATATATACACTGCTCCAAAAAATAAAAGGAACCCCAAAACAACACAATGTAATTCCAAGTCAATCATACTTCTGTGAAATCAAACTGTCCACTTAGGGAGCAACACTGATTGACAATCAGTTTCACATGCTGTTGTGCAAATGGAATAGACAACAGGTGGAAAGCATAGGCAGTTAGCAAGACATCCTCAATAAAGGAGGGGTTCTGCAGGTGGTGACCACAGACCACTTCTCAGTTCCTATGCTTTCTGGCTGGTGGTTTGGTCACTTTTGAATGCTGGCGGTGCTGTCACTCTAGTGGTAGCATGAGACGGAGTCTACAACCCACACAAGTGGCTCAGGTAGTGCAGCTCATCCAGGATGGCACATCAATGCGAGCTGTGGCAAGAAGGTTTGCTGTGTCTGTCAGTGTAGTGTCCAGAGCATGGAGGCGCGACCAGGAGACAGGCCAGTACATCAGGAGACGTGGAGGAGGCCATAGGAGGGCAACAATCCAGCATCAGGACAGCTACCTCCGCCTTTGTGCAAGAAGGGACAGGAGGAGCGCTGCCAGAGCCCTGCAAAATGACCTCCCACGGGCCACAAATGTGCAAGTGACTGCTCAAACAGTTAGAAACAGACTCCATGAGGGTGGTATGAGGGCCCAATGCCCACAGGGGGAGGTTGTGCTTACAGCCCAACACCGTGCAGGACGTTTGGCATTTGCCAGAGAACATCAAGATTGGCAAATTCACCACTGGTGCCCTGTGCTCTTCACAGATGAAAGCAGGTTCACACTGAGCACATGTGACAGACATGAGAAGGTCTGGAGATGCCGTGGAGAACGTTTTTCTGCCTGCAGCATTCCCCAACATGACTGGTTTGGCAGTGGGTCAGTAATGGTATGGGGTGGCATTTCTTTAGGGGGCCATACAGCCCTCCATGTGCTCACCAGAGGTAGCCTGACTGCCATTAGGTACCAAGATGAGATCCTCAAACCCCTTGTGAGACCATATGCTGGTACGGTTGGCCCTGGGTTCCTCCTAATGCAAGACAATGCTAGACCTCACGTGGCTGGAGTGTGTCAGCAGTTCCTGCAAGACGAAGGCATTGATGCTATGGACTGGCCCGCCCGTTCCCCAGACCTGAATCCAATTGAGCACATCTGGGACATCTCTTGCTCCATCCACCAATGCCACATTGCACCATAGACTGTCCAGGAGTTGGGGGATACTTTAGTCCAGGTGTGGGAGGAGATCCCTCAGGAGACCATCCGCCACCTCATCAGGAGTGTGCCCAGGCATTGTCGGAAGGTCATACAGGCACGTGGAGGCCACACACACTACTGAGCCTCATTTTGACTTGTTTTGAGGACATTACATCAAAGTTGGATCAGCCTGTAGTGTTTTTTTTCCACTTTAATTTTGAGTGTAACTTCAAATCCAGACCTTCATGGGTTGCTAAATTTGATTTCCATTGATAATTTTTGTGTGATTTTGTTGTCAGCACATTCAACTATGTAATGAACAAAGTATTTAATGAGAATATTTCATTCATTCAGATCTAGGATGTCTTATTTTTGTGTTCCCTTTATTTTTTTGAGCAGTGTATATAAAGCCAAGCAAAAAATAATCCAGCAACAATTTCCATCTTCATATTTAGTACTTACCTTAAAGCATCTATTAATTCATACATTCTCTGCACTTCTATTCTAAGATTGCTAGCACGTTCAAGATTGTATGTTGTCTCTCCAGCACTGAAAGAGAACATGCACATTTAAATAACTCCAAATTATCATTCACATAGATTCAGCAGCTATTTTGTAGTAGAGAACCATCTCAACACATCTAAAACATTATTTTTGCTCATTAGTGGACTGTGAATGTGTTATGAAAAAAAGGGAAAAATCTTGAATACTAAATATAGATTTTGGTGCATTTTTGACATCAATTTCTCTCAAAATTATTTAGTTCATTAAAATGAGTTCTACACGGATAAATATCATTTTAGAGTGGGAAGCCATTTGATTCAAAATTAGTATCACTAAGCTCAGCATGATTTTAAAGAGTATATATGTATTTATAAGGACACAAATCCAAACATACAAAATCAGCCTTGGTAGCCAAGTATTTATATATACTTGCCGCTTACTACAGACACTAGCTGACCATTGTGGTTCTGGCTTTGGTTTTATCCTGGAGTTTTTGGTATTTTTCCTTTTAAACTTTTGAAATTTCATTTCTCACCATATTCATATGAACACCTACAAATAGACTTCATTAACAATTTATACTCTTGTTTTCTACTGCAATCTAGTTAGATTCGAAAAACTGAATTTGGAATAACCAAATATCTATTTTAAATATCTGTTAAAAATTTAATTCCAAAAAATTGATACAAATGATTCAGTTTTCAAGTTATTACTTCAAAAGCTAAATAATTTATATGTATGAAAATAATCCTAAGCAAACTTATCTAAGAACAAGTTCCAACTCAAAGTCTATTACTTAATGTGTGGATTCAACTTACAAATTGAAATCTTCATTTAAAAGCACCAGCAAATTTACGAAGTTTGTTCAAATTCCATAACCTATGCTCTTAAGGGTAGCCATATACAACTTTTAAATAAAATTCAGAAAATATAATTGTGTAACTCACCCAGTATTGCTAACAATGCAAAATATATATAAGGAAATTTTTGGATGTAGTGTGAAAATTGGTTCTAAATCTCAGTTAATAATAATATAAATATAACAGATAGCTGTCCCCAAAGAAACAATAAATAATAACTTCGATGCATCCTGCTTTTACAAAACTGAAGTTTACAATATATTTAATTAGATATATTCCCAATAATTAGATATTAGTTATTAATATATAAATAATATTTGCCTTCTCTGATTTCTTTTAAACAATACAATCATCTAAAACTATTAAAGAATACAAGAGTCAATTATTTTAAAAATCTAAAGAGGCTTACTTTAATGATTCTGCCATCTTTATGTATTCAGGGGCTTTCTGGTCAACTTTTTCCATGTAAAATCGGAGTTTCTTGTTTAATAAAAGAAATCAATAGATTAAAATTAAGTTACAACAACAATTCAAATATGTGTTATACGCATCCTATTATTCCTTTCCTTTATATGAGTTTAAGGATCTCATTTACAAAGATTGGTGATTAGAATAGGAATGAATCCATTTCACATATTATTGTATACTTGTATTATCTGTATAGGTCCAAGTTTTGCAAGCAATCTGAATGTGTTCTTTTTTGTCAACAATACACAGTATTCAACTGATATTTTTCCAGTTTACAAAAAAAATGCCTATGGAATATCAGCTAGCCATGCCTGCATTCCTCCCAGATCTGTAATATGATTTCTGAAGTATAATGACCAGGACTATATGCAGTATGCAAACAGTGGTAACATTTGCTGAACATGCTTATTGCTAAATAAGTTACACAGGAACCAAACTAAAGTTTTACACCTATCCTACAGAGCTTATAACATTTTTTTTTCATATGAATTGTCACTCAAAGAAATCCAAGCTGGTCAAGGAACTCGTTTTTGAAAAGCTTCTAAATTTCTGAAAACAGTTGGACCAATCTGTTTGAAATTTGGTGGGAAAATATCCCCTGAAGTGGAACAGTAACTGCAAATTTCATCCATTTGTGTCAAATGCAAAAGACTACAAATTGTTGATTTCTTATAATAGTTAAGAGTAACACACTTTCAGTAATAGAAATTGTCATAACTTCAAATTTTCCAAAGTGAGATTCTGATTTTGATCAGAAACTGTTGATCAGCCAAACTGTTTTCTTCTAATCACCAAAGCTAAACCAAATTTTGTCATCAATGAACTTACTGTTTTCTTTTTAATATAAACAGTTCCTAGTCTCTTAGATTTACTCCCATAAAAATTAGTTTGTATGCTATTGACAATAAGTCTCATTTAAGCCTTGATCTCAGTCATTTTACCTCATATAGTTTCACAATATCTGGTATATATTCTTTTTCATCAATCTGTTGTTCCCTTTTGAGCAGCGTTTCTTTACAGTGTCTACAGCAACGGATTCGATCATCATCTTTTTCATCCAAAACAGAACTGACACTGCTTATACTACTGATGCTACCTCGCCGAGAGCCCTGGATGCTATTGGGCGAGCAGCTGGGACTAGTATGAGAGGCTAAGACTTCCTTGCTAGCAGTAGTAAGCTTGCCTGAAAGGAGAGATGAACAAAATATAACTGACACAATGTAATTGTCCGGATGACAGAACATTTATCTTGAATGCAGCTTCAAATACTCAATTCTGCTCATCTCAATTTACATGTAAAAACAGGAACTGCAATGAAACTGTTCTCTAAAAGCTGGCTGCTACAAAGATATCAATCAAAATGTTTGTTCCTATACAACTGCAAAATAGTATATTCAAAGTAAATATGAATATTTACATAACATCACTTATCATGACATCTAGCTACTAAACAGGCAACTGACATTACTCACACTGTAGTAATGGAATATTTCAATTTTGAGATGAAGTAACTTTTTAGTTATTAGATGAGACTTCTAAAAACCGTAGAAAGGAGACTGGGGGGGGGGGTACATCTTTTTCTACATACCTTTTGGAAATTAGTTTTTAAGAGGTAAAATAGCTTTGAATAGCTATTGACAACATGGAAAAAATCCCAACACCTAAAACTAGCATTTTCATATCAAAAATTTAAAGACACAATCATGAGAGATTCTGGGGAATAAGATGCAATTTATGAGTTGCCTACTGCTCTTTTTTTTTTTGGGGGGGTGGAACCTCTCAACCTTCTCCTCACCCAAAGATAATAAACCCTCTAAAAATCCAGTGTACACATGCACACACTTGAGGGCAACACTTGGCTGTTGTCTATGCTGCTACAAAAACAATCCTTCTCAAATTCCTCTACTGCTGTAAATAGGCATCTCATCAGAGCAGAAGACAATTGCTCATTTTTGTGAGAGACATAAATGCACAGCAATATTTTATTCATACTATAATAGTAGTAATAATGTTTGAGTGATACTAAAACAAAATATGATCAACACTGAAAATTAGGAATTAAGGCACTTCTAACTCTAACCACTGTACTCACTTGCAAAGGGGAGACTGACCAGTTCCATGCACTTCTTGCACATGATAGACCCACAGAGGCGGCAGTGGTGGCGCCTGTTCCGTATGCTGAATTTGTTACCACAATCTGGACAAAATGGTACATCTTGATCATTAACCCAAGGCACGACAGATTTCTCTATTGCTGCAATAAGACATGATAACCTGTCAGACATCATTAATGAAATCCTAGTTGAGATATTATCAAAGGCATTTCTTTTTTGTGCTCATTACCTCTTATCTTTGCTGAATCTGTAACTGTTCTATCAAAGGAAGTAAGCTGACCAAAAGAAAATGATCAAGAATTAGATATACATACACATTTTACTGTACAGTTTGTCACATTACTTCAAGTAAATCAAGCAAGTCTGTTTTTAACTATCTTTTCCCAACTATCTTTTTTAAAATCAAACTTCAAATGAATATCTCTTTTATATCACCTTAGTAATAGACCAGCAAATTAATAGCACCTTACCAAGGAATACATTGAATGATACTTTAACAAATAACATAATAGTAAACATCACAAGAAATAGTAGCTAATGATTGAAAAAAGGACTTACATATGCTATTAAAATATTTTTAAATAAAAGTTTAATAAAAAGTAAATAAAATTAAAAAAATTAAAACTACAAATTATTTACCTTTTCTAACCTGATTATTAATTTATTGACTTCCACAACATAGTGATCAATTCTGGCTGCTCTGTGTTTCTTAAAATCAGAAAGATGACTCCTTATAGCACCTAATATAAAATATCCAGTTAGGAAACTTGACAGAATAATTCAACCATAAATATTCAACTAACGGGAAGTTTATCATGTTCTTATTTCTATCAAATTTGCTACTCAGTCTAAAATTCAGAATTAAAGAATGGTAGCTCGTGGACCACAACTAAATGTCATTTGCCATATCATCTGATATGCATAGCTAATAGTCAACATGGTTTAATGTGCTATGTAAATATGATCTTAAGCATTAACCACCCTGTATTTTAGTCTTTATTGACAAAATACAATTTTTGTTTATAAGATAATGGTATTTCAGAAGACATATTCTGATTATGGAATTTTCTTCTGGTGTTAATTACTGTTAGTGCTGAACCCATTTTGCATTTACCGTCAAATGAATACATACATCTGTACAAATTCATTATCTATTCAAACTATCTTCATAACACAATATGATACATATCTTCTCAGATTTAACTAGCGCTCTCTCACAGATCAAATTAGTGTAGTATATTTATATAGATTTATACACAATATAAAAATGTACAAAATTAAAACTGTAACTATTAAAATTTTCACAGCTTTATTATTTTTAGATTACACAATTCAGTATCTAGGGATACTATTTTGACTGGTTACCTAATTCTTCAAGTTCCCACATATATGGATCCATTCCACCATAATTGTAGCCTTCATATCGTTCCTGAGACCCCCCATCATTTCGGTCATCATCTCGTCTCAACAGTTTATTTTTTGCTTTTTTTGCTTTTTGAACAAGATCTAAACAAGAAAAAATGGTAGATGTCACAAATTCTGTTTAGACATTTAAACGTAATAGTTAAGACTTTCTTTCTTACAGTTGCCACTGTGATAGTATGGCGAGCCCATGATTAGCATGGAGTATGCTCTTGCACTTGATTTGTAATTTTCAGAACTCCTCAGAATGGACTGGCCATTATTTTTAAACCCAACTTGTCCTTTCCTTTGGATGAGAAAATTTAAGAGTAAAACAGCATGTCTTAAAAACAACCTCTCTCCCCCCACACACAAAACAACAACAACAACAACCCAGGACTGCATATTCTAGATGAACAAGCTGAAGTGGTAAAATGGAGAGCTTAAATCTTTGTTTAAAACTGGTAGATTTTTTTCATTGGCAGATATCATTGCATTTTTTTCTGCTCTCCCACAGTAATGTGTTATATCTCTCTCCCCCCACACACAAAACAACT
>BLBF01000003.1:32268088-32303139 GCA_015471245.1 Laticauda colubrina | reverse complement strand
GTTAAATGTGGTTGGGCATTGCTAACAAATGATGGAATATATTGGAACATCTTTCAAAGTGATCTCTTTTGTTCTGTATCTCTTTTGTTCTGATTAAAGCAACAAGTCACTTGAAGACCAGCAGGAATGTCCAAGTTACTTAGGTAGTAACTGAGGGGCCAGCACATAGCTTACCTATGCACATCCTTCATTGATTAAACTAAAGGGAATTGCCTCATGTCCTAAAGAAATATCAGAACACACATCCAATCACAAATCATTATTTCATCCAGATAACTCACAGCTTTCTAAGTAACCCTCACTCTCACAATCAGCTAAAATGACAAACTTCCAAATGTTTTAAGTCAATCCTTACTACTTTCAGGTGTTTAAGGGGGATAATTAGGATTGCAGGAAAGACAATTACTACCAACCTCCCTTCCATCAAGGACCTGTATACTGCACAAGTCAAAAAGGACTGTGAAAATATTTACAGACCCCTCACATTCTGGACATAAACTGTTTCAATTCCTTCCCTCAAAACGATGCTACAGAGCACTGCACACCAGTAGACACGAGGACAGTTTTTTCTAGAACAGCATCACTCTGCTAAACAAATAATTCCCTCAACACTGTGCAACTATTTACAGTCTTCACGACTATTACTATTAATCTTCTCATCACTCCTTGTCACCCATCTCCTCCCACTTGTGACTGTATGACTGTAACTTTGTCACTTGTATCCTCACGATTTATATTGACAGTTTCCTAGTATGATTTGATTGCTTATCGTACCCTTTGACTATTATTAAGTGTTGTACCTTATGATTCTTGACTTTTGACGAATGTATCTTTTCTTTTATGTATACTGAGAGCATTTGCACCAAGACAAATTCCTTGGGTGTCCAATCACACTTGGCCAATAAAAGAATTCTAATTCTAATTCTAATTAATGCGTTGCATTATTTCTCTGCTTAATTGTGAGTGTTTTTTTTCTTCAAATGCTCCACTATTTCATTAAAATTGTCTTATGCGTCTGTGGCCAAGAGTTCAAATTTTGTTCCCTTAGTCCAAGACACTAATTTTAGGTTTATAAAGGCTTTATTTTGCCAATTTTTTAAAAAATGACTTTTGTGATTAGAGAAAATATTTGCCTGTAAAGCACCTCTGACTATCATAAAACCCTGTCTGCATGAGACCACAATCTTACAACCAATTGCCAAGCACCCTGTGATATGTGATTGCCATTGGTAATTTTCTCTGCCGGCTTCCCCAGAAAGTCAGTGGGAAGCAGGCAAGGAAGGTTGCAAGCTACTGTCAGCTTCCTAGAGGACTCCTTATCATCTCTGGCGGCTGAATGAAAGAGTTGCCTGATGAGGGCAGCTGAATTCCTTTGGTGGGATGGAGAAAGAAGGCCCAGATCCCAGAGATCTGTTTCTATAGCCCATCAGAACATTTCCCCTCTGTGCATGGACGGAGCTGAACTCCTTCAGCAGGATGTGGCATGGTCACAACTGTAGTCATAATTCAAGGATTACTCAAACACAACAGAGTAAGTGAAAATACTCTGCTTTCAACATATCTAAACTCCTTTCATTCAAAGGTCATGCGTGGGCATCAATAGGCCTCCCCATGAATTATGAGTGTTAACAGAATTGCCATAAAAAGGATGGTATCATTATTTGCATTTCTAATAAATAGAAAATTATTAACACCTATGTTAACACATAGGCTTTTCACATGGAGGAGATGATTTCGACACATTTAAGGATGAAATGAGTGTCTTAAAAAGTAAAATAAAATTTTACTTAATAAAAAAATAAAAGTTATTTTTTAGGACCCTCCATCCCATCAAAAACCCGTTGCATACTCCTGTTCTATTCATCTTAATCCAGGCTTACTTACTTCTAGAAACTGCCAATATTCATATGTAGTAAGCAAAAAAGATGCGTTAATACATAATAGGAACTAGAACACTTACTCTTTAATTGTCCTTTAACATCTCTGTCTTCGCTTGAATGTTCTTCATAATGAGATTGGAGCTGTTGAAATGACTGCAGATCCTTCAGACACAGGGGGCATAGAAAGCCCTCTCTCACCTCTCCAGGATCATCAAATGGAGGTGTGTAGCTTGTTGCCATAATGATCTAAGGTCCCTGAAGTTATTGCTTCTCTCCAAATCTCAGGAACACTGTATGCCATGAGTAAAGAAGTGGACATACAATGAGGAAATAGTTATTGTTCTTATCTTTTCTGCAAAGCATTCCCCTGAAACAGATGCAAAGAGTAGTTTTAAAAGGGGGAAACTATTTGATTTGATAAGTATATTTTCTCAAATATGTTAATAATGCTTTAATGGTTTACTTCAGAAGACCAAGGGGTAGGCAGTGTGGTTCTCATAGTTGCCAAAATGTCTTAGATAACTCCTTTAAATACCTTCTATGATTCTTAAGTTTTTAATGCAAATTAAGTAAATATGAGGCTGACGTGCTGCACCACCACCTCTCTCGTATATATTTACAATGATGCCTTTTGCTTCTCCGTAAATCTCACTATAATTATAGAAAGTATAACATGGATATACTTTATGTTCTGGAAAACAGACACTGTGTGGACTGTTGCAATAATAAAACAGCCTTAACAATGTTTTAACAAGCAAGCCTCAACAAGCATGATGCTTCCACCACATGCTTTCAAAATTCCAGTGTGCCTCAACCCAAGAAGATTCCATGTTTCTGAAATAGACTATTTTTCTGTTCTGGAATATGTACATTAAATCTTTTATCGGCAAGGAAAAATATTCTCTTTATGTCTTTAGAAGCCATTCTAAATTTTGCAGCACATGACAATCATCTCCAAACTGGCACCATCCAGATACTTGAAATAATAAATTCCTCAAATCATTATCTATGCTTTCTGATTTGAAGAGTCCAAAACTGAAATATCTGTTAAAGGGCAAGGCTAAATTCAAAGAAACAGAAAACAGTGCTTCCTCTAGATTGCAAAAAAAAGATTGCAATGAAAAAGAAGCCAATTTTAAAAGCAAAGTGTACACTGTATTTTTTGGAGTACAAGATGCTCTGGAGGATAAAACCGTACCTTAGTTTTTGGGGAGGGAAATAAGGGAGGGAAAAATCTGGCTCTGCCTACCAGCATCCATCGATATTCATCTGGCTCGTGTGAGAGGTCCATGTGTGAGAGTTGAGGGCTGTTTGGAAACTGAAACACTATTTGCTGTGTAAGCAAGGAGACAAGGAGCCTGGGCATGGCTTAGCTCAACTGTTCGGTACTAAAGCTGCATGCTGCTCTGAAACTCAAACTGAAACTCCTCTCCTCTGCTTGTGTTTTGCTTGTATTTACTACCACATTGGAAAACCTGCTTTTGGTATTGTATCTTTGCTTCATGTGTTATATTATATATAAAGAGAAGTTATTCAATCCTGCTGAATCAGTTACTTGTGTGTGCTTTCTGGATGTGATTGCTGCTGCAAACTCTGACACGTCCTTGCAGCAAATAGTGAATAGCCAGGTCAGCTTCAGCACATTATTGCAGCCTGATTCAGCAGGATTGGTGGATGGATTGGCCTCCCGGAATACCCCAATCGGCTGTTCCAGGCTGCAGGGATTGCCACAGACCATCGCCACCTCAGTTCCTGGCGTTTTTGGCCTCGTGGGCGGGGCTACATTCAGTGTATAAGACGCACCCAAATTTTCACCCTCACCCTCTAAATCAATCAAGCCACAGTGAGAAGCCACAGCCACTCTCACTGCTCTGCACTCTTAAGGCCCTTGCTATCTTGCACTTCGCTAACCCAGTGGCCTTTGCTGCTTCCCTGGCTGCTGACCCAGCATGCCCAACTTACCCCTTCTGAAGGTACCTGCTGACAGCATAAGGCCTTTTTCCTGAGGTCACATCTTGCAGTTTCCACATGAGACCTTGGAAAGAAGGCCTCATGAAGCCAGCAGCAGCCTCATGAAAGACCATGCCAGGTGAGATAAAAATGAAATCAGAACTTTTCCCTTTGGGGCCTAATAGAAAAAGAAGTGGAGAAAACATTTGGAACTTTGTTATTATATATGTTGGCAGCAGCAAGACTATTGTGTGCACAAAAATGGAAGGACACTTCGATTCCTACTATGGATGAATGGTTGCAGAAGTTGATGGACTTGGTCAAATGGCAAAACTGATTACTTTGATTAAAGAAAAGAACATAAGTACTTTTGTTTCCACATGGAGACCACTTCTGAACTTTGTGCTTTATATGGAAAAGAATGGTTTCGGGTTTTACCAAGTAGACTGATAGATCTTTACAGAAATGGCTTGTTCATATTATTATGAAAAAACAACAAGTTGCCTTATTTTACTGTAACAGAGAGAGTTGGAAGTCAATGCTGCTTTTTTTTTTTCTTTTTTCTTTCTTATCTTTCCTCACTTCTCTTCCTCTTTTTCTTCCCTACTGCTTTTCTATTTACTTTTGAATTTTACAACATTTTATAACTCAATAAAAATGTTAAACCTAAAAAAAATGAAGGACCAGGCTAGGCATGTCTTGCCAGCCGCAGGAAAAGAAGATAGCAAAGATCGGCTGATGTGGTAGAGCGAGACAGCCGAGGCCTCAAAATACAGGTTGGTCAGGGTGGCTACAGCTCCTTGCCATCTGCTAGGCTGACCTAGGCCAGCGGAACATAGGACAGGAGGGTCTTGGAAGGGCAGGGCAGTGAGGGAAGCTATGACTTCTCATTAACTGCTAGGCTAGGCTAGAGCAGCTGCAGCTTCGCACCATACTCCTGGGCTGGGATGCGCTGGAGCAGCTGCGGCTACATGCTGCTTTGCAGGTCTTTCAGCTCTAGAGCCATGGCAAGCCAAGAACCCCCTGAACCATAGTGCGGCAAGCAGTCTGCAAAGCAAGCAGTTCTCGGGCTGTCTAGGCAAGGTGCAATGTAACCAAAAGGGCAGAGATGGGAGTAAAGTAGGTTGGAGGGAGTTTAAGGGGAGGAAGTCCCTTACTTTGAACAATAGGCTCTGGACTAGAAGGTCCCAAACGGAAGAGCTTGGGTTGGGATGGGTCCTTGGCTTATAACTGGTGCAACAAAGTGTTTGGGTAACTGGTGTTACACAAAGTGCAATGCCATCGCAAAATGATATGGTCACGTGGCACGGTGCTTTATAACCACATTTCTTCTTGATGGAAATTCCACTCTCAATTGCAGTTGTAACTCAAAGACTATTGGTGTCCAACTTGCCTGAAGTAAATATCTGTGACATTCAGAAAATTTTCCAGGCCAAATCACCAATCATATAAATTCATCATTCAAAAGTAGTAACAGTTAACATTGTCACTAGAATAATATGCCACAAGCAAGAAATAAAAGAACAAAACAACAGACTTGGAAGGGACTTTGAATGTCTTCTAGTTGCTCTGTAGTTGCCCTTGCTCAAGCAGGAGGCCCGATATCATTGAAGACAAAATGGCTGTCCAAACTCTTCTTCAAACTCTCCAGCACCCACAATTTGGAGGCTAGCTTTTCTATGATTAATTATTCTCACTATCAGAAAATTTCTCCTTAATTCTAGGTTGGTTCTCTCCTTGATTATTTTCATCCATTACTTCATAGCTTGCCTTCAGATACTTTGGAGAATAAGTTGACACTCTTCCTTCCCTGTGGCAGCCCCTCAAATATTGGAAGATAGCTATCATGTTACCTCTAGTCCTTCTGTTCATTAGACTAGACATAGCCAACTCCTGCAACCATTCTTCAGGTTTTAGCCTCTAGCCCCCTAACCATCTTTGTTGCGAAATAAGGCATATAAAGGTAACATAGGAGAGAGTTGTATTATTACCTGGGCAAGCAAGGCTTGTAAGACAAAACACTTAAGTGCCTAAGGTATAATAAAAAGGAGCCATGTTATTCTGTAATTTTTCCATGATTAGCTGTCTCGACTTACTTTGAATATTACACATACCCATCCACAGTGACTGATGTACATTTAATGCAAAGCATACCATTAAATTACACTCATATCCTATTATCATACATGCCTTTTCAAAAAAATTACATAAGGTGGGAGCAGCTTTTGGATTTAGATGTTCTTTTGTGAGGCATCCAGATTTCCCTCCAAATGTGCTCTAAATTCCAACTGTTGGAATTGCAGACCACTGGATGAGGGAGGGAAATGTAGACTAAAACAAAATTAGCATTCTTAAGAGTATATATTTTTTTTTTTTTAAAAAAAGGTTTCTGATAATTTAAAATAGAACACAAGAAAATAAAACACAAAAGAAATACAGTTAACGCAACTTCATTCCAGCTCAAGGCTGACTGAGCCTTCAATCCTTGATAATTGTTGGGGGCAATATTGCTGACCCTGTATACAGCTTAGAGAGGGCTGTAAAGCAACTGTAAAGCGATATATAAGTCTAAGCGCTACTACTATTCCAGTATTCCATATTCTATTCCACATTCTTCTATGTTGGCATCTTCTAGTCAAACTCGGAATGGGTTTTCTTCTAATTCACTGTCCAAATCTTGCCTCTTCCAAGTCCATAATTTGATTCTATCAACCAAGAGAGTCGAGACACCCAATTCCGAGACAAAAGCGGGCCGATTCCCTTTTCTCCAAAGCAGGATATATCTACCATCAACAACTGCAAGATGAGTGTTATTCGACGGAAGCCATTTTCGCACCAACACAAGGACGAAGACTGTTCGTGCCTCATCCTTGTTTTCCGCCACCAAGCTCCCAACCCGTCGGGACAAAGAGGTAGGAAGAACCGATACTCCTCTGTGGTTTTCACATTAAAAAGGGCGGATAGGGCAGGGCGAGCAGAAATGGCTCCTGGGATGGGAAGAGGCAGCCCGAGCATCGTAGAGATGCCGAAAAGCAGGAGTCTGGGGCGGCTGTCAGCCCTTTGCTCCTTCACCATCACCCCGGAACCCGCAAGCCGCCCACGGGCATCAGAGTTGGGGAGGGGGGGGGAAAGCGCCAACAATGTGGCCAAGGGGAGTAAAGCCCCGAGCGATGCCAGGCTCAGGGCAGGGCGAGAAAGGCCGCAAGGAAGGAAGGGTCTCCCTCTCCGACTTAACGACGCAGCAGACTCGCGCGCCCTTCCTGAGGGGAGAGAAGGCAACGCTCTCACCTCAGCCTCACCGAGGCGGCGGCCCCGACGGCCGAGGGATCCAATCCCGCCCCGGTTGCCCAGGAAGCAACAGGGCCCCCTTTCCAGGCAGCGCCGTGCCGATCGCGGAAAAGCCGATGGGAAGAAGGGCAGCTGCTGGGCCTGACGCGGAGAAAGGGCCGGTGGAGAAGAGCGCCGAACAGTCGATAGGGGAGGGCGGAGGTTGCGCCTCCTAGGGCCGGCTGTTGGGGCTGCTGGAAGAGACCGTGGCCGGGAAAGAGCCGCCTTTGGCGGGGCTGCAAAACTCTGGATTCCCCCCCCCCCCCCCGGGAAGACGGGAATTGTAATTGTCCACAGCCCAGATTGGGAATCCGAACCGATTTCGCTTGGATCATCGGAAAATTAAAGAATAAAATCAGCTAAATAATAAAGTTAAGGAGCTAGTTTGTTTGTTTGCTTGTTTGTTTTTCTTGAGAGTGAGACGCCAGAAAATTCAAGGGCTGTTAATGTGGACCGGAAAGGGGGGGGGGGGGAAAAAGGCGCAAAATTCTTGGAAAAGTTGTTTTTCCCAGACATCCAAACCAAAGTGATTGTGGCAAACCGGAGTTGAGCGTGACTAAGTCACGTTTGGATGTCCTGCTCGACATTTTTGCAGGACAAGGATGAGGCAAAAGCTGCAGATCGTTTGGAAGGCTGTGATTCATAAAGCTGCAATGGAGAAAGGTGAAGATTTTTCACCACAGCTGTACAAAAAAGAGAGGGAGTGAAAGAGAGAGCGAGAGAGAGTGTGTTCTTTTTACATGCTGGGTGTGGAAGAAGGAATCAGCCCCTCCTGCCCCCCCCCCCCATTATCCCAAATTAACGATAAGGAAAAGCCTCAGAAAAGCCAAAAGACCAAGGCTAATAATAAAAACTCCCTGAAGCCCATTCCACATTCCAGCGAGACACCTGAATAAAACATTGTAACAAGAAGCTAACTGCAGATACTGGCACTTAAGGAGATAACGAGCTTAATTAAAGAGGAAGCCAACTATCTTCATGGTTCCATTCATAAGCAAAGCAAATACTGCCAACAGAACTCCATTCAAGACAGGATATTTTTCAACCCCTTACAGCAGTTTTGACAGCTAACAAAAGCAGAGTGATAGGATTCGAGCAAGCAGCCCCTCGCCCAAAAATCTAACATAGGAATAGCCATCAGCCACAATAGGAACTACTAAAAACCCTTTGAGAACCCAAAGCCCATGTTGCACAAATCCCAAACTTCAAAGTTACTGAACCATATAAGAACCCTTCTATTTACCCAGAACTGCATGCTGTATGTGTGTGTTCTGTTCACCAATAAACAGAATCATTCTCTCCACTTGGCCTCCATTTTATTCCTGGCTTGGAACAAGAACTGGATATTTCTTCCAACAAGTGAACCCAGCCATTGTACTTCGTAAACTAGGCTTTTATTAGCACAATCTGAAACCCAACCAGTTGTCGTTTATTGTTTTTATGACGTACACAAAAATCTGAAATCACTGCTGCCCGCTCTTCAGCTAATGTTGGCCTTCATATGCATTGAGTTCTTCCCAAGTCCCTAGGATGTTGTAATGCAGGGGTCTTCAGCTTTAAGACTTGTGGACTTCAACTCCCAGAATTCCTCCTCCAGTCATGTTAGCTCAGGAATTCTGGGAATTGAAGTCCACAAATCTTAAAAGCTGTCAAGTTTGAAGACCCTTGTTGTAATGTATTGACATAATATATGTATGGCTTCCAGTAGTGAGGGATATTGTAATTGACAGTTGGGAATTTTGTCAAGGCATATATTGTGTCATCCAAGGTTTTTTGGTATGGCATCCAGTTTGCTTTCATACCAAGGGGAGACCTAAAACTCACTATCCCCTATTCTCTAGGCCAGGGGTGTCACAGTGGTAAGATGTGATGTATCAGAACTTTTTCCCCCTTTGCTAAACCAGGCGTGGCCCGCACCCGCAAATTTGACAGCCCTTTTCTGTGCCATCATCTTTTCTACTACACCAAATTGATTCATGTATTAAATTATGTGGGGGGGTTCAAACTAATTTGATCCATAGAAGCGTGACGCCCATTTGCGAGGCAGTCTTGGTGGAGGGACGGGGGGCCCTTGGATGACACTGCAGGAAGAGCTGTTGCATCTTTCTGGTGCACAGTTAGCTCACCCTCCTCGGCATACCTTGGGAAGAATGTGAACATGTACCACAACAGAGCTAGTAGGCAGACTACTCCTCTGTATTAGCATCATAACCTCCTGGCTAATGTAACAATACCATACACTAATCATCATCATTCCCAAAATAAACATTAACTGGCAGAGAGTATTTGCGCTACAGTAGAGAAGGAAATGCTAGAGGACTACCAGAATACTCAACATCAAAGATCCCAATCTACAAATCATGAACTCTGAAGCAATCTTCCAAAAACGTTGAAAATCCTGTCACTATCTAACATTCTTATGGAGAAGAGCATAGATTCAAATACACTTTGAAATGCAAACAAAGTTGTAAAATCGGTGTGTCACAAGGCTAATTAATTTGATAATGCCACTAGGTGGTGCAGTTAGCACATATGAATAAAGGCATGTTTCTTGTTCTATCAGACAGACCAATTAATCTGTGATAGGCAGTATTTTTTATAATTAGTATACTAGCCTATTACAGTTTACAACTAACCCACTTTTGTTACTAACAGATCATATTTGTCATTTCTATCAGAGCTTTATTTGTATTTTGGTGTATGAAAACTACATGTACGCACACACACACACACACACTTAACACAAGTGTTAATAAAATACATAATATGAGTTATTTTTACAACTGTCTGGAATGCTTCATAGAAGATAAGATAAAATATTTCAGTCCAATAATTTGGAAAAGAAAGTTAAGGAGCTTTGAATATTTAGTCAAAAAAATCCTTCTTTGGGAAGATACAATATTTTTAGATCTGCTAAATTATAACTTGTTCATCTAGATATTGAATATTCATTAAATTATATAAAATAGAACTGCTGGGAACAGGCAAAACCTGGCAAATTATTGGCTTCTAGAGTGAAACAAGAATAATAATCTGAAAATGTTTCTACCATTTACGTCTCAGGTTGATGTATTTAGTTATTGTAATTCAATAAATTAAAGTTTTTGTACTCAACTTTAAATTGGATCCTGCATTGGAACCTTGTGAATGGATTAAATGTTTCTCCCCCACACACAAGATTAGATTGCTGATTTATCTGTCCCATTATAATTGAAAACAACATTAGAAATTGTTAGATCCACCAAAAGGATAGGCTCCTGATCCGGACAGATGTTTACAGAATTGTATAAAACATATTTGGAGGGGTTTTTTGGCTCCTGTATTTTTGGGAGTATAAAATACAACTTTTGTGGATTGAGTTTTTCTCTCTCCTTTTCCTATCTGATAATAGAAAACAGATAAATACTTGAGTTACAAGGGCAATTGATTTGGATTTTGACTAGGATTTCAGTGCTAAGCAATGAGGTCATAAAGTGCAACTGTTTTGTGACAGCAGTTCCTAGAGTCCTGGTTGCTGCTATTAACCAAACCCATGATAATTATGTTAGGCAATTTCCTACAAACTCCCCTCAAGCAAATTCAGTTCGGAAGCCAACAGGAGGTTTTAAGCCTCCAGTAGGCAGTACCAGCACATAGGTCTGAGCCAGATGTGAGAGTTGTGTGACCTTCCCTGCCAGCTTCCCCATTTGATTTTCTGGAGAAGCCAGCAGAGAACATTGCAAATGGTGATTTGAAGCATTGCAATTGGTTGATTGGTTGCCAAGCATCCAGTTTGCAATCATGTGATAGTTGGATGTGTTTGGATGGCCAGAACTCCAAGTGATGCTTTACGACCATCATAACATACAGTATCACTGTAATGGGAAGGCTTCGACTCCAGGACTCTCTGTATTCAATAAGCATAAAAAGTACCTTTCGAAGGATTATTCTGAAGGCCATAAGAACGTTATTTAAAACAAAGAACATGGACCTTCATGGTTTAATGTAGTGTCTGAACTCAGAATCAGACACTGGTGAGATCATTCGTAATATTATGGGCGGGGGGCGGGGGGGATACCAAAGCATTATCTCTGTCTGAATTCACACAAAACAAGTTAGTCAGAAGTCTAGAAGCTGCTTTTAGTACAACATAGTAGGCTTGGTTAATTCTAAATTGGATTGAGTTTGTTGGTGGGGGAAGATAGTCTGTAGCAAAGTTTTTCCCTATTCAGTCTATACTGTGAAACAGAAAATGAATTAATTTAGTAGCAAAGAGAAATCATTATGCCACTCAGACATGTAGGAAATCCCAGAGGATAGGGAAGACAAGGAAAAGATGGACAGATTATTTCCATTTACACACAGTATGTAAAAATGGCAATAGCTTCTACAGTTTTGAAGAACAATAATTATGAAAAAGTGAATACATACAAAGATATCATGTGCAACTTTGTATTTTTATAAAATGTACGTACCTGAGCTTCACTTCCAAAAATGCACATTAGAAAATGCAGGATTTAATCAAGCACCCTGATTCTAATTGCTATTAGATTAATTTATATTTTCAGAATGCTTTTCCTTTCATGAACTTTTTTGATGATTTAGTTTGCACAGATACTGACAAATAAACTGAAATATAAATTCTTTTTCCTCTGTTCTGTGGAACAATCAGTACTCATTTGTGATCATTTTGTTCAGTAATAGTATCATTATGAGTAATAGTGGCTGAAATTGCAAGGATTTTTGCAGCAACGTCTGGACGGCGACGATGATGATGCATTAATTGAATTTTTCTCTACCCTGGGACATACCCTCAATGCCTCATAAAGATGCAATTCATTTTTTATAACTGTCAGGTAAAGGTGTGATAAAATGACAATGGAAATAAAAAAGAGAGCCATCCCTGTCTGGCTAGCAATTTAAAGTGTGTGACACTGCATTAATGGAAAGAGGGACCCAACCACTGAACAACGTGACATCGTATCAGAGCTGTTTTGAAACCAAAATTTTCCTTTTATTTAAAAGAGTAAGAGCATTATATTTTATTAACTGTCATTGAAATGCTCTTTTTGGAAATACATATTTAGAAGAGTATAAGAAACCTTATTTTAAATTACACTGAAATGTAATCAGCCTTAGTCATCCCCATGCCTCATGCAGCATTCCTAAATAGCAATATCACTGAGACTTATATACTGCTTCACAGTGCTTTACAGCCCTGTCTAAGCAGTTTACAGAGTCAGCATATTGCCCCCAATATGGGTCCTCATTTTGTAAACCTTGGAAGGATGGAAGGCTGAGTCAATCTTGAGAATTGAATTGCCAAATTTCTGGCAGCCAGCAGTCAGAAGAAAAAACCTGCAGTACTGCATTCTAACTACTGTGCCACCATGGCTAAATGACAGTAAGAACTGTCAGTCCTCAACTTATAACTATTCATTTAGTGATAGTTTAAAATTATGACAGCCCGGGGAGGGGGGGAAATGACTTACGTATGCCAGTCCACAGCGTTCCCATGGTCACAAGATTACAATTTGATGCTTGACAACTGACATGTATTTACTATGGTTGCAGTATCTATGGTCATTTGATCAGCATTTGTGGCCTTCCCAGCTGGCTTTCAAAAAGCAAAGTCAGTGGGGGAAGCCCAATTTGCTTAATGGCCATAGTGATTCTCTTAGCAACCACAGAGATTTACTGTAACAAAAAAGGGTGTGGTCTTGTGATGACTCACTTAACAACCACATTGCTTAGCAAAGGCAATTTGGATCCCAATTGTGGTGGTAAGTAAAGAACTATCCTATGCTATGTAGTATGTGCAAGCAAACTTAGTGTTCTGTATAGAGTGTTACACTCCAAATAACGTAATCTGATTGGCCAGAAAGGCCAGTGTTGGATTGGTTCATTAGGAACCAATCCAAAAGAGCCACTGAAAGGCGGCAAAGTCAAATAGCTGCCATTGGCTACAAGCTGGCAGGCAAGCCTGTATAAAAACGCTGCTGCAGCTTCAGCCAGACTGTTCCGTTACTGTTGCTTGCTTTAATAAAGACTTTGTTTGTTGGAACCTGGTCTACCTCGTGTTTTTCTGGACGGAACACTGGCGACGAAGGTGGGATTGTCCTAAATGCGAGACTGAGCACGTGGCAGAAAGAATTCCAGGCTAGAAGTGATGGCTGGGAATAACGCGCCGCCTGCACCCTTCAATCCCAACGAAGAGGATTGGGAATCATACGTAGACCATTTCCTGATGTTCTTAGAGAGCAACGAGATGGAGGAGATCTCAGACCAGCGGAAGAGGGCTGTCTTCCTAACGCATTGTGGACCAACTGTGTTCAAGATGGCCAAAGCATTGACGAAGCCCAGAGACGTGTAACAAATGACCTGGTCTGCACTTCACCAAATGCTAAAGGCCCACTAAGCACCAGTAGTGTCAAATCTCATCAAATGGCACGAATTCTACAAAAGGGATCAAAAGGAAGGCGAGACCATCGCTGATTTCGTGGCAGCTCTCCGACAACTGGGGGGAGCTTGCGAGTTCCTGGACTTGGATGAAGCCATGTGAGATCGAGTTGTCCTGAGAGACTCTAACTTACAAAGTAAACTACTAAATAAACCCAATATCACAGTGGCTGAAGCGATCGCAGAAGCCACAGCAGCAGAAGCCGTGAAAAAGTCAATGGCCACTATGAAGCAAATGAACTCAAATAATGACACGATGACCCTATCCAGAGGAAAGAAGCAAATTCCCACCACAACAAATCATGAAGTCTTAGACGATTCATCAGAAACGGAAGATGATGACGATGAGGTCCACCGCCTGTACGCCAACAAAAAAAGGCGCGAAAAAAGAAAATGGCAGGAATGCGCTGGCTGCGGGGGAAACCACCCTCGAGCCGATTGCAGATTCCTTGATGTTGTTTGCCGAGCTTGCAAGAAGAGGGGACGCATCGAAAAGGTCTGTAGGAATCGAAAAAATAACAGTCCAAACAGACACAGTAACTCCCCACTACAAGCTGAATCAAAGCAAGCTGAGAAAAAATGGGAGCGCAACAAACGAACCGGCAACCGAGAAAAGACCCATCAAACTGTCACTATCGGAAGTGCTCAGACGGAAAGCGGGAGAAAGGTCAAAATCATTGTAAAAATTGAAGGAAGCCCCTGCGAGATGGAAGTCGACTCAGGATCCTTCCTGTCAATGGTGTCTTGAAACACAATCAGACGGCTGGTTCCAAACATCAAATTAAAAGAACTCCAGAAACAAAAGTTAATTTTAAAAGACTACCAAGGAAACCGAATCCTTGTAGTAGGTCTAGGACATTTCCGAGTCACATACAAGCAGCACACTGAAGTCCTGCCTCTAACAATAGTCGACCGGGATCGCCCCAGCCTCCTGGGCATCGAATGGTTCGCACCATTGGGCATCGGAATGACCGGGGTGAGCCAAGTAGCCGCAACTGACTGGGAAGAGAGCCTGATACACGAGTTCCAGGACGTCTTCGACGGCACCTTAGGCAGGTACCGTGGGACCACAATTTCCTTTAGTTTAGACCCCCAGGTAGCACCTAGAAGTTAAAAGCCAGATGAGTCCCCTTTGCATTAAAAACCAAAATAGATGAACAATTAAACAAATTAATTGAGCAAGGGGTCATAGAACCAATTGACCATGCTATATGGGAGACACCAACAGTAACACCTGTTAAACCTGACGGGTCGGTACGCATCTGCGGAGACTACAAGGCAACCCTGAACCATGCATTGCAGCAAAGCGCATACCCTGTACCAATCATGCAACATTTACTGCACTCGCTTGGGGGAGGAAAATTTTTTCCCAAGCTTGATTTAGCCCAAGCATATCAACAGCTTCCAGTAGACCCAATAACGGCCGAGGCACAGACAATAGTAACTCACAGAGGGGCATTCAAATGTAACAGACTTCAATTTGGAGTAAGTGTTGCCATAGGCGTTTTCCAAAGCCTCATGAAACGCCTATTAAATGGAATTAAAGGGGTCGTGCCATATTTAATGACATCCTAATTTCGGCTAAAAACACGACCTAATTAGAGACAAGACTGAAAGAGGTGCTAACAAAATTTAGAGAATCCGGCCTGAAAGTCAAAAAAGAAAAATTCTGTTTGATGACTGATCACGTCGAATTTTGGGGTTATTTAATTGACGGAGAGGGTATACACCCTACAGAAAAAAAAGTCAAGGCTATTAGAGACGCACCACAGCCAAAAAACAAAATGGAATTGCAAGCATTTTTGGGTCTAATAAACTTCTATTACATATTCCTCCCCCACAAAGCAATGATAGCAGAACCGTTACATCGCTTATTGGATAAGAAAACTAGTTGGACTTGGGGGCATAGAGAGCAAAAAGCATTCCAAGGTATAAAAAATCTGTTCACCTCAGACACCGTTCTTATTCAGTTTAGTAACACACTTCCATTGACGGTCACCTGTGACGCCTCACCGTTTGGAGTCGGTGCCATCCTGAGCCACCAACTGCCTGACGGGAGAGAGGCACCCATCGCCTTTTACTCGAAAACACCTTCTAAAGCAGAACGCAACTGTAGTCAACTAGACAGAGAAGCCCTGGCAATTGTCGCCGGAGTTAAACGTTTTTACGAGTAACTCTATGGGAGAACATTTTCCATTGTGACTGACCATAACCGCTACTAGGAATTTTGACGGGAAACAAACCCACACCAAACATTTTATCTCCCCGAATGACTAGATGGTCAGAATTCCTAGCTGCGTACTCCTACACATTGATTCATCGACCCGGAAAACAGATCTCCCATGCAGACGCATTAAGTCGAACACCACTGCCAATGACGGAGGAAGACCCGGTGCCAACAATTACCACCCTGCAAATAGAAACCTGCCCCGAACTGCCAATATCTGCAAATGATGTCGCCAGAGCAACCGCTAAAGACCCAGTGACTGCCCACATTTTAAATTGGGTAGATAAAGGCTGGCCGGAAAACCAAAAAACTGAAAACTTTAAACCTTTCCGGACCAGACAGACTGAACTGTCAATACAAAAGGGATGTTTATTGTGGGGTGATCGGGTGGTAATTCCTTCCAGATTACAAACTAGAGTGTTGGGTATGCTTCATGAAGGCCACCCAGGCATCGTGAAAATGAAAAGCCTGGCTAGGAGCTATGTCTGGTGGCCTGGCTTAGACAGAGATATTGAATACTGGGTTGCTACATGCAATAAATGCCAGAAAACCAGGCCATCACCACCACAAGCTCCTATAAGGGACTGGGAGACCCCACAAGGCCCCTGGTCTCAGATCCATGTTGACTTTGCGGGTCCTACTAAGGGGCATACGTTTTTGATTGTTGTAGATGCATACTCAGATTGGTTGGAAGTCGCAGTAATGTCATCTATAACAACCGACGCCGTTATCAAGCAACTCAACAAGCTATTCGCAACCCATGGGTTGCCAGACGTCCTAGTGTCCGACAATGGGCCACAACTAACCGCTATACAATTTGAACAGTACCTAGCCTCTTCAGGTATACGCCATGCACTAACCGCGTCAGCCCACCCAGCGGCAAATGGTAGGGCCGAGAGAATGGTCAGATTTACCAAGGAGGGTTTGGAAAAAATGGACCCAGGGGATGTCCAGGATAAACTAAACCGTTTACTCACCCTCCAACATATCACCCCCAGTACTGTAACTAACAAGAGCCCGGCGGAATTGTTAATGGGGAGGAAACTTAGATCACATTTGGATAGGTTACATCTAAACTACACCTTTGAGAAACACCCTGACTCCTCCAGCCGTTTCCGAACGTTTGAAATCGGCGACCTAGCCTACGCAAAATTTTTAACTGGGGACCCTCTATGGCTTCCAGCCACAATAACACAAATAACAGGCCCCCGGTCCTACTGTCTAATCATAGACGATGGCAGGGAATGGAAGCGGCACATAGACCAGCTTCGTTCCCGAAATGTCGAGCGAAATATGACTGCGCAACCTCAAACAATAAAAATTGATGAAAACAAAACCAAAGAGGGGGGGAATACAAGAAAATAATACTGAAGTAAAGAAAGAACTGTTAAAAATAAACCAAGAACATCTAATCAAAAAGAGCAAAAAGAACACTTACGGTTAGATGAAACTGGCAGAAATAATCCACATGAAGAGGAACCCATCCTGGAAGGGGTCAGCAAAGCCAGCTCGACCTGCCCGGGAAAGCCAGGAGGGAGCAGCAAAACCACCGGCCTGAGCAACTCAAACGGTAGCAACCTTGCTGACTCACCCTATCAGACGGTTCCATGGAGAAGAGCCGGCGAGACAGCGATCCCATCCAAACCGCTCGAAGTCTCCAGTGAAAATGAACCACGCAAGTCAAATAGACTCAGAAGAAGCCCCACCTGCCTGCGTTACTATGTCACCCATGTAGGACTAAACTAAGGGGGAAGGGGTGTTCTGTATAAAGTGGTATACTCCAAATAACATAATCTGATTGGCCAGAAAGGCCAGTGTTGGATTGGTTCATTAGGAACCAATCCAAAAGAGCTGCTGAAAGGCGGCAAAGTCAAATAGCTGCCATTGGCTACAAGCCGGCAGGCAAGCCTGTATAAAAAGGCTGCCGCGGCTTCAGCCAGACTGTTCCGTTACTGTTGCTTGTTTTAATAAAGACTTTGTTTGTTGGAACCCGGTCTACCTCGCGTTTTTCCGGACAGAACACTTAGTTTTACCCCAACATTGTTCAGGTAGAATCTCCAATATAGAGATTCCCTTAGATTCTAGATACCTCCTAGGATGCATCATGCTATAGCCTTCATCCCACCAACTAAGAGGTCTGTGTAGCATACTAACATAGACTCCGTTCACTAAAAAATGTACGAATGTGAGAAAAGAGTGAGCATATCACAAACTGAATATTTGAATTAATGGAAAGCTTTGTCGAAACATGGATTCAAGGGTGATTGCTGAATGTTATAAAAGCAGTATATGATGAAACTGGAGCATGTATGTGAATAAAAGAAATGTCTAATGAATGCAGAGCACAACACAATGCATCTTAAAACCAGGTATTTAAATCCTTTATTGTTTATCTGTTTATGGATATATTTAGTGGTGGCATTCAAATTTTTTTAACTACCGGTTCTGTGGGTGTGGCTTGGTAGGCATGGCTTGGTGGGCGTGGCAGAAGAAGGATTCTGTAAATCTCCTGTCAGAGGTGGTATTTGCCAGTTCTCCGAACTACTCAAAATTTCCGCTAACGGTTTTCGAGAACTGGTCAGAACCTGGATATATTTATAAGAAATGCTTAGACCTGAAGATTACAGTTGTAATGAGCAGTTTTATACATAGATGAAGTTAAATAGCTGGCTGAGAACCCTTATAATTTTCAGTAAACACTAATATATTATGTTATGCAATCATATGTCATGAAAATTAAAGTATTTGAAACCACAGTGATAGGGTTAGACAGGGAAAATGGATTGTATGATTGACAAAAATAATAATAATTATCTCATATAATGTTTCCTAAAGATGGGGTAGGAGGGGAGGAAGTGAAGAAATTTTAAGATTCCCAAATACTGATTAATAAGATAGTGCACAGGAATGTGTGTTGCTAGGAATGACTGTCTAGAGGAAGTAGTTGTAGACAAATGTTTGCTTCCTCCTTTTTTGGTATGTGGAAATTAGTGTCAGCTATATCAGATAAAACATAAACGTAATTTGAAACAGTGGGGATGAGGTACTTAAATGTAAACTAGAAAAGATAGGGCCAACAACTCTGTTAAATGAATAAAGATTGAATGCAAAAGACAGTTATTATGGAAATACAGTATGTTGATGTGGCTTGTTCATATAAAGAAAATGAAGATTGAATTGCCAAATGAATATATGAAATATATGCAGAGTGAATAAGTCAAGAGGAAATGAATGAATTTTGGTAGGGTAGAGTTAATGAGATCTTAGAAAGAGAGGCAAGAATTTTAAAGGATAAAAGATAACATTCCAATCAATGTGTGGATGTGATAGAAATGAAGATAGTTTGCCAGACTAGAAAGCTCTGGATGTGTCATGGGAGAAGACACCTGTTAGTCTGTCTTAACAAACGACAAAAATCAGGAGGAATCTGCTAACAGTTTTTCTAACACTTTTTATTAAGAAGCACACATTAAAAAAAACCTTTATTGATTGTAGAACTAAAATATCAAACAAACACATGCACAACACACAGGAAAAAAAAAGATAAAGGAAAAAAGAAAATGATTAAAAACTAACAATTCTACTATCGACAGTCTATGGTTCCTTGTTTGTTATCAATATTGGTGATATATTTACAAATACATCTTATTGCGAATATATAAATACTACCTCTTTTACATTTTACATTGTTTACTAATATATTTTCTGTTTTTGTTCTATCTAGTCATACCAGCATTCCCAGCTTCTATAATATTCTGATGTTTCTTTTTCCTTAAGTGCTAAGGTTAACTTATCCATCTTTGCACAGGCTGCTATCTTCTGAATAACCATTATCTGCTTGTTTCCAACACTGTGCAAAGGGTATTCTGGCTGCAGTAAGAATGTGTAGTGTTATATATTTGACTTTTTTAGAAATGTGTCTCTTAAATATCCCCAATAGGAAGAATTCTGGTTTTAATTCAATTTGCTCCACTGTTGTTTCCTCTAACCATTTTTTTTATTCTATGCCAGTATCTTTGGGCTTCAATGCAGGATCACCACATATGAAAGAATGTTCCGTGTTTCTTTTTACATTTCCAGCAATTTGGATTCATGTTAGGAGACATTTTCACTTTCCTTGAGGGTGAGAGATGCCATCTATAAAACATTTTGTAGGCATTTTCTTTATATGTTGCTGATTTTGTAATTTTATTATTCCTTGTCCAGACCTTTTCCCATTCTAATAATGTAATGCTACGTCCTATGTTTCTGCTCCAAGCTATCATGTTGCCTTTGACTACTTCCTCTTCTAATTCCATCTCTAATAAGTAATTATAAAATTTAGTTATCTTTTTTTTATCTGGACCTAATAGGATTTTATCTAATTGTTGTGCCTTAGTATAAATTTCAATTTTTTTCTTGTCCTGGCTGTATCTATTTTGAATTTGCAAATAAGCCCACTGGTCTACTTGTAGCCTTGTTCTTGGAGATCTAAGAAGCACACATTTTTATGTAAGCTTCAGATCTCTACTTATATAGGATTTAAACTGGATGATGTTGATATAAACTAGTTTCAGTTGCATTCTTTTTTTCTTTCTACATGTCTTTACTTTCTTTTGCTTACTCTTCTGTGTATTACATAATATTTATTCAAAAAAGTATATTTCCTTAGATCTTTGATTACACACACTGTGCTATAAAGTGGACTTCATTATATTAAAGCATGATTAAAATAAATAGCAGACGCACTGTTTTGACCCTGATCAAAACCAATGAACTGCATCTATTACTAGCTTGCCCATATGAAATTAAAATACTGTATTTATCTTTATGCAAGTCAAGGCATTTTCTCTCTGTCTCCTTTTTTGGAACAGCTTTTGGAATGAGGAGGCCATAGTATAAAACAATTGTAGTATTCATTTAATTAGTCAAATGGTATTATACCTTAGTGTGTCCCATATTCTTGGTTGCATATGAAATTCACACAGAATCTCAGCCTGACTAGATATTGACAGATGGAATAGACATGTTACTTTAGAATAGAATTCTTTATTAGCCAAGTGTGATTGGACACACAAGGAATTTGTCTTGGTGCAAATGTTCTCAGTATATATATAAAAGAAAAGATACATTCGTCAAGAATCAGAAGGTACAACACTTAATGATAGTCATATTGTACAATCAGCAATCATACTAGGAAACAGTCAATATAAATCATAAGGATAAAGCGACAAAGTTGCAGTCATACAATCACAAGTGGGAGGGGATGGGTGATAAGGAGTGATGAGAAGATTAACAGGTATAGTAGTGCACACTTTGTAAATAGTTGAACAGTGTTAAGGGAGTTATTTGTTTAGCAGAGTAATGGCTTTCAGGAAAAAACTGTTCTTCTGTCTAGTTGTTCTGGTGTGCAGCACTGTATAGCATCGTTTTGAGGGAAGGAGTTGAAACAGTTTATGTCCAGGATGTGAGGGGTCTGTAAATAATTTCACAGCCCTCTTTTTGACTCAAGCAGTATACAGGTCCTCGATTGAAGGCAGGTTGGTATTAATTGTTTTTTCTGCAGTCCTGATAATCCCCCTAAAACATCTGAAAGTAGTAAGGATTGAATTATCCTCTGAAGTCTGTGTCTGTCCTGTTGGATTGCAGAACCAAACCAGACAGTTATACAGGTGCAGATGATAGACTCAATAATTCCTCCGTAGAACTGTATCAGTAGCACCTTGGACAGTTTGAGCTTTCTGAATTGGAGCAGAAAGAACATTCTTTTTTGTGCTTCTTTGATGATGTTTTTGATGTTAGCTGTCCATTTTAGGTCATGTGATATAATAGAACCTAGAAATGTTAAGGTCTCTACTGTTGATATTGTGTTGTCTAGTATTGTAAGAGGTGGTAGAATGGGAGGGTTTCTTCTAAAGTCTACCACCATTTCTACGGTTTTGAGTGTGTTCAGTTCCAGATTGTTCCGGTTACACCACGAGGCAAGTTCTATAAGTTCCTGTCTGTGTGCGGATTTGTCATTGTCTCGAATGAGATCAATCACTGTTGTGTCATCTGCAAACTTCAGTATTTTAACAGATGGATCATTTGAGATGCAAGTCATTGGTATATAGGGAGAAGTGGAGAAAGTGCACAGCCTTGGGGGGGGGGGGCTGTGCTAATTGTACAGGTATCAGATGTGACTCTGCCCAGCTTCACCTGCTGCTTCCTGTCTGCGATGAAGCTTATGTTCCACTTACAAGTGTGTTCAGGTACCACTAGTTGGTTTGATTTAGTTAGAAGAATCTCTGGACTGATGGTATTGAATACTGAACTGAAGTCTACAAAAAGAACCCTTGCATTGGTATTTGGAGATGCAAGGTATAGGATGTAATGCAGAGCCATATTAACATAATAAGAACTATGTAGTGACATTCTAGTTTGAAAAAAAAGAATACTCCTAAAGTGCCCATTCACATTAAATATGTTAAGGCTGTCAAAACTTTCTACTTTGAGAGGGGAAAAAGACTTCCTGATGATTTTGTCATACTGTTTGCAGAAACATCTGTCAAGATATGGTGATTTATAGGAACTGTAAATGAGAACTTGTCAAACAGTTTTCAAATGATTTAGTCTATTAACTTCTTCAGACATTTTGGTCTTTTCAAAGCTTTAGGGACAACCTTTTTTTTTTTTTGACCCAGTAATGCAAGATTTTTTTTCAACGTATGTCCAAAGACTTATAACTTTCTTCCACAGCAGTATTTGCCAAGCTTTGAGATCTAGATGTCTATGGAGACATCTCATTCATCCAGGTCATGGTTGTCCCAAAGATGCTGTTTCAAGAGGCAACTGGACTTTCTTGTTTTTTCTTTGAAGATGTTTCATTTCTTATTCAAGAAGCCAGAAAGTCCATTGCCTCTTGAAAAAACACCTTTGGGATTTTGAGATCTAGACTGCTTTTAGAAAAATACATTGAGGATTGAGTCATGTGTACCTATGGCCCAAATATTGCCTGCCACTGAAGCAAATATTAGCAATTTATTTTTTGTCCTCTGAGCAAAATGCCCCTCGGCCCACCATTGTTTCGAACAAGCTGGAATAAGGGTTATCAGGTGGCATTTTCATTTTGTTTCATAGAATCATTAAACTTTCCTTCAATCCTACTTTTACAATGGTAATTGGATCACCAGTTTTCTTCTGTGTAAGGAACTACACATGCAACTTTCACTGCATATTTGCTAATTTCCGATAATCAGAATGTGGAGTTCACGCAGAGCTTCTATGAGCAATGAGACCCTATAGAAATCACAAGGGAGTTTGTGTCTCAACACTGCTTGGAAGTTTGTTATTGTTTTTTTTTTTTTAAAGTCTCCCAGGTAGCTGAAATTGAGAAGCCACTGGATGAAAAAACATAACAATGTGACAGCAGCAAGCACCAAGATCTAAAAAATCAAAGCTGTTTATAAACTGTTATTGTCTACATCTGCTTTGGCAATGCAAATAGCATTTTCTCTAGAGGGTACTTGTTTAATGAGTATTGACAGCCTCTGATGGCTGATGACTAGCTAGTGGCACACGCCTCCTACCTTGCCAAAGGATTAGAGGCAAACTCTAGCACTTTAAATATAACTTGAAAAATAAGCTTTAGTTTTTGCAGAGAAATAGAAGCCAGGGAAGGGGACACTTCAAAGCTCGCGAGTACTCCTTCTGGGTGTTGCATTGTCATTGGAAAGCCAATGATAAAAGCTCAATCCTTGTTGCCATTTTCTGTTGCACAGGGAGAACACCTAAAACTGAGAGAGCAATTTGCACCTGAAACTAAAAAGGAATAAACATACACTGAAATGGAAACATTAGGATTTTTCCTCATCCCAATAACCCCCTTCAGATGATGAATCATTAAAGTAATAATAAAAGGTTGCTCAATGTCACATATCCCTTAAGAAGATGCAACTAATTATAATGATTTTATATGAAGGATGAGCCCTTCCAAAAGCATCTTGAGGTGTGTGGGGGACATAATTTATCTGATGAGCTTCTCTAAAATGAATTGCAAATTATATAGCTTGTCCCTGTCTCTTTAACCAAATTTAAGAGGGTGGGAGGATGTTTGGAGAAATTTCTAAAGGTCACTGTGAGACAATCTAGCTATTTTATGCTTCATTTGCTTGTATTTCTTAAAACTTCAGTGGAAACAAACTTCATGATCTGAAGGCTTGCAGAAGGCTGCTTCCACCCTAGCTGTTTCTTCCAGCTCAATGGACTCCTTATTTCTTAAATGCCGTAGAACATTTATCCCTTCCTTATTTATTTACCAGGCTTATGCTTCTTCAATCAGCAAGTTACTCCAGGCAGTTCACTTCTTTCGGCCTTTAGGCTAAAAATAAACAAATTGAAAAAAATAACAAAAACAGTAATAATTCCCCCCCAAAAAAGGGAGAAAGAAAATACCAAATCACTAAAAAAATATCACTTTCCCTTATAACAGGAACCTTATCATCTTTCAGAGCTCAAACAGCCAATAAGTTTACTAATCGAGATAGTCTGATCTCCAGGGAGATATTATTCCTAGGAAGCGGGGTGGGGGGGGCATCAATAGCAAAATGCCATTTCCAATGTCATGGTAGATGTCATTTCATAAGGGTGGAACAAAAAGACTACTAGATATTTATTAGGAAAGGAAAAGCCAGAAATTAATTTCCCTATTTTGTTACAGATCCCACTCATGAATTCACGAAACAAAGCAATGCTTCACATGTTATCCCAGGTTCTATAGCTGAATAAAACTATGACATTTTCAAGAAGGAACCACTGTCTATTGAGGTAGCTTTCTAGCAATGAAGACATTTCCTGGGGTACAGCCCACTCAGTACAATTGAACACAGACCACAAGAATCTAGACATTCTGAAGAAAGCATAAATTCTCCTGCTTTAGCCAACCTGAGTGGGTCCAGTTTTTCTCCCATTTTAATTTTCATATGACATACAGAAATTTAGATAGATGATAGATAGATAGATAGATAGATAGATAGATAGATAGATAGATAGATAGATAGATATAGAGATATGCAACTTTAGCTCTTCCTAGGTAAAAGAGACTCTATTAAAAAATTAGGACAGATTGAGAGAGATAAATTGGTGCTCTGTTAGATGAGATTAAAGTACAACAATAACTGTGTTTATGCAAAGATTTCACAATGACCATTCATTCCTTTAAATAAGAAATGTTATAGCCTTGCTATGACAATAGAACTGCTGGACATTGGGAAGCATTAAAACTCCGGTACTCAGTTATAGTAGTCAAGTATCAGAGGAGATGCTAAGGACTGTTTCTTACCATGTTTTTCAACAAGCAAAGTCTATTTCTTGAAAATTGGCTTGTTCCAGCCTCTGAATTTCTCTCTGAAAACTTGGGGATGTGATTCCATAGATTTTGTTACTGATTCTCACCTGCACAGTGGCACACAAACATTCATGTAGTTGTTCCATCACTCTAGATCACATGGTCAATTTGAGAAAATGAACCAGGTATTGCAATAATAGTGAATATGTCTCTTATCAAGAAAACAATTCTGCGTCAGATGAGAACACATCTTTCTCCTTCTGTCCTGAGCACTTTTTACCAGAGGCACGATTGAGATCATTTTAACAAACTGCATCACTGTTTGGTTTGATGTCAGCAGTGCCTCAGATAGAAGGTCCATACAGAGAGTGGAAAGGACAGCTGAGAAGATTATAAGCTCACTTCCTGTTATTTAGGATACTGCTTATAAGTGCTTATGTGCTTAGAGCTCAAAGCATTGTTACAGACCCCACAAACCTGCTTGATGTGCTGTTTCTGTTGCTCCCCTCTGGGAGGAGGTTTCACAATATTTCTAGCAGGACTACCAGATTCTGTAACAGTTTTATTCCCCATGCCATCCATCTGGTAAACTTGGAAGGTCGTTTTTCTTGCCTTGTAAATGTATACGAGAGAACTAGTTTTCTAAGTTTCTACATTCTAAGTTAGTGGTTAAGGCACTAGGCCAGAAAGTAGAGACCATGAATTTGAGTTGCATCTTAGCCATGAAAGCCAGCTGGGTGACTTTGGGCCAGTTACTCTCTCTTAGCCCAACCCACCTCAGTGGATTGTTGGTGTTGGAAAATAGGAGGAGGAAGGTGTGTTGGGTATGTGCACTGCCTGAGTTACTTCCAAAAATAACAATGGTAGGATATTAATAGGTGGGATATAAAGAGCCATGGTAGCCCAATGGTTAGAATGTAATAATGCAGGCTTACTCTGCCCATTGCCAGGAGTTTGATCCTGACTGGCTCAAGGTGGACTCAGCCTCTTATCCTCCCAAGATTGGTAAAATAAGGACCCAACTTGTTGGGGACAATATACTGGTGTTCTAAACCACTCAAAAAGTGCTGTAATGCATTGTGGAATGGTATATACATCTAAGTGCTGACCTAAACAAAAAACAAACTGTTGCCTCTTGTAGCATTTGTCTCAGTGCATTTTTTCATAGGAATGTCTCCCCCCTCTAAAATTTCTACTCCAGTGTTTTACTTTCCAGACCTCCTGTTTCTGCAATTCTTCATGCCTCGAACTTTTTGAAGGAGAAGTGGACTGCTCAACGCCTCTTAAAGAAAAGGTAGGTTTAGCAAAACAAAAACAAAAAAACTGTATACAAGAGGACTGCAGAATCACACAGGCAACTCAAAGCCAAAATTGAGGAGAAAATTTCAGGGTGGCTTTCAACTTTATCTTCTGGATGACCTTTCAGAAAACTGTACTCAAAGTTTATTGAGCCTTCCTAGTTGTGCAATAAATTAACTTGTCAGTCCTTCATCTGGCATTACCTGCCTTAAAAGTCATCCTGTGTTCCATGGATCACTGAGGTGCATGAGGAATCTCCCTGCAACATATGCTTGAAATTGGAATGGGGAGAAAAATATATAATGAAGCTATTCTGGCCTCCAGATGCAATGGGAAGCATTTGGAATATCTGATTGATTGGGACTGAATCCAGATTCACTGAGAATCCTAAATGATGCCCATATCACACATCTTATATTTCATCTAAAATTCCTACGAAAAAGCCATCCCTGCGATTTGCCTGTGCTACAAAGTATGGGACCCTCCAAAACGTTTTGGAGTTCCCAGCATGGTGGGTCCATCACAGCAACTGGCAAGCTGTCAGAAAGAAGGTGGATTTCCCAGATCTTCAATCTCTTTCAGACCCAGTGTAACATGTCATCATCAGAACTCCTACCAACAGATACACAAAAATCCCCTTAGTTGAACAGATTTGTTCATTTGGATCAGAAGAGATTCAAACCATTGCCTGCATACTGCTTATTGTAATTTCCTCAGAGACATACAGAATTTTCTTATTTTGCCTCTTCTGCATCAATGTTCAGATTAAACACATATTTATTATTTAGAGTTCGTATTTTTAATTTTAATGCTAGTATTACCAATACTGTGATTAAATTCTGTGTGACTGCGGTTAAACGTATTATGGAATATCATATTCTAATTATGAGAATTATATATGGTTTTTACTTTTTCCTGGCTCATTGTTAAAATAATCAAGCACAAGTTCAGAAGTTACCTAATTATATATTTGAATGGATTCAGTAGATTTATTGGGGTAGTAATAATCTAGAGCTTCATGGTCTATATGCTGTAACAGTCTAAGTGAGTGTCCTTCTGTGATGATGACACAATAGTACGGATTCCCTACCTGTTATGGTAAGCTGGCAGCAGGTGTGGATGGCTGAGGAGAGCAAGGACTCAGTTGAGGGGTCAGGACCATTAGGGAGTGGACTGCTGCCTTCAGAGATTGTGGGGGCTGGCAGCAGTGATGAGGAGGTTCATGAGGAGCCTGTGTTAAGTGCGCATGAGCACAAGATTGCTTGTAGGAAAGAGCAGTTATAACAGCATGGGCAACTCAGGAATAAGGCTACAAGGTAATGGCCTTCAAGAAGATAAAAGCCAGCTGTGAAACAAACATACTTTGCAGAAGGCAAAGATGTTTTGAAACTCCAGCCTCATGGATGTTCAGTAACCTGAGTTTGTGTTTGAAGATTCTTGAATTGCAAATTATTTCTTGTCTGTTATCTTTTGGCAAGTCTTGCACAGTTTGGCAAGGCTTATGCTTATTACAGCTAATTATTTTGTAAAAGCATTACAAGGTTTCTGTTCCTTTTGGATTGTGTTTGATTTGTTGGAAAAGGACATCAGTCAGAACACTACCTGCTTCTCCCAGATTGTATAAATACTGTAGATTACCAGTGTGCATTCCTTACAACATGCAAATTTCAGAATCAGCATAGAGCTGGAGGTCTTCTAGTCCAGCCTCCTTCTCAAGTAGGAGATCCTACACTATTTCAGACAAGTGTTTTCTTTAAAACAATCTCCAGTGATGAAGCACTCACAACTTCTGAAGGCAAATTGTTCCATTATCTTCCTCATCGTTAGGAAGTTTCTCCTTAATTCCAGGTTGCTTCTCTCCTTGATTCGTTTCCATCCATTGTTTCTTGTCCTGCCCTCTGGTGCTTTGGTGAATAAATTGCCCCCTTTTTCTTTGTGTCAGCCTCGCGAATACTGGAATTCTGCTACCATGCCCTCCCCCCCCAGTCCTTCTTTTCTCTAGACTAGCCAAACCCAAATCCTACAACTGTTCTTCATGTTTTCATCAGAACACTTTTTTCAGAACATTTGCTAAAATGAACTATAAATTAGCAGAATCTATTAATCTTATGTCAACTAATTCAGTTGAATATTTGCAGGACAAACAGTAGGAATACCACTATTATCTGGTGCCCATTAAATGCTTCAGCTCAAGTACTGCAAAGATGCTACATTTGTTTGTGTTGCATTTTTTAAATATGTATCAAAAAGATTTCAAAGAGAAATCTATTTTTGCACAAAACAACCTTCCATATGAACATTTGTTTAAGATTGTATACAAATATATAATCATGTCATACACAAGTTTTGATTTAAAATATCAAGTTTGTCCCCTTGTTATATTGAGTTAATTGCCCCCTCCTTTTCAATCTCAAAGTCAATTTTAATTTGGTATGTTGTTTATTTATTTTCTTTCTGTACAATCAAAATGAAAGCTGAATTGGAACACTATACTTTTATTTGGCAAGTAAACACTTTTAATTCACAGAAAGTGAATACATTTCTTCTGAGCATGGTTAAGCAGAGTTTCCCACATTTTTAAATTACAATCCACACAATAAAATGAAGATGTCTACTAATTCCTCTTTTAAGTTTTCATTGTTGCTGTTACCGATCATTATACTTTTGCTAATTGTTAGTTTGAACTGAAATATTTACTTTATTCTAATCTAGTTGGAACCAGGAATTCTTTTTCATACTGATTCTTACAATAATAGAAAAAGTTGAAAGGCTAAAACAGACATCTTTCTCAGTGTACATTTCCTGATTTTGCTTCACCTTAGCAATGAGCATCGAAAAACTTCTCATATTATCATAACTTAGTACCTGGTAATTTCACATCCTCCCCCTACTGAAAAGGTATCAGAATGAAAAATACTGTCACTGGAAAATATTATTTGAGACCCACCTTGCTACATGGAGAGGTATATTCTATCTATATGGAAACAAACAATACACATAATGATAACTGGAGAATATCTAATATCAGCCATAGGCCCTCTGTCCTTCCACAGTTGGATTACTGATATATATGGAATAGATTTCTTTATTTTTTAAAATACACTGTTCATTTCATTTCTCATTCCAGAACAAAAGGGATAGTATAAGCAACTGATATTCTATTGATAATTCTCTTTATACATATCTTCAAATCCTTTTGTGTTTCTGCTTAACTTATAATAACTTGATTTTGAAAATGATCATGCAAGTCTAAGAGTCCAGAGATAATTTCTAGTATGAGAATTAAGATAGCCATAGTAAGTTTTCCAACTCCAGCTCCTACAAAAACCCATAGTGCCCATTCTTCAGAGATTATAGCATTCACACCTTGGTGAGCCTAAAACATTCTGTGAGCTCTCCTCAATCTGAAGGTCTGCAAATGTGTTGGGCTATAAATAGCCGGCTAGTACAGATATGTAGATTGAGAACAATGAGAATCATAGTTCAACTCATTTCAACAACACCAGAGTGGGAAGATCTGATTTAAGCAATGCAACCAAACAGGTCTGATAATATGATATTGATCTTCATGGTGAATAGGTAAAATCTAAAAAGCCATTGTATTGGTTCCTTCTTTAATCCATCCATATTGCAGGATGGATGGATTATTGCAACGGATACTAACTACTAGTGGATCTACAGTACATACTCCATATTGTCTTTATGATAAGAATCTGATTGGGAACACTCCCTTTCTTTTATCTACTTGCAATTTATTAAGTACCTGGAAAGGTCCTGCTTCAAGGTGACTTTGTTATAATCACTTATCTTTTACAATTCAGAGTGCAGACTGAATATTTTTCCCATTACAGATATGAATCAGAGAACTATAATAACCATGATCTTCTACACATCCCTTGCTGAATTGCAATTCTCCATTTGTAATTTAATTCATATCTGTAATGGGAGAATATTCAGACTTGAAGCATGACTCTTTGGAGCTGCTGCTCCAGCAGTGCAGTGAGCAGCAAGATTAGTTCTAATTAGTCTCCTAGTATGACAATCCCTACCTTCCCCATATATTTATCATTGGCCCATGCACAATTGGAGAAAAATGGTAAATCGGTATGGCTTTTTACGAGTAACTTTATTTAAACAAGGATCAAACCCAATCTGTCACTCAAGGAAACATCTCAGTCTTTTCTTTAAAATGAAACCCACATGTCCATAGACTGCTAAATCTGGACTACAGTACTGCACTATTCTGTGTGATATTCCTTATAAAGAATTACCTGCAGAGATGTCAGCAAGCAGAAGGAGATGGAGAAATCATTCAGAAATCATCCAGAAGAATGAAACAATGAATACACAGACACACAGACACAGACACAAAAACAGTGTTTCTCACTCCTCTGTTTCTATTTCACCATCCAGCAAAGAATTTCTTCCGGGGTGCTGCCTCTTCTCTTCATCATGGACTTTGCTTATCTTATCTAGCAAATCTAGCAGCAGGCTACTTTTGCTGCATTCAGAGGACTCCTCGGGGTCACAGAGAATATGATTGTCTGGAGTTTGTGAATCCAGATACCTCTTGCCTGGATGCTGCCGCTTCTCTAAGGTTTCCTCACTCTCAGTCTCATCATCCCAGCCTCGTTTGCCAGGATGCTGTCGCTTGTTGTAAGGCAAGTACCTCTTGCCCGGATGTTGCCTTTTGGATAATTCATTCAGATAAGCTAGCTGGCTGCTTGGAATGCTGCGGATTTGATCCGAGAGAAATCTTCTGCCAGGATGCTGTCTCTTCTCCAAATCCATTACCATCCTCTTCCCAGGATGCTGCCTTTTGGTGATCCAATCCAGTTGAGAAGCATCTGGTTCTGCACAAAGAAATGTTTCACATTACTTCTCACTTGGAAATTGCCAAACGTTTGTTCTTGTTGCAGGTTATAATTATTCAATTTGACTCAGTTAGGCAAAATTCATTAAAAAAAAGATCATGGTCAAAACAAGAATTTAAAAATATAATATTTGGAGATGGATTGTAACTAAGTGATTAGATGTAAGAATAAGATTCTTTATTTCATGAAGCTGACAAATCTTTGAGAACATGTTATGGATACTTTTGTGAAATGGCTACTGTAATAGGGCTTGTTCACTTCCAAAATGGCTGCCATAACCAGGTATTAAGTACCAATTTGCCAGAATGTCTATGGAGATTCTCAGTCATCCAGGGCATGGTTATCCCCAAAAGTGCTTTTTTTTTTTTTCCAAGAGGCAATTAGACTTCCTTGTTTTTCTTTGAAGATGTTTCACTTCACATCAAAAAAGCTTATTCAGCTGAAAAAGCTTCCCTTGGATGAGAAGTAAAACATCTTCAAAGAAAAACAAGAAAGTCCAATTGCTTCTTGAAAAAAAAAAAGGCACCTTTGGGAGTTTACCAAACTGTTACCTGCACTCCTCAGCACTACCTCCCGCAGGTTGCTCCTCCCAGTTTACAATTACCTTTATTTCTTGGGCAGGTGCGCTTTAGGATTTTGAAGTATTGAATTGTAGGTGCCCATCACTGGACACAGACAAATGTCCATAGTGGATTCTACTTGAAAACGGATTCTAAAAGCAATAATTCGAGAATTAACCTAAATACCTTTTCCAATATTTGACTGAAACGTGTGACTAAAGAACATTACTTGAAATGATCAAATAGATAGATATTTGGGAAAGTGGAAGGAGAATTCATTTGAAGTGGTGGCTTGAGATATCACTATTAATAGAGGAAAAGGTTTGACTCTTTCAGTATCAGTAATACACTGACATTAACATATCATGTTAGATTCCATACACTCGTCATGATAAATATTAAATTATTCACACAGAGGTTTGGCTACAGACACAAGAAATACAACCTCATATATTTTAATGACAAGGAACAATTTTTTGGCATTCCTCACAAGATGTCCTCTTCCCGAAAATCATTTTGCACATAGCTGTTTATAAAAACATTTCCTTCACTATCACTAGACTTCCTCCATTTAGATAGAGAATTGGAAAGGAGGTTCAAAGAGTATGTGTAGTGTTCTTTGGATATATTATTTGCCATCCTGTGATCTGCCATCAGCTCCATTATCAAAGTCAGTATGACAGAATGGAAACAGCAACTCCTGTCTGCCACTCTGGCATATGACTTCCCAGGCAAACTTGTAGGTGTTAGCAAGAGTGTGGGAAAAGAACCCAAAAAAGTTTTTTTCACATACAAAAGAAAACAATTTTAGTCAATTCAAGTTCCCACTGGGGCAGCTGGAGCTTGAATTGATTAAGAAACTGGCATGACACTGGTTGTAGGGAAATTGGAAAGGGAGAAAAAAGAAGAAAGACAGAAGCAAAATATAGGCTGCAGAAGATTCCAAGGTGAAACTAGCATGGAGCCACTATAGGATCCACCTATCCTGCACAGAAAACTTGCAGAAGAAAAGGATCCAAAGACACCAGAGGGAAGAGATGTCCAGCTAAGTTTTAATTGGAACCCTTCATTAATTCACTGGGGAATTTAATAGCAATTTATATTTTTGGACAGGAGCAATATCATGTTATCAGAGGCATTAGTATTGCTGACAGGGATTTAATTAATCCCACAATGATAGCACAATTAAGCCATTAAACTTGTCTTCATTTTCTTTTCCTTTGAAGGCAGACAATAGATGGAGGCAAAGAAGAAGAATTATAAGTCTATCATATGCATCAACTGCTTAGTTATCAGATTGGAAAAAATAAAGCTTTCAAAAAAAAAAACCTGATGTCTTTCTATCTTTGTTACATTTAGGAGAAAGCAAATGGTTGATATCGTTCACATGAAGGCCTTTGGGTTCTGTATTTGTCTGATCAATTCTGAACATTTATGATAATTGGCCCATCCATTAGGTAGAGTGAGCCCTGCATAGAAATTTTGAGAAAAGTGCAGAAGCAGAAATGGTAACTTTCTGGCTATTGTATCAAAGCCATCAACTGCCTGTTTCTTTTAGAAAGCAGAGATATATATGTCGCATAGCACAATCTGACTTGTGTCGAATAAGCTACCCTCTGTTGCATTCCAGAGAGTGTAGTGAAAAGTGCCACACCACTATTACTGTTGACTAAAAATCAACAAGCTGAATGTTGACTTCTCTGAATATTAGCTGTTCTTCAGAACTCTTTCCCAACCTCTCTGGGGAGGGCCAAATATTAAAATTTAAAATGATAATATTGGGATGTTTATTTGAATGTTGAATATGGTAGAAAATAAAATATTTTTTTTCCAGGAAGACTAGTCTAGTCTTCCCAAAATTGTTGCCCTCCATAGATGTTGAATTACAACTCTCTACCAGCATACAACCGAAAACGTAGGATTTCAAATTTGCTTTAAGATATAACACAACTTTTCTCCATGTCAGCAACCAAGAAAGATGTGCCTTATATTTTAACAGTTGTGTCTCCCTGCCTCCTACACCTCACCCTATCCATCCCACCCCACTTAAAAATGGAAAAATACTGTGAAGACTTTTCTCGGCAGAAATTGTACATATAAAAAAACCCAGGAACAAGAAAAGAACTTCATCAGTTATGTAGCCATAGAAGTTCTCGTGTTCATATTTACCTTTATCCAGATTCGCTTCTACATCTTCTACCTTTCCAAAAATGGAACTTAAGATGAGTCTTTCTGCCTCTGGGGAGAGGTCATCAAAGAGACTCTTTTCATCATTCTCATCTTCTTCTGGAAATTGCTGCCCCAAGTTGACACGCACACTAGTAAAAACCAGGAATAGAAACAGCAGCCGCCACCAAATGGAGATGGACATGGCAAAGCAAGATCCTATAAGCAGAATGTAGAGAAAATGTAGAGTGTAGAAAATGTACACTCTACACTTTTTTATAGAGTGTAGAAAATGCAGTATTCCTAATCACTTGGGGGGAAGTGGTGTGTTGAGGGAACACATGAAGGCTCTTCTGTTTTTATGCATTTCTAATGAAACCACTCATAAGAATGATGAATTATCACTTGAATTTTCTGTGAGCTCACTTAGTTTTGCCTAAAGATCTTCATATGAATTTGATGTTCCTCTCTGAGCCAAGATGAGGACTATAGTATGAGGAAACAGTCTGATTTATTCTTCTTTACACATGTGGTTTATCAGAAGCCTGTTCACATTAAAGATCTAAAGCTATGTAAACTTTGTATCAATACATCAGAACAAGTTCTGTATCATATTATATACACAATTTCTTTTAAATGCTTATATCTCAAGTAGAATAACTATACAGAATTATTATAGCATGAATACAATGCTTGTATCATTCTGTGGCACCGACTGGTGCTTTAAATCCACATGGTTTAATTACAATTTTTATGAAATCACTGTTTTTTTTTAAACTTCAGTTAAATAGATTCTAATGTTTTCAGAACATTTGAAAAGGAGAGAAAAGCTGTTCTTTTGTGAACACTAAACTAAATGACTAAAAATAAATTTTATCTTTGCTGGCAAAGTTAACAGCAGTTGTAATTTTAAGATCTGTTCTATCTATCTGATTCTGTGTTGTGAGCAAACAATTAACCTTTATCCTTTTAAATGAGAAGAGAGAGAGAGAGAGAGAGAGAGAGAGAGAGAGAGAGAGAGAGAGA
>BLBF01000003.1:32220319-32268078 GCA_015471245.1 Laticauda colubrina | reverse complement strand
AGAGAGAGAGAGAGAGAGAGAGAGAGAGAGAGAGAGAGAGAGAGAGATTGTCATTTCCATACACCTTCAGGTTAAAAATGTTACAAAACAAGATTAAATTTGGAAGGTATATTTTTCCCATCTTGCTTTATTAACTACTCAGAACAATTGAATAACAGCTGTACACAACTAGATAAATCTGTGAAATGTTGATAAGAAAGGAAAAGTTTAATAGGCAAGACAGCCTGCAGAGAGAAAGTAAAGGGAATTTATTACCTTCCTTCCAGGTGCTTTAATCCTTGGCTCAGATTGTGAAAGAAGTGCGTCGGCTCACTATTTTTCTGTAGCTACTTACACGTTTCACTTCAAAGTTGCCTTCCTCCGTTGAATCACAGATGACAACCACCAGAAGTGCTCCTGAGTTCTTTTGGGTAGATTAAGTCTTCTTCCCTTCTTATAGAGAGCTGCCTCTGGACCAATTATGCAAATAGTTGTGAGGTAATATATGTGATGTACTGTGTTGCTCCTGCCTCCTTTCATTGATGTCAGGGATCTGAAATTTGTGCGCATGTTAAAATTCTGGCAGTTGTGAGCTGACCTCACTTCGCTAAGGGTTGCTAGAAAAGAATTGCTTCAGGAAATAAGATAAGATGACGAATATGCCTGTGTGTATATGTCAAACAATTGTTATGAGGCAAGCCCAAGCAGGTCATTCATGAGATCTGAAGAGCAAAATAGAATCAATAAATGATATTATTTGTCCTCCTATCTGTGAATTTACAGTTCAGTAATTGACAGTTTGCTAGACAATACTCCACAATTCTCTCTTTCCATATAAATTCCCTCCATGTGAAATCTTGAATTTTACAGAAAGCAGAACAAGGTTTCATTTGGGTAACAAAGTGCTGTGTCAGTGTAACCCTCTGTTTTCATCTGGAAAGACTTCTATGTCAGTTTAGAGATGCTTTTTCTCTACTCATTTGTATATGGGTGATTTGCTATTTCAATTTGAAAAAAGTCACAATCTAGAAAATATACAAATATGAATGTGCTATGCAACCATATCAGATTGTGACATCTAATTTCTTCATTATACATCTCATGATATTCTGGACTTTTGTAAGATCCTTCATTTTCATATCTTATTTTTCTACAATTGAAAAATATCTAAGAATGGCTTCACTATTCTTTACAATTCTTTTCAAATAAATCTATTCAATCTTAAGTATTTAAAAAAAGCTGCAGCAAAAGTCTACATCCAGATTTTGGATGACTTTGGCAAAATCCTGATTAAAAGTCATATTAACTTTTTGTTTAAATTTTCTTGAACCAAACATTGAAGTTGTTGTTCAAAATAAACTTGTCTGATTTGTTTGAAATAAATTAAACTTTGAGGTTTTGTGTTATTTATCAATGAATGAATAACCTAATGTTTTTCACCAGCTGCTATAAGGAATAGTTTCAAGATATTTTCAAGACATGTCTTTCGCTTTCCCTTTATCAAAATGTTTTCAAGATAGGCTGATGATCAAGGAAGGTGAAATTGTCATTACAGTCTAAATATCACAAACAGCTATTTCATATGAATTAAAACTAATATTTTAAAAAGAGACACTCCATGTAGATACCCAACAGTTATCAAGAAATAATATACATGGTCTATAGTACAAGCTCTGCTATGTAATACTTCTTTATGTATGCAACTGAATAATTGTCAGATGAAATGATTTATTTATTTTAAGCAACACTGGACACAGTGAGCAATGTCTATATGTGTGTTTGTGTGTGTGTGTGTGTGCGTGCACGTGCAATAAACTAATTCATAGTCCTGTCACTTCTTTTCAGAGATTAAACAATATCTCTTTATCATGAAGAAAGTCATGCACCTGAGGGCAAGACAAGAAGTAATGGATAGAAACTTATCAAAGACAGATCCAACCTAGAATTAAGGAGAAACTTCCTGACAGTGACAACAATTTATTCATGGAACAGCTTGTCTTCAGAAGGTGTGAGTGCTCCATCCCTGGAGACTGGACAGACATTTGCCTGGACAGGTGCAGGATCTCCTACTTGGGTAGGGTGTTAGACTTAGAAGACCTCCAGAATCATGTCCAATTCTGTTCTTTGATTTTTATCTTGTCTTTATTACACCATAAGTAATTCAAGGCAGTGAACACACATAATCCTCCTTCTTCCTCCTATTTTTACCAGTGAAACCGCTTGCCCTCGGAAGTTGTGGGAGTGCCATCACTTGAGACTTTCAAGAAGAGATTGGACTGCCATTTGTCAGAAATGACGTAGGGTCTCCTGCTTGGGTGGGGGGTTGGTCTAGATGACCTACAAGGTCCCTTCCAACTCTGATTATTTGTTATCTGTTTTTTTACCACCACCACAATCCTGTGAAGTGGGTTTGGACAGAATGACTGTCCCAGAGTCACCTTGCTGGTGACTTTTGGAGAAAGGGGCTACATATAATAACAATATCAAATACTGTACAATATCATACTGTACTATGTAAACAAAATTGTTGCATTTGAATAGGATAAGGAGCCCCAAATATTCGCTGATGAAATGAGAGAGAGACCAACAGATGTCCATACATGTATGATCTTCTGAAGTTCTCACTGAAGTAGCATAAGAAATATGACAACCAAGCTGAGGTCTTATTTGGTAGCTTGGTCACATTTTCACCCACCCCTCTGGTGGTTGTCTTCCCTAGCATTTTTCTGTCATGATTGTGAAGTTCTGTTCACTATAATATTTACAGCTGTAAGCAATTGTTCCTGGAATGGCTTTACGTTTGGGAATGGAAATCACAAAAACTATTAGATGGATATTACAGAAATGTGAGAACAGAGAGTTAAGTCCTGTTGCTAGCTTGATTTAAAAAAACAACAAACCAGAAGCTACAACCACTGAAAGCAACAACTTTATTTTCAAACATATATTAATCTTAGACCAGGGGTGTCAAACTCAAGGCCCATGGGCTAGATACACCCCGCAGGGTATTTAGATCTGGCCCATGAGACTGGCCTGGAAATAGCAAAGGACCAGCGCACAATACCTCTGCCAGCAAAAATAGAGTTTGGGGGGGGTATGTTCCCTGAGCTCCATTTTTGCGAGAAGAGGGCTGAAGGGGGTGTGCGAGGCAACCCTGGACTCTGCTTTTCCTAGCAAAGGGCTAGCAAAAAACCCAGGAGAAATGTTTTCCCTTTTGCATTTGAGCATGCAGGAAGGGCAGGAAAGAAGAAAAGGAAAGAGGAAAGACAAAGAAAAAGAAGGAAAAATGGGAAGAGAGCAAAAAAGGAAAAATAAGGAAGGAGGGGAAGGAAAAAGAAGAAAAGGATGGATGCATGGATGGATGGATGGAAGGAAGGAAGGAAGAAAAGAAGGAGATGGTAATGAAAGTGAGGGAGGGTCTCAGGGAAATCCTGCATTTGGCCACTACAGATGCTCCTGACATGAGTGACATCGAGCTGGCCACACCCACCATGGCCATGCCCATACCCAGCCATGCCCCCTAGCCCTCTGAGGTCAAACACAACCCTGATGTGGTTCTCAGTGAAATTAAGTTTGACATCTCTGGCTTAGACTGAAGAGATGAATTATTTTTAAAACTGTCAAACAAAAGATGTCTTTTTGCTAGGCTTCAGATATTTTTTTTTAATTAATGTTCAAAAATTGGAAAGGTAATAAAAAAAGAAATGTAGTGTTTCACAGCTCTGTTAGGTTTCTGTCACCTTCCATTTAGGTCTCTGTCACTCTTGTTTGACAATGTAGGCCCTGAAACCTTAGATCCTTAGGATCCTTATTACTAAAAAATCGGATTTAGGCGTCTGTCCGTGAATTTAATTTTTGTAGACCAGGAATAAGAAATGGAGGAACAAAACTAACCAAGGATGAGTCAGTAGTCTATAGATTGGTGGCAGCTGCTCTTCTGAATGGGATCCTGAAAAGTTCTATAACTCTAAGAACACAATGTGAATACTCAATAGAGGACTCATCAACAATGAGCTGTTAAGAATAATAGCAAGAATAAAATTCTGTATTTCTCTTTTCAATATTTGTTCAGAGCTCTAGACAATACTGTCAAAAAAAGACAATTGGTGCTGAAGATGAGAAACTGACCAAGTACATGCATTTTCCTGCTATAAACATAATATAAAAAATTGTATTGCCATTTTGCATCCTCTGCACAATGAAGGAAGCAATTGAAATGGTACTTTATCAGAAGTCCACAATAGCACTGGACAACTCAGCCAGACCTAATTTAAATGTTTAAAGTCAATAGCCTTTAACAAAAGGCTGAAATAGCTGTTAAAACCAACCCATTGCATTTGTTATTTGTATAAGAGTGGAAGAAGGGAAAGGGAAGAGGAATGAGGAGAGGAAGGGAGAGGAAGAGGGAGAAAGAGGGAGGGGGAGGGCAAGGTTCATACAAAATGCTGTTTATTTTATTTAATTATTTCCATAATCTTATAGTAAAAATCTTAATGTTCCAAAGTCTGGATCCTTAATTTGTTTAAAACTTTCTTTTTTTTAATAAAGTTTTATTTGGGTTTTCACACATACAAAATACAAATAAAACATCTTTTTTGAAAATAGCATGGTCCTGGGTTGAACTTCTTTTTTCAGACACAAAACTCAGTTTCATGCTCCTTTTTGTGTTCTATTCCATATCTTATACTATTCTACATTTTCTATACAGTTTTTCCCCTTTTTTAATTTTCTCAATTTTATTTTGATTATCTCATCTCAATTCAAATCATTATATTTATACTTTTGTCTGTTCTGTTTCAATTTCATATTATCTTTTCTCATTAAACAAATTTTCCCCTGTAGTTACTAATTGGAGTATGACATCTTTATATCTTTTAATTACATCCATTCAACTCTTATTTAAACTTCAATATATACCTCAAGGTTATGACCTTCAATATAATACATAATACATAACTTCCAATCGAATTCTGCTTGGTACATTCTTATAATACACACTATATTCTTTTAAAAAAAGATTATAAATATTTGCAATTATAAACACAAATCTTAACATCTTTAACACTTATTTTCAATTAATTCAATTAATTAAATATCATACTTCCTTAAAGACACATATAATCTCCATAATTAATTTTTCCCTTATTTGTCTTCACATATGTTTTGTAAATCATTAAATATTCATTTTGTTACATTTATTTATTGACAAGCATTCCACTGAATTACGATAGCTCCTTTATCAAACATTTTAATCATACATTGTTTCATATTTTCTAAAATTATTTCTGTTTCTAATATAACAATACTATCTTATGTACTTTTGCAGAATCCCTTTTTCCATTAAATTTTCACCCATTATCTCTAAATAGGCCCTGTTTCTCTATATTTTGTTTCTGTCCTTTACAACCACCCGATTGATTTTAGTCATTCAAAACAATAACCAAGAATCAGAAATCAAGTAATCCAGATAGTCCCAAATTATATCTTCTTATTTCTTTTTCGACTTTCTCTTCCTGGGGTTTTTGTTGTGATATTTCAGTTAGAATGTATCTTTTGGAAGTCTTGTTGAGATTTTGCTGTAAGTTCTTTTTAATTCCAGGCAGTCTCTTCCCTTCCAGATCCTGCCCTTTTATTCTTTTTCTCTTCTGTCCTGTTTTCAAAAGCTTTTGATTATCCAGAAATTTTTATTATCCTTTTGACTATTTATTTTCAGCATTAAATGCCTATTAATGTCAAAGTGGATTTTTTTCCAATTTCTTGCTTAAGTCTCTTAGCTGTCAGTATAGGAAAAGAAGAAGAAAAAACCAAATATTTTCCCTTTTCTCTCTCCTTCGCAGCTTAAAAATCTTCTTAAGGAACAATGTTATTGTTTCTTTTTTTTTTTTAATAGTTTCAATTCCAGGGTACCTTATTTGTTGCTTTTACAGTTTGACCCGGTCAAGCAAAACTTTCTCTTCTTATCTTCCTCCTGCACATTCTTTTCCGGTCGAGTTGTGGTGGCCATTTCTGAACACCGGTACAACCGTCTTCGGGAAAGGGAGTCATGGCCAACTGGGGAGGAGAGATGCGGCTCTCCTCAACCCTGCAGGCAGTCTCTCCCTTCTTCACCACTTCTACAGGGTGGCTTAGCCCTGAAACCAGCTGGCTCGGGGAGCTCCAGTAGCGAGCATGGATCGAAGCCTTACAGAGACGAGGTTTCGGTCTATCACCGAAGAAGCTCAAACCGGAAATTCAGTTGGTTTATAACTTTCTTAGATCAAAATCCAATTTAGCTTCCCCCCCCCCTTTTATTTCCAATTTGTTAAATTCTTAAATGTATAGTTAATTTTCTTTTTGTTAAAGAGGAAAGGTAAACTCACAAGGTGGCTTTTCAAATTTGTTATTCTGAAGATTTCTAACAGCCTTTAGAATAGTAAAAGGTAATTTCCAAAAATGATCACAAAGTGAGATTTATAAACTCACTATCCTTTGAAAGCCTTCACTGTGGCTGTGAACATGATGGTTGGTTGATTCCTTCATCTACTAGTATTCAAACCCACAAGAAACTGTTGTCCTACATAGTCTGCTCTCAAGGAACAACTGGCTGGAGCCCTTGTCCTCTGCTGTCTACTTCTTATATGGCGAGGTTTCAAACAATTGGTCTACTTGCCAGTTTGTAAACAGTTCTTAAGGAAAGGAGTAATTTAAAAGCATACTTAATTATGAGGGGTTTTTTTCCTACCACTTTTTCAAATAGAATTGTCCACTTTCCCATAGTAGCAATATGGTTGCAATAAAATTGCAAACTAAAAGAGCATAGAATTATACAATTAAAACAAATACTGCAAACAGTAAAGATGAAAAGTTTTAGACACCAGAAATAAAACAGCCACACAAAAGAGATCTTTCCCTAGAGTCTAAAAAGAATACAAAGGGACATTGGAGGTCTTCTAATCCAAACCCCCTGGTCAGGCAGTCAACTCTATATCATTTCAGACAAATGGTGGTCCAATCTCTTTTTTAAAACTTCCAGTATTGGAGCAGCCACAACTTCTGATAAGATTTATTTATCTCATGGTAGCTCTACAACAGTAATGCAATTTCACCTCACCATGTTCTTATACCCCTAATGGTGGGAGAACTTCCAGAATATGATGGCACATCATGGCAGCATTTGATACCCTATATTCTTATCAATCACCATTTATTGTTTTATTGCTGGCACATATTCTTATACCTTAATTCGAATTCAATCTGAGGTCTTCTTTTACACATATTTATGCAGTTAGTGAGATTAGCAGGAATTTTCAGAGCTTGATCGCTGCATCAGGAGGACATGAGAAAAGTTTGTAATTTAATTTCTTCATCCGAAACTAATTTCTCCTTTCAAGAGACTAATCAGGGAGACAATGCCGAAGCCTGTATTTATGCAGAGTAGGTGGACAGTTCTCTCATTCTGACATTCATGATAATAGTTCCAGAAACAAATTTGTACTAAACAGAAAATCTATGTCCCCAAAGAAGCTCTTTTCCCTTGAATAATCCCTCGTCACCTGATTGAAGCTGCATTTGGCAAATTCAGCCAAAGTATTTATGGAATAAGATAATCAGAGAAAATTTCATCCTTGTCTTTTTAAGACATGTCAATTTCTCCTTTATCCATAAGGGTCCTTATAAAATATTTGGGAAAACTATTTTTCTTTTTTAGTCAGAGACAGATCTGATTTAAAGGGCCTGTCACATTGGCTGACGGATGCAAAACGTTTGTAAAAAGGACACAGCGGACGAGAAAATGTTCCATCTGTTGTTATCTGCTCCCAAAAATGCCCCAAATTTGCATAACCAGAGCGGACAACAACGGAAAGGAACAGATGGAGGGAGGATGTAGAGGGGATGGAAAGCGGATGCTCCACAGAAGCCTAGCGGATGGGAGCAGATGGGAGCAGATGGCACATCCGCAGGGCTTCAAGGGGAGCACAGCGAAGCGGACGCGCAGCGGAAAGAGCGGATGCAGAGCGGATGCCGAGCGGATGAAGCGGATGCATCAAAAGAAGCCTAGCGGATGCTTAGCGGATGCACAGCATTCACTGCGCATGCGGGGATGATGCATTGCGTCAGCCCCGTGGATATAAAGGGAAGCAGCTCGCAAGCAGGTCACCATTCAGAGGAAAGATCTGCTGCCAGACACAGCTCTCCAGCCAGCCAGCCAGCCAGCCAGCCAGCCAGCAAGCCAAACCCAACAACAATGGGGAAGAAGAGAACGCCTCTGCCATCTGCTGCCAGCCCTGGCAAGAGGGACAGAGGCACCATCCCACCCCCTAGCCCTGACTCTGCTTCTGCTGGGGCCTCTGCTGCTCGGGCTGACTCTTCTGGTGTTGGAGCTTCTGCTGGCGCTTACTCTGCTGGCACTGCTCCTGGTCCTTCTGGTGCTGCTGGTGCTCCTGGTCCTGCTGATGCTGCTGGCGCTGCTGGTGCTTACTCTGCTGCTGCTGATCCTAGTCCTGCTGGTCCTGCTGGCACTACTGGTGCTTACTCTGCTGGTGCTGCTGGTGCTGCTGGTGCTGCTGGTGCTGGTGCTGCTGGTGCTGCTGCTGCTGGTGCTGCTGCTGCTGGTGCTGCTGCTGCTGGTCCTGCTGGTCCCGCTTTTGCTGCTACTGTTGTTGTTGCTGGTGCTGCTGCTGGTGGTGGTGTGGAGGAGCAGCCCCTACAACCTCGAAGCCCCTCTGATGAGGGCCCATATGGCCCTGCCAGAGGGAGGAAGAGGAAGATGCGTGAACGGGAGAGGAGGCAATACTCCATCAAAGAGGAACATGAGGATGAGGTGCTGGAATGGCTGAGGGAGAACGAGTACCTCTTGCGGAAGGGACACAGGCTCTATCGAGACACCAAGAGGAAGCAGGCTGCTTGGAGAGAGAAGGCAGAGAGCCTGGGCTACACTTCGGAGGTACTCCTCGGCTGGTGGAAGCACATGCACACCTGGTACGGGAAGCTGCACCTCAAGAAATCTGGCCAGGCCACAGTCAAGCTGACGGACCGAGAGACCTATGTGATGGCCAAGTGCAGCTCCTTGGAGGGTGAGATCCACCACCGAGGAGCAGCCCCTCTCACAACCCTCTCTCTCAGGCAGCCCGCTGAGAGACAGTCCTCTTCTGGCAAAGAGTCAGCTCCTGTGTCCAGGCAGGTATCTGTGGAGCGTCCCATGGAGGAGAACCCCCCGAGAGCTGCACGACCCATGGTGGAGCGCATGGAGTACCACCTGACGCAGTAGGAGCAAGGAGAGGGCACTTCCACCACAGGCCAACCCATATCCACCCCCAGCTCCACCTCCACAGAAAGGCAGAGAGGCAGACCTGAGGGGCAAACCCACACTGTACTTCTGGAGATCAGGGACAGCATCAGAAGCAGCGTAGATCTTCTCTCTCAGCTGGTACACACCGACGTCCCATCCTCCAACCGCAAGCCCTTCCTCAGCTACTTCAACCAGACCCTCATGGACATGTCGGAATCACAGTACCAGGTGGTAAAGGACAGGATCACCGATCTTCTTCACAACCCTCCAGACCCAGCTGAACCTGCTCCCACCCAGTCCAGGCCTGCTCCTCCACCCCAGGTGTTGTCACTGCCCTTCCAAGGCTTTCCACAGGCCCTCACCTACCAAGGCTACGGCTACCAGGAGGTCCAGCAGCACAGGCAGCCCTCCCCAGTCCAGGCACAGGTTCCTCGACTGCCACTGGTGCCACCGATGCCACCGATGCCACCGATGCCACCGATGCCACTGATGCCATCGATGCCACCCACGCCACAGATGCCACCCATGCCACAGATGCCATCCACGCCTCACTTCGCTCACCTGCAGACCAGACAGCCCCACTACACTTCTCCTTCCTCCACCCCACAGCCAAGCCCGGCCTCAGAACATCTGTCATCAGTCTTGGGACTGACACCCCATGTCATGGAGGAAGGGACTCTCAACATCACAGGACTGAGCCAGCTCTCTGAGAGCTTCCTCCACACACCATCCCCTGTTGTCCTCTCAGGGCCAGGCACCCCAATGACGTCTCAGACCAGCACTCCAGCAGCAGCCACCTCCACAGCACCTGGACCCTTCACCCCTGAGACTGGGCATGCCTCAGAGTGACTAAGAAATGTGCCAGAGACTGGGTGGCTACCTGTTGACTTTATCTTGGCTTTGGACACTTGACTTGGGTCATTTTGCTTTTACAGCTTGTTATTAATAAAGATTATCTTTGCTTCACACACTTGCTTCATTTATTTTAGTGTACAAAGTCTTGGTGGAAACTTTTAGAAATGGTTTAAGCCTTTGCATGCTTGTGGGGTGGGTTAAGATAGCAGTGGGATGGGCAGGGCTACCTGTTGGATGGGTAATAGCTGTGGGATGGGTTAGGATACCTGTGGGATGGGTAATAGCTGTGGGATAGATAAACCTCCAGTGTAAGCATAGTGGGACTGTATGGTTCACCCTCCCAGGTGTGATACCTATGGCCCTTTATTATCAATAACAATGTAATCATTGATCCACACATTTCAACACAAACACAATTCTATTAAATGCCCTGTTCATTGTAGGGCCACTCCACATACATGGCCCAATCTCATCCGTGTGATGAGACAGGCTGAAGGAAGCATCCATTAAGCATCTATCATCCTGTCTTGCCACTCTACTGCTCCAGCTGGGGAGTTGCACCAGTGTTTCAGGAGGTTGCGCTGCTTCTTCCCTTCACGTGAAGCTCTGTTGGGGCCTTGCACATCCTTAGTGTCTATCAGGTTTTGCCCTTGCCTCCATTCACCAGGCTCCATGTCCCCGTTGCCTTGTTGGAGGTCCACGAGCCTGTTCTGCAACACTGGGTAGCAGGTGCGCATGAGATTGTGCAGGATGCAGCAAGCTTCCACTATCCTCCTCACGGTCTGTGGGCAATGCTGCATGGTGGTGAGAAGTACCTGGAACCTATTGGCCAGGATGCCAAAGGCGTTCTCCACCACCCGCCTTGCCCTGGACAGCCTGTAGTTGAAGATCCTCTCTTCACAGGTGAGGCATCTGGAGGTGTAGGTAGGTTCTGAGGGAGAAGGCGTCATCCCCCACGATGAAGTAGGGGACATTTTATGTGTCGTTGGGCAGGGGGTCTGGATCTGGGAAGCCCATGATGAGGTTGCGTTCCAGCCCCTCCTTGAGGTGACTGGCATTGTATACCTGGGCATCTTAAGATGACCCGTTGCCTGAAGCATCAATGTACATGAACTTGTAGTCAGCATCCACCATGGCGAAGAGGAAGATGCTGAAGAAGCCCTTGTAGTTGAAATAAGTGGACCCTGACTTGGCTGGAGCTTTGCAGTCCACGTGCTTCCCATCTATGGCTCCAACGGTGTGGGGGAAGTTCCACTTCTGATACCACTGCTCTGCAACTTTCTTCCAGCCTTCTTCAGTGGAGGGGCACTGGAGGAGCTCCTCCAGGTATTCTTCGATGATGGCCTGCACCACTTCTCTGACCACAATGCTGATGGTGTTGTGTGGCAACCTCCAGCCGTACTGCATGCTCCTGTACGTGGTCCCTGAGGCCAGGTGGCGCAGAGTCAGTGCCACCTTGAGCCCAGGGTCCAGGCTGGGCCGGAAGTTGGTGTTTGCCTTGGTCAACTTGGGTCTCAGCCGCTCCACAACTTCGTCAAACATGGCTGGAGGCATCCTCATGAAGTTCTGGAATGCACAAGTGTCTTCGTTCCTCAGCTCCACCATCAGCTTGTTATACAGTTTTCTGGCGATCCATCTTCGGACCCAGACACTTCTTGGCTGCCTCCTTTTCTTTGCGTAGAACAGGTGAAAGAGTGTGTAGATGGCTTCGCACTGTTGTAGAATGATGGTGGCTACCAAAAGGAATGTGTGATGATCCATGGTGGAGATGACTGGATGCTGTGGAAGAGCAAGAGCCCGATGAAGGCTATAGAGGTCTGCACCGCAGGCTGCTGGACTGAAAGTGAGATCCAGGTGAGTTCCTCCCCCTTTTTATAGGAAATATAGGTTTTCCGCTAGATGTCCTTTTGCATCCTCTAGCCATCCTGCAGACATCCTAAATATCCGAGATAGGTCCCCTCTGCGAACATTTTTTCTGTTTTAAATGCTTTGTATGCGAGCTGCATCCGCTTTCATCTTTTCTCTGTCCATGCTACTAATGCTTTGTGTCCATTCCGCGTCCGTTTCGCTTCCTCCCTGTGTCTGTTTTCTGCTGGAGCAGATTTGAGTTGCGCGGATGCGCAGCGGCTGCCTCGCAGATATAGCGGACACGTAACAAATGATGACAGATGTAGAACGGATGTTCCCCATATGCGTTGCGGATGCAGAACATTGGATACATTTTCCACTCAAAAAGTTTTAAGCAGCTCAAAACTTTTTGAGCGGATGAAATGTCAGTAGATGGATGCTGGACGGATAGAGAGGATGAAAAACGGACACAGTGAGTATAGAACGGATGCATCGTGTTAACCAACGGATGGCAAGTGTTTCTCTCCTTTTTATATCCTCTTTCCATCCGTTGGTGCAGTGTGACATGGGCTTTAGAGGGAAAGTTCTGAATTACGTTTTCTTAATCAGAAGTTTTATTTGTTTATTTGATTTCTGTAGCCACTCATCTCAGTAAATGACTCTGGGTGTCTTACAATTCAAAAACCTATATTACAGTTAAAATCTCAAGAGCATTTTAAAACAATAACAGTAAAAACCATTAAAATATTTAAAAACCTTAAAACATCTAATTTGAACACCTACAAAGCAAAACATCTGGCCTGTTAGCAATATAGCTAGGAGGAGGGACATGTAGCATCCCTGGCATAGGAGCTACGGGGTTTTAAAGCTTTATGGAAGGCTAAGAAGGTTGGGGACATTCTAATTTCTGAAGGGAGGATTTTCCACAGAGTAGGGACTGTTACAGACTACTCATCTTTTAATTGTCAACCAACATTCTTTAGGCTGATCGGATCTTTAGCATCTCCATTCTATTTGATCTAATTGGATGGGTAGAGACTCTGGAAAAAAGTGATCCCTCAGGTATTTTGGTCCCAAGCCATGTAGGGCAGTATAGATTACCACTAGCACCTTGAATTGCTCTCTCCTTCTCCTTCTCCTCCATCTCCTTTGTTCAGACATTTTTTTGCTTCTTGTAACTGCTATCAGAAGACCAGCAAGCAATAGAACTTTCTCTAGATCTAGAAACTGCAGCTGTACATTATTTTAATGAATGGATTTGAAATTCCATTTCCAGAAACAAGAAAAGGTTTATAAATTAGATTCTTGGATTTCTCTTGTATAATATCAAGAAATGTATGCTACACATTTTCTGCTTATCATTTCAGGTCCATATGATGAATATGAGACATATGGGCTACCAAGACACTGAATTTTCTTTTTGTAAAAAATATATTTTGGAACAAAAATCAAATATTTTTATTTATTTATTTAGAAAATTTATATGGCCGCCCAACTCACTCATGGTGACTCTAAGCAGTTTATGGAAATAAAATGCCAGTATAAAACCAATAAGCCTCTGGCTTCCTGGCAAGAACAATCAAACTAAACACATGATGGGCTCCATATCACCTTGGGGGCTCCAGGCGCACTGGCAGAACCATGTTTTCAGGGTCTTTCAAAAGGGAGCCAAGGTGAAGGCCAATTTTACTTCTGCAGGGGTGTTATTCCACAGGGAGTTAAATCAAATGAACCTAGCAACAAACTTGCATCTTTCTGTCCCAATTCTTTCTCAAATTTCTGCTTTAATTGCAGATCATAAGACAGCCCTTTTCAACATATCAATCAATTCAGTAGCTTTGCCAGTACAAAAGCATAAACCCCTTAATATCCTGACTTGCTTGAAAGTAATAGCAAGCCCCTTGAGAAAACATAATCTGGGAAGACAGTAGATATTGAATCTCTGATAATGAAGAGGAAGACTGGCACTGAATGAGATGAGGATATTAATGTATAAGCAAAGGAACTCCTAATAGAATTAAGGAGTAAATTCTTCACAGCACACAGATAAATCAACTGTTTACATCCATCTGAAGTGTGGTTCAGGCTGTTATATTCAAAATGTTTATGGTCTGAGGAAAGGGATGAAAAACATCTGCAGAATCTGTCAATGGAGCATGTCGCTTAAGAAAGTAAGTTGATTTACAATTTAATGAGGAAGAACAACTGCAATGTAATGACATTAATCCTCCACATCACTTCCTTGAGACATTCCTTCATACTAAACAACCTGTTACAGGATTGGCTTTTTAAATGCTTAACTATATTCTTAAAAAGACAGAATTAAAGATCTTCACAGATCTCATGGTATATTTCTATATTGAATTATTAACTGCTTAGTATTGATTATAAACATTTATATCTATGTCCATTTCCTTTGTTCTAGAAAAATGCACCAAAGAAACTCAAAATCTTCAGGAACACCAAACATGGTCTTTCCATGAGCCATCTGGGTTTGTCAACATTTGAATAGAAAAGATAAAGCAGTGAATAAATAAGAGCAATCTGAGATTTAATATTGCTAAGTTTATCAAATTTGAGTTAGTTACAAATTTGATTAATCTTTTTTGGGTCATGGTGGGGAGATACATTCAAGTCAATCTTGACTCCTCGCAAACACCTGGATTATACCCTGGAATTTTCTTGACAAGATTTTCAGAAATGGTTTGCTACTGGTGCCTTCCTAGAGCTGAGAGAGAGTGACTGGTCCAAGGTCATCCAGCTGGTTTTGAGTCTAAGACAGAACTAGAACTCACAGTCTCCTGGTTTCTAGCTTGATGCTTTCATTATTGCATAAAACTGGGCAGAGGTGGTATTCAGCAGGTACCGGGCAGTTCTCGAGGACCGGTAGTGGAAATTTTGAACAGTTCAGAGAACTGGCAAGAAGCACCTCTAACTGGAGATTTTACCGTATCCTTCCCCTGCCATGCCCACCAAGCCACACCCACAGAACCGGTAGTAAAAAAAAATTGAATCCCACACTGAAACTGGTTCTACTTGACTGGTCTATTCTATTCTTTGAGATACTATACTATTCCATCTTTACAAATCAGGTTTGTAAGCAGGAGATTATTCTGAGTTTCTAGATTATTTACTGACCAGGAATGCCCATTTCATCAATTGTAATCTGTTCTTAAAGCCCCTGTCACACAGCACCAATGGATGGAAAGAGGATGTAAAATGGAGAGAAACACTTGCCATCCGTTGGTTAACGTGATGCATCTGTTCTGAACTCACTGCGTCCGTTTTTCATACTCTCTATCCGTCCAGCATCCATCTACTGACATTTCATCTGCTCAAAAAGTTTTGAGCTGCACAAAACTTTTTGAGTGGAAAATGTATCCAATGCGTCCGTTATACATCCGCTACGCATATGGGGAACATCCGTTATACGTCCATCGTCATCCATTACGCGTCTGCTATATCCGCTAGGCATCCGCTGTGCATCCGCGCAACTCGCATCTGCTCCAGCGGAAAACGGACACAGGGAGGAAGCAAAACAGATGCAAAATGGACACGCAGCGTTAGTAGCATGAACGTAGAAAGGATGAAAGCAGATGCAGCTCGCATACAAAGCATTAAAACGGAAAAAACGTTCGTATAGAGGACGTATCTCAGATATTTAGGATTTCTGGAGGATGCCTAGAGGATGCAAAAGGACACCTAGCAGAAAATCTACATTTCCTATAAAAAAGGGGGAGGAAATCACCTGGAACTCACTTTCAGTCCAGCAGCCCTGTGGTGCAGACCTCTTCAGCCTTCATCTGGCTCTGGCTCTTCCACAGCATCCAATCATCTCCACCATGGATCATCACACACTCCTTTTGGTAGCCACCATCATTCTACAACAGTGCAAAGCCATCTACAGGCTCTTTCACCTGTTCAACGCGAAGAAAAGGAGGCGTCCAAGAAGTGTCTGGGTTCGAAGATGGATCGCGAGAAGAGCCGAGTATGGACTATATAACAAGCTGATGGTGGAGCTGAGGAACGAAGACACTCATGCATTCCAGAACTTCATGAGGATGCCTCCGGCCATGTTTGACGAAGTTGTGGAGTGGCTGAGACCCAGGTTGACCAAGGCAAACACCAACGTCCGGTCCAGCCTGGACCCTGGGCTCAAGGTGGCACTGACTCTGCGCCACCTGGCCTCAGGGACCACGTACAGGAGCATGCAGTACGGCTGGAGGTTGCCACACAACACCATCAGCATTGTGGTCAGAGAAGTGGCGCAGGCCATCATTGAAGAATACCTGGAGGAGCTCCTCCAGTGCCCCTCCACTGAAGAAGGCTGGAAGAAAGTTGCAGAGCAGTGGTATCAGAAGTGGAACATCCCCCACACCGTTGGAGCCATAGATGGGAAGCACGTGGCCTGCAAAGCTCCAGCTAAATCAGGGTCCACTTATCACAACTACAAGGGCGTCTTCAGCATCATCCTCTTCGCCATGGTGGATGCTGACTACAAGTTCATGTACATCGATGCTTCAGGCAACGGGTCAGCTTCAGATGCCCAGGTATACAATGCCAGTCACCTCAAGGAGGGGCTGGAACGCAACCTCATCATGGGCTTCCCAGATCCAGACCCCCTGCCCAATGACACACAAGATGTGCCCTACTTCATCGTGGGGGATGACGCCTTCTCCCTCAGAACCTACCTCATGAAGCCCTACACTTCCAGATGCCTCATCCAAGAAGAGAGGATCTTCAACTACAGGCTGTCCAGGGCAAGACGGGTGGTGGAGAACACCTTTGGCATCCTGGCCAACAGGTTCCAGGTACTTCTCACCACTATGCAGCATCGCCCAGAGACCATGGGGAACATCGTGGAAGCTTGCTGCATCCTGCACAATCTCATGCGCACCCACTACCCAGTGTTGCAGAACAGGCTTGTGGATCGTCAACAAGGGAATGGGGACATGGAGCCTGGTGAATGGAGGCAAGGGCAAAACCTGATAGATACTGTGGATGTGCAAGGCCCCAACAGAGCTTCACATCAAGGGAAGAAGCAGCGCAACCTCCTGAAACACTGGTGCAACTCCCCAGCTGGAGCAGTGGAGTGGCAAGACAGGATGATAGATGCTTAATGGATGCTTCCTTCAGCCTGTCCCATCACACTGATGAGATTGTACCATGTATGTTGAGTAGCTCTACAATGAACAGGGCATTTAATAAAGAGTTGTGTTTATGTTGAAATGTGTTGATGAATGATTAAATTGTTATTGATAATAAAGGGCCATAGGTGTGGCACCTGGGAGAGTGGACCATACAGTCCCACTATGCTTGCACTGGAGGTTTATCTATCCCACAGCTATTACCCATCCCCCTGCTATCCTAACCCATCCCACAGCTATTACCCATTCCACAGGTATCCCTGCCCATCCCCCTGCTATCCTAACCCATCCCACAGCTATTACCCATCCCAAAGGTATCCCTGCCCATCCCACTGCTATCTCAACCGATCCCACAGCTATTACCCATCCCACAGGTATCCCTGTCCATTTCACTGCTATCTTAACCCATCCCACAAGCATGCAAAGGCTTAAACCATTTCTAAAAGTTTCCACCAAGACTTTATTGACTAAAAGAACTGAAGCAAGTGTGTGAAGCAAAGATAATCTTTATTAATAACAAACTGTAAAAGCAAAATGACCCAAGTAAAGTGTCCCAAGCAAAGATAAAGTCAACAGGTAGCAACCCAGTCTCTGGCACTCTTTTGAGTCACTCTGAGGTGTGCCCATAGTCTCAGGTGTGAAGGGTCCAGGTGCTGTGGAGGTGGCTGCTGCTGGAGTGCTGGTCTGAGACACCATTGGGGTGCCTGGCCCCGAGAGGACAACAGGGGATGGTGTGTGGAGGAAGCTCTCAGAGAGCTGGCTCAGTCCTGTGATGTTGAGAGCCCCTTCCTCCATGACATGGGGTGTCAGTCCCAATACCGATGACAGATGTTCTGAGGCCAGGCTTGGCTGTGGGGTGGAGGAAGGAGGAGTGTTGTGGGCCTGTCTGGTCTGCAGGTGAGCGAGGTGAGGTGGCGGTGGCATCTGTGGCGTTGGTGGCATCTGTGGCATGGGTGGCATCTGTGGCGTGGCTGGCATCGATGGCATCGATGGCATCGGTGGCATCGGTGGCATTCAATGAACCTGTGGCTGGACTGGGAAGGGCTGCCTGTGCTGCTGGAACTCCTGGTAGCCGTATCCTTGGTAGGTGAGGGCCTGTGGAAAGCCTTGGAAGGACTGTGACATCACCTGGGGTGGAGGAGCAGAGCTGGACTGGGTCAGAGCAGGTCCAGCTGGGCCTGGAGGGTTGTGCAGAAGATCGGTGATCCTGTCCTTTGTCACCTGTACTGTGATTCGGACATGTCCATGAGGGTCTGGTTGACGTTGGTGAGGAAGGGCTTGCAGTTTGAGGATGGTATGTCGGTGTGTACCAGCTGAGAGAGGAGATCTACGCTGCTTCTGATGCTGTCCCTGATCTCCAGCAGGACAGTGTGGTTCTGCCCCTCCGGTCTGGCTCTCTGCCTGCTTTCTGTGGAGGTGGAGCTGGGTGTGGGTGTGGGTTGGTCTCTGGTGTCAGTGCCCTCTCCTTGCTCCCACTGCATCAGGGGGTCCTCCATGCGCTCTGCCACGGGGAGTGCAGCTGTCGGGGGGGATCTCCGTCATGGGACGCTCCACAGATACCTGCCTGGACACAGGAGCTGACTCTTGGCCAGAAGAGGACTGGCTCTCTGTGGTCTCCCTGAGAGAGAGGGTTGTCAGAGGGGCTGCTCCTCGGTGGCGGATCTCACCCTCCAAGAAGCTGCACTTGGCCATCACATAGGTCTCCCGGTCGATGAGCTTGACCATGGTGTGGCCAGATTTCTTGAGGTGCAGCTTCCCGTACCAGGTGTGCATGTGCCTCCACCACCTGAGGAGGACCTCCGAAGTGTAGCCCAGGCTCTCCGCCTTCTCTCTCCAAGCAGCCTGCTTTCTCTTGGTGTCTTGATAGAGCCTGTGTCCCTTCCGCCAGAGGTACTCGTTCTCCCTCAGCCATTCGAGCACCTCATCCTCATGTTCCTCTTTGATGGAGTATTGCCTCCTCTCCCGTTCTCACGTATGCCTCTTCCTCCCTCTGGCAGGGCCATCTGGGCCCTCATCAGAGGGGCTTCGAGGTTCTAGGGGCTGCTCCACCATACCACCACCACCAGCAGCAGCAACAACAGTAGCAGCAAAAGCAGCACCAGCAGGATCAGCAGGACCAGCAGGACCAGGATCAGCAGCAGCAGAGTAAGCACCAGCAGGACCAGCAGGACCAGGATCAGCAGAGTAAGCACCAGCAGCACCAGCACCAGGAGCAGCACCAGCAGAGTAAGCACCAGCAGAAGCACCAGCACCAGGAGCAGTGCCAGCAGAGTAAGCACCAGCAGAAGCACCAGCACCAGGAGCAGCGCCAGCAGAGTAAGCACCAGCAGAAGCACTAGGACCAGGAGCAGCACCAGCAGAGTAAGCACCAGCAGAAGCACTTGCACTAGGAGCAGCACCAGCAGAAGCCCCAGCACCAGAAGAGTCAGCCCGAGCAGCAGAAGCCCCAGCAGAAGCAGAGTCAGGGCCAGGGGGTGGGATGGTGGCCCTGTCCTTCTTGCCAGGGCTGGCAGCAGATGGCACAGGCTTCCTCTTCTTCCCCATGGTTGTTGGCTGGAGCTGTGTCTGGAAGCAGGTCTTTCCTCTGAATGGTGACCTGCTTGCGAGCTGAATGGTGACCTTTTATATCCGCGGGGCTGATGCAATGCATCCTCCCTGCATGCGCAGTGAACGCTTTGCATCCACTAGGCATCCGCTAGGCATCCGCTAGGTTTCCGTGATGCATCTGCTTCATCCGCTAGACATCCGCTCTGCCTCCGTTCCTTCTGTTGCGCGTCTGCTTCGCTTTTCTCCTCCGGAAGCCCTGCGGATTTGCCATCTGCTTCCATCCACTTCCATCCACTAGGCTTCTTTGGAGCATCTGCTTTACATCCTCGCTACATCCTCTCCCCATCCGTTCCTTTCCGTTGTTGTCTGCTCTGCTTATGCAAATTTGGGGCACTTTTGAGAGCGGATAACAATGGATGGAAAATTTTCTCATCCGCTGTGCCCTTTTCACATACGTTTTGCATCCGTCGGCCTATGTGACTGGCCCTTAAAAGCAGAACTAATCATGGTTGTGCATGATTCAGTACTACTGTCAGCCTTCAAGATTTTTAGCCTTCAAGACTTTCTCCCTTTGCTTTGCATCTTTCAGCTGTCATAAGTAATGGGGGGAGGAGCGAGGAAAGTTGTGGGAAGTGAGCTGGAGGTGTTACAAACTGGAACTGTATAAACTGGGGGGGGAGTACATTCTTGCTTAGGTTTCTATTCCTTGCTTAGCTTTCCCTCCTATCCTATGCACAGCTGCAAACCTTTATCAAACTATGCCAAGGTCAACGGACAGAAGCCTCATCACTACCTGAAGATGTCCACATGATGATATTCACAACTTTTAATTGGAAGAACTATTTGAACTATTGGGGGTGGAAACATTGCCATTACTTTGTATATGTGATTTACGCGCCCATTTTCTCAGATTCAGAATTCTTTTGCTGCTACCACTTGACTTCCAATAAAAGATATCTTTTCTCTGATTAACGTGGTCTAAGTATTTTTTTCTTGGATTTTGAATGGAGCAACAGCTGACATTATTCTGAATCTCACATTACCAGCCCACCCAGAGAAATAATACATTTTCTTCCGAGGGGATTTGAACATCATGTCAAGTCCAGCCAGTGACCAAGAAGACCTGGGAACAACTGGAGGACAAGATTCTTGGCTGCTAGAGGAAGCAAGGGAAGCTGACTTGTTAGCAGAACTAAATCTTGGGGAAAATCCAGCTGTGAAACCCAAATGGTCTCTGGGAGTCAGTTGGAAGGATCCTGAGGAAAAGCCTCCTCCAGGATGATCACTACCCATCGGCGTGGAAGAGAGGAGCCATGGCAGGAGAAGGAAAGAAATAATTTTTTATTCACTCAAGCCATGCATCTTCTAAATGAATCTATGGGAGAACCTCAACCGGAACAAAGGTATGAGGGAGAGGAGGGGGAGGCAGCCCCAGCCAGAAGAATCAGAGCAGCCACCCCCATAAAGCAACCCAGGCTAGCACAACAGGCAGCAGCTTCCCAGGGCCCCCTAGCGGGAGGAGTAATTGCCAGAAAACTTAGAACTCCAAAGGTGCCTCCATTGGAAGTAAAATATGGGGGGGGATCCCAAGGAATTTGGATTTTTCCTGGCACAAATCTGGAGCTATATGGAGAAATACGGAGGGGATTTTTCCTCAGAAGCAGCCAAAGTTAGATGTGTTGCCAGGGCTCTGGAGGGAACAGCTGCAAAGTGGATGGTGACTTTGCATAATGATAATGCCCCTCAGCTGATGAATTATGACCTGTTCATGACTGCACTGTGGGCCAGGTTTGAAGACCCACTTGCTGAACATAAGGCCAGAATTAGGATGAAGACCATAAATCAGGGGCGGAGATCAGTGGCCGACTACATCCAGGAATTTAGAGAGCTGGCATGCCATATTCGAGGCTGGTCCCAGGGAGCCTTGATAGAAGTGTTCAAAGATGGGTTAAATGAAGATGTATACCAAAGCTGCATTGCCAGAAGAGACCCCAATGAGCTGCAGATGTGGTTGGTGCTGGCAGCAGAGGTGGAAATTGATCTGACCCGAAACAGATGCTGGGAGGGTTCTGGTTGGAGCAAGTCCTCTCCCACCTGTCCTTGAGAAGCCTTAAAACCCCAAAAGGGAGGAAAGGCAACGAAACCCAAGACCACTGCTTGCTTCCAATGTGGGAAGGAAGGTCATGGGGCTGCAGATTGCTGGGCCAAGTTGGAACCAAAGGGGGTGCCGGGAGGAGGAAAGAGACCGGAAAAAACCCTAGCAAAGCCTCATGAAATGGTGCTTGAAGTGGATGAGGTTGTAGAGGTCGCCCCTCCAAAAGGAGAGGAGCTGGGAACTCCAACCTCTTCTGAAGAGAATGAATACGAATTGGAAGACAACCCATTGGTAAATCCTAACAAGGGCCCCATGACCATTCCAGTGAAGTTAAGGGTACCCACATCGGGAGCCAAAGGGAAAATGCTGGCCTTGTTAGACTCTGGGTGCACAAGGTGCGTAGTCAGCTCGGAAGTAGTGGAGAAAATGGGCTTAAGACTAAAAACCTTAAAAATGCCCATAGCCTTTTGCCAATTGGATGGATTGGTAGCTGGGGGTGGCCCTGCACATTTCATAACGGAACCCAGAGAAATGACAATGGGGAAGCATAGAGAGACTTTGTGTTTTATTGTGGCCCCTTGGATGGAATGGCCATTAATACTGGGATTGCCCTAGCTCTAGAAATGGAACCCCCATGTCAACTGGAGGAGGGGGTCATTGAGCATATGTACTGACCAGCACCCAGAAGGGGAGGGGCGATCTCAACCAAAACTTAAGAATTCCACTGAACTGGCCTCCACGGGCACCGAGGAACTGAAGGGGGAGGAGAAAATTCTGGAGGAATATTGGGACTTAAAGGAAGTACTCAGTGAAAAGGCCTGAAATGAGCTTCTGCCCCACTGTTCAACAGATTGTAGTATTGAAATTTTACCTGGGGTGAAACTCCCAAAACCGAAGCTGTACTCAATGACACCACGGGAGCTAAAAGAGCTGCGATCATTCTTTGATAAGAATTTGGAACGTGGTTTCATCCAACCTGCTAGACCCTGGGAAGCAGCCCCAGTGTTGTTCCGCGAAAAGAAATATGGCTCCCTTCACTTATGTCTTGATTATAGAAACCTGAATGCTATCTCCATGGAAAACATGTACCCCCTCCCCTTGATGAAGGACATGTTGACCCACCAGACCAAAGGGAAAATTTTTTCGAAGCTTGACTTGAGAGAAGCGTACTACTAGGTTCGAATTAACGAAGGGGATGAATGGAAAACAGCTTTCAACAGCCCATTGGGTTGTTTCCAATTCAACATCCTTCCATTTAGCCTACAGGGGCCCCCAGCAGTATTCATGCAAATGATCAATCAGGTGTTACATGAACATTTATTCAAAGGGGTTTTGGTTTACCTTGATGATATCCTTATCTACACGGAAACTTGGGAGGAATATGTGAAGCTAGTGTGGTCAGTTTTGGAAAAACTCCGAGCCGCTAAGCTGTATGCAAAATTGTCCAAGTGTGAATTCCATCAGGATAAAATTGACTATTTGGGTTATCGCTTCTCACATGAGGGCATAGAAATGGATCCAGGGAAGGTTTGTGCCGTGTTGGAATGGGCCCCTCCATGCACCAGGAAACAACTTCAGAGTTTCTTGGGATTCGCCAACTTTTACCGACAATTTATCCCGGCTTTTGTGAAGATAGCACTGCCTATCACAAATCTCCTAAAAACCAAAGGGCAGGTGAAACCAAAGCCTAGTAAGCCACTGGAGTGGTCCATGGAATGTCAAGCTGCCTTTGAAAAGCTGAAACGACTATTTGCTGCTGAACCAGTACTCAAGCACCCAGACATGGATGCTCCTTTTGTGATCCAAACCAATGCGAGTGACGTAGCAGTTGGAGCAGTGTTACTGCAAGCATATGAGACGGGGACTTTACAACCATGTGTACATACTTCCCGTAAATTATCTGAAACCAAAAGGAGATGGGCTGTCTGGGAAAAGAAGCTTTTGGAGTTCGCTGGGCCTTGTTAACTTGGAGACATTTCTTGGAAGGAGCAAAACACCCATTTGAGGTGTGGACTGATCATAAAAATTTGGAGGCTTTGAAAACGCCCCGGAAGCTGTCTCCCAAACAAATTCGCTGGTCTCAATACTTTAAACACTTTAATTTTTCATTGAAGTACATTCCAGGGGGAAGGAATTTCATGGCGAATGCTCTATCTAGACTACCTCAATACAATAGTGCTCGCCAGGAAGTGGTACGGCCGATTGTCCCAACCAACTAGTTGGCAGAACCGGTGGTTACCAGAGGGAAGTTGATTTATCGAATGATTTGACTGCACAATTAAGAGATGCTCTAAAACTTGATGACTGGTTTCTTGCTCACTCAAATAATTATATGGTTAGAGATGGATTGGCATGGGTGGGAGCCAAATTATATGTGCCAGAGAAACTGAGGAGCCAAATATTACAGCAAGCTCATGATTCTAAAGCAGCTGGTCATTTTGAATTCATGAAAACTTTACACCTGGTTAAACGGCAATTTTGGTGGCCTACTTTGAAGAAGGACATTGAAACTTATGTAGCTAGTTGTTCTATTTGTGACTCAGCCAAACAGCCTCCTGGTAAGCCAGCAGGCTTGCTACAAAATGTGGCTAGACCAACGGCTCCATGGAAGGAAATCTCTATGGATTTTAAAATGGAATTACCTGAAAGTGGGGGAAACACAGTCATTTGAGCATTTGAGTGGTAACTGATTTGTTTTCCAAACAAGTACATTTCACACCTTGTTCGAAGATCCCATTTGCAAAAACATTGGCTAAACTGTTTATTTTACATATCAACAGGTTACATGGGGTTCCTGAACGCATAATCTCAGACAGGGGTGTCCAATTCACTTCGAACTTTTGGAAAGAGTTCCTGAAGTTATTGGGTTCCACCCAGGGCTTAAGCTCCACCCACCATCCACAAACTAATGAGGCTTGTGAGAGGACTAATTTGGTATTGGAACAATATCTTAGATGTTACATAAATTATCAGCAAGATAATTGGGCTGATTTATTGCCATTTGCTGAGGTGGCGTATAACAATTCCGTACATAGTAGTACTGGGTTTACTCCATTTAAAGTGGCATCGGGGCAAGACTTTATACCCATACCCGAACTTCCACGTAAGAAGCCTAACATTCAGTCATTAGATGAATGGATAACACAACTCCAGCTTACTTGGCCGGTTACTCGTAAAGCATTAGATGATGCACATCAATCTCATAAGAAATTTGCAGACAAAAAGAGATCTCTGCAAAAACCATATCAGGTGGGCGACAAAGTCTTTTTATTCACCAGATATTTGCAAACCACCCAAAAGTCAAAAAAGCTTGGCCCTTAGTATGTTGGGTCTTTCTCAATTGAATGAATTGTGAACCCTGTGGCAGTCTTACTGAAATTACTGAAAACTCTATGACGGATCCACCCCGTCTTCCACGTTAGTCTGTTAAAACCTGAACATACTTCCGATCTGAGACTAACCCAGATTGATCCTCCTGTACCATTGCTAATTGAAGGCAAACAACATTTTGAAGTTAAAGAAATTTTGGATTCTCGGAAATGGAGGGGTTGACTCCAATATTTGGTTGCTTGGAAACATTTTCCTCCTTCCCAAGCTGAGTGCGTCAATGAAAAGGATGTTAGAGCTCCTACACTGGTCAAGGCATTTCATACTAAATATCCCGATAAATCCTAAAAATATTTCAATGTTATATATTGACTATTACCTTCAATGTTTTTTCTTTTACAGGACTAGCATCCTTTTTCTAGGAGAGCCGAATGTCAGTCTTCAAGATTTTCAGCCTTCAAGACTTTCTCCCTTTGCTTTGCATCTTTTGGCTGTCATAAGTAATGGGGGGAGGAGGGGGGAAAGTTGTGGGAAGTGAGCTGAAGGTGTTACAAACTGGAACTGTATAAACTGGGGGGGGGGAGGAGTACATTCTTGCTTAGGTTTCTATTCCTTGCTTAGCTTTCCTTCCTATGCTATGCGCAGCTGCAAACCTTTATCGAACTATGCCAAGGTCAACGGACAGAAGCCTCATCACCACCTGGAGATGTCCACTTGATGATATTCACAACTTTTAATTGGAAGAACTATTTGAACTATTGGGGGTGGAAACATTGTCATTACTTTGTATATGTGATTTACGCGCCCATTTTCTCAGATTCAGAATTCTTTTGTTGCTACCACTTGACTTCCAGTAAAAGATATCTTTTCTCTGATTAACGGAGTCTAAGTATTTTTTTCATGGATTTTGAATGGAGCAACAGCTGACAGCTATGCATATTTTGACTTCAATAAGTAGCAACATCCAATTGCTACTTCTCAGGGTTAGACTTGATTAGTGGCTAGTTGGGAAATTCTGCAGGGAATAAATACCAAGGCTGTAGACTTGGATAGGAAGTTAAATGAGAAATTCCTGAAGAAAGCAATATTACACCAGTTTTGTATTGCTGCCAACAACACAAACGCATCCACAAAGTTACAAGGAGTTGACTCACCTTGAGCAAGATGTTATTACAATCATAGTTCTTTTAAAAAATTGATTTGGAATTTGAACTCCCACTTCCAAGCAAGCTAATATTTCTGACTGTCTGCAAGGGCTGAAAATGTATTTACAGAAACAAAAGTGCTAAATTTTTCTTTCCTGCCAAAAAATGTTTTTTTTTCTTCTATTGTTCAATCAATCTTAACATCTAAAGTGGTTGTCACGGTCCGATTTTTAAAATAACTACTGGAGATTTTATCCATAATGCTTGATGTTTTACAAGATTTCTTCGGTCAGAAGGTCTCAATGTAAAAAGTTATGGAACATGTAAAGGAATACCTTTTTAAAAGAAGTGTGTCTCCTTTAAAGAGTGCTTCGAATTTCAGCCAGTTCAGAAATTGGTTGCCAGAATATTAGTCAGCTTGCCAGACAAAGCACGTATCTCTAATCTTCCCATTCATTTTAGTGCCCTTTACAAGAAAATGTTTTTGATTTTAAGGTGCTAACTGATGGTGAGAGACAAGTTATCGTATTTGTTTGTTTGTTTGTCATATTTAAGAACTGCCTAACCCCCCTCACAGAGGGATTGGGCAATGTACTGCCTTCTAACACATACTTTGCCTATAATCATCACATGGATTCTCTTCCATGTCTTCTACTGTCTCACATGTAGTAGACAAACATCCAAGGATAAGGTCTTCTTGATCATCAGGTGATGGTTGCAACATGCTTTTCAAATGAGGTTTCTCTTGGTTTAATGAGTTCTTGCTTTGGGGCAGCCAGAGATAAATTTAGGAAAAATGTAGGGATAAGTATTTGCCTCACAGCTGTGGCTTTGGCATTACCCTGAAGCTTCACACAACTGTTTTATTGGTGCTTTGTGATTTTTGGAAACTAGATTATGGTGTCCCAGCTGACATACTGTACTTTTAAATTGTTTTATTATGATTGTTAGCCAAAGGATCAATCCAACAAAAAGGCAGAGCTGAGTTTAGTAGAATAGTACATAACACATTAATAATTTCCATGATAGCATAGTGTATGTGGCATTTCCATGTCCATTTGGTTGTTATTACTGGTTACTGGACTACACAGAATTGTGCAGTCAATTGGGTTAAGACAGCTCTCTTAGAGGATGTAGACCTGACTTCAAAATGAAATTGGAAATATTCCTTAATGAACAATGCTCCAGCTCAAAAATGAATCACCACTTTGCATAAAATTAATTCCAGTAACGATTAACTTTCCTGTCAGCATCATTTATGACAGGCTTACCTTTTCAGCTGATCTCATATGAGAAATAATCTTTAGACTCCATTTGCAGACAAGCATATTTGATCTTCTCACTCACTCAACAGAAAGACATATCAATTTCCATGGGACAATCTGTATAACACACATGACTTCATAAGAGATAAAGATGTTTTGAGGAACCTTGTATTAAATGTTTAACATTTCAATTCTTCCTTTCAAGTAGCACATGCCAGCATTCCCAGGAGCAAAAGTTGTTCACTCATGAATAGTGTGAGGAAGAGACAACCGCAGCCATTGCACTACTCTGACTTCCCATGTGGTCTTTTTTATTAGCTGTAATTACAAATAATAATTTTATTTCTAAAACATCCCAAATTCCCCCAAGGGTCTTGAACTGAGAGGCTTTGTTTAAAATTAATGATTTCATTATTAAATGGATATACTCAGTGAGTCTATAAGAATGCTAACATCTTCATAAAAGTGGGCAGGTGACAATAAACTAAAAAAATACAGAAAGAAAGTCAAAGCCTGTCCATCCTTCCCCTTAAGCATGCTCAAACTTCTTCCCTTCCATCTTTTCTTTAACAATAATAGACCCGCTGTACACCTGAACAAAAACCTTAACGTGAAGCTTCAAAAAAATCCTATAAATAATTTGAGGACCCAGATTGTTGGGGGCAATATGCTGGTTCTGTTAACCACTTAGAGAGGGCTGTAAAGTACTGTGAAGTTGTATATAAGTCTATTACTATTGCTACTGAGGAAGTCATCCTATTTGTATGTAATGTGAATCCAGGAAGCAAAATTCAATGGACAATATCACTACACCTTTTGAAAGAAATGTCTATGCTTGTTTAAGAGCCTGATCCCACCATTTAGATATTTAAGTATTTAGATTTGGGGGCTGAACTCCCACTACCAAAATGAGCTAATATTATTGACTTTCTGGAAGTGCTGGAAATGTATTTACAGCAAAAGTGCAAAAATCTTTCTTTCTTGTCAGACATGGAGCTGCAAAGAACAAATATATCAAAATATTTTTCAATTGCTCAATAAATCTTAACCTCAAATGTGGGTTGTCACAGTCTGTTTTTAAAATAGCTGTTGGGAATTTCATGCATAATATTTGATATTTTGCAGGACTTTCTTTGAGTTAAAAGGTCTAAATGCAATTTTTCTTTTGGTATGAAAATGTAGAAATAGCCTGCAAGCATTGTGTGTGATTGCTAACATTATTTAATGTATATTATGGTTGTTGTTTTTTAAATATTGAAATTCCAAATGAACTTCAGTCTATTTCTGGGGAAGGTTCAGTTCTTTGTACAAGATTTAGTTTTGCTTTTTTAAATTGAGAGCTAGGAGGATAATTTGCCTTGGGAATGAAGTTTTAGAATATGGACAGTCATTATTTATGAAAATCCTAATGAGAAAAATAAGGTAAAAATTGAGAGGGAATTGTCAAAAAGGAAATAAATATTTGTGAAAAAATAGATAAATGCAGTTTTGTAGGAGACATATAAAACTATCTTTGCATTTCTATTAAGTCATCCAAATTCTTATTCCGTTCACATATCTTTCATTTCATTTTGAGAGGATCACTGACTTTTAGAGGGATGCCAGGATCTAATCCAATGGTAGTTTGACAACTTTTTGGTTGGTAGATGCTCTACATTTTTAGGAGGGGAGATCAGTACTGGGTTACACTCCCATGGGCAAAGCTTGATTCCTTTCCTTGTTTTTAAAATCTAAAATTTTAATTCTTTATATTCATTTATGGTTCCAATAACAAAAACTGTTTTTCCCCAGTGGGAAGCACAGGAAACCATTGTTTAAATTTGTTTTGTGTGTTTCCTACCGCAAAAAGCAAAATTTTGGTTGCTGGACCATAAATGAATATAAAGAATAAATTATCACTGTTGAACAATTGTGTTCTTTGAATTTTTGCTCCATTATATGGAATCTGGTTCTTTGTAAACAGAACAGAGTTTGAATGACCTGTTTTCCAATTTATCATGAAAAGCAACCAATTTGTTCTGTCATGCGGAAATAGAATAGTTATAGAAGAATCATGTAGTTATCTTAAGTACTTACCTACGTGGTCAGATCATTTTAAATGTCATAGATTCTTCACAGTTAGAATAGTATTTAAAGCATCCTTTATCCACAGGATATATAGGATAAGTGTGAGCAATTACACTTGTATCTTAAATTATATCTTAAAAGTAGAAAATTAATATTATTACAAAGGTGCAAGATACAACACAAAGTAAACCAAGCAAAATACCACATTCTTATTGATCAAAAGGTACATGAATACACATGCAAGTGCTCTCTCACACAAGCATGCACACACACATATACACCTGGTTGTACCTCATTATTTTATATAAATAATACATTCAGAGGTAAATCTCTTTGGGGAACAACTAGAACCACATCATGCAAACCAAAGACCAAGATTGAAAAATTCATCCTTTTTGATTTCCTAGTGAATAACAATGACTGCAAATTTAAGACATGATTTAAAATTCATTATTCTGCTCCCAATGTTGAAAACAAGACCCCTCTTGGGATATTATCCACCGCTCTCTTGCATGGATCTATTGTAAAACAGCAAATTACAGAGCATACAGCCATGAATGTGTATGAGGGGGGTTGTTTGGGCGAGATTGTGGATTTAAAACTCTGAGAGGAAGAAGTAGCAGAAAGCAGTGGAAAGTGGTAGGTACAGAATTGAGGCCCCTGCTCCGCTTGTCTCTTGTCTGAAAGCCAAATTAATTGCAAAAGTAAAGCACTGAATTCCAGAAAGAGACAGGGAGGGAGACAGGGAGGGAGGGAGGGAGGGAGGGAGGGAGGGAGGGAGGGAGAGAGAGAGAGAGAGAGAGAGAGAGAGAGAGAGAGAGAGAGAGAGAGAGAGAACAGGTTTAGTGGACCCAGTAGATGTTATAACTCAATATATCTTTGTGAAATGTCTCCAGAAAAAAAGAAGAAACAATCAAGAAAATACAAAATGCAGAGTGGTAGCAATAGAGAATGTTACAAAAAGGAATGCATGAAAATGCAGCACATTCTGTCCAGAGGCCTTGAATTGGCTTCTTCTTGAAAACTTCTGGGAACTGACTTTACTCATAGGAATTGTGAGGTGGAAGCAGATAAAAAACCACCAAAAAATTCGTTGATCCCAGGAAAACAAGGTTTTATTCACATGTCTGCAGAGACGGGTTCCCTCAGGCATTGAAGGAACCCAGAGCAAAATTCAGGCAGCATTTTTATACCCTAACTGTCTGCCCCCTCGTACGAGGGCTTGGCTCACATTCTTTCTGTTTTCAAATTGACACATATATTTCGAAGGTTTATGCTGACTCCCTATCTAGCAAAAGCAGTTACACGGTTTCTGACACCTCAGCACTTTATTACAATTTCTCATTGTTCTAGCCTCATCTTGTTTTTTTTTCTCTTGTGCACAAACTGGAACACTTTCTTATTTAGCAGAGCTACTGAGTTTGAGACACACTTCCTTATTTAAATCAATGGGCCATCCAACATGACTTCGGTTCTGCTCACAGAATTTTGAATTTATTGCTTTCTATGTTTTCCTAGACAACAATGGACATGTTAGCAAACACAGAATCCCTGATAATCTTTTTTTTTAAAGGGGGAGATGGAAATAAATAGAAAAGGTCATTGGAGAAATTCTCTTGAGTTTGCTGGAAAAAATATCCAGATCCAGTTCCAAGCTGGGAGAAAGGCACTGGAGATAATATGGAGGCTGGAGGCTGATTGGAAAGAAAGGTTCTCTTTATTGATGAAGCCGAACCACCAACCACATGTGATTATTGGCAGCTGACAAGATGCAGTTTAGAGTGGGCGGATTTTTATATTTTTTGGATTCCTAAGGGGGTCATGTAGGGGTCATGTAGAGGTCATAGCTGGCTCTACAGGTAAAAGAGGAAATACAAATCCTAGGTATTTGTCTGAGCTAATTTTGTCAACCTTTTGTTTGTTGCTTATCTGAGTTTCTGTCTTGTCCCAGTCTTTCTGAATGGATTGTCAAATCTGCATTTCGAAAAGCTGGCCTCTTCAGTTTCTGCTTGGGGCAGGGAAACTGAGGCTAGTTTCTGCTTCCCTTAAGATCCCCCCCCCATTTTTTTCTTTAGGGGAAATATTCTATCTTGCCTTTTTCCAAAATTTTTCATTCTTCTAGGATGGGAGGCTTCCCACAAGTTCTCCCAAACAGAGAAATAGCAGTAGCACTAAGACTGTTTCATAGTGCTCACAGCCCTCTCTATATAGTAAGTGGTTTACAGAATCAGCATATTTCCTCCCACAATCTGGGTTTTCATTTTACCGACCTTGGAAGGATGAAAGGCTGAGTCAATCTTGAGCTTTTCAGGATCGAACTCCTGGCAGTGAATAGAGTTAGCCTGCAACACTGCATTCTAACCACTGTGCCACCAAGGCTTCTTCTGAAGAAAGAATGTCAACAGATACTCTGGGAATAGAACAGCAATGGGATACCAAAGGATGTAGTGGTAAAATACATGGAAATGAATAAATATAAAGCACGGTGAGACATACTAAGCTGGGATATGTAATATATATTCATTTTTTTTTGCTTTCACTGGGAGGTTTGCAACACAATAATGTTCATACTGTCATCAGTGCTCAGTGTAAACTGCAATCATGCAAGAAGAAGAAGTAGAAGAGGAAGAGGAAGAAGAAGAAGAAGAAGAAGAAGAAGAAGAAGAAGAAGAAGAAGAAGAAGAAGAAGAAGAAGAAGAAGAAGAAGAAGAAGAGGAGGAGGAGGAGGAGGAGGAGGAGGAGGAGGAGGAGGAGGAGGAGGAGCAGGAGCAGGAGCAGGAGCAGGAGGAGCAGGAGGAAGAGGAGCAGGAGGAAGAGGAGCAGGAGGATAAAACCCAACAGCAGAAGGAGCTTCTGAGGACTCTTCCCTCTTCAGGTCTTTCAAGAATGCATTTATTCTTCTTCAGTTCCATTCATTGGAAGCACTGAATTATTCTGCCTGCAAGTAGAAAGATGATGTAAATACTTGGAAGGTTGGAGGTGTTAGTAGCTTATTTGTTTTTCCTTTTGTACAGCATGGAGATGAGGCTATGGCTTTTTCTGCAGGACTTATGTTATGGCAGCAGTAATTTTTGCTCCTTGTTCTCCTTATTATGGGGAGGGGGCAAGGTAGATGGATGAAAAATGATGTCTTAAAGCTTCTTTCAAGAGGAACTGATGATGTTTTTAATCGTTCTTTGCTATGCTCCATCATGATTCAACTCTACAAATAAAGTGGATTTATTTAAGACACTGCTTTCTTCATCTTGAACTGCCCTTTGTGGTAATAATGGCAAAAGAAAAATTCAGCGAAGCTGATTTATGCCTTAAAAGAAACATTATTGTGTTACATGAAAAAATGTAAGCTGTCTCCATGAAATCAGGACACTGGTACATATGTGAGAACTCATAAAGAAAATTAACGTTAGAAGCTGTAGTATGGCAAGGATAAGCTATCACATTTACACGAGCGTTAATCCTGCTTTGAAACCACTCAAGCCCAGTTTTTTGCTGTTCATAAATGCAATTCATAACTGAACTGAGGAAATCACAGAAATAAAAAAAAATACAATCTGGACTCTGGAAGCATATCAAATTGCATAAAATAAAAACATAACCTGCAAATTAGGTTTATATTCACACGCAGGTATGTTTTGCATGCTCTCAGAATGATTCCAGACAACAAAATAAAATGTTCAAGGTTTTTTTCATATGAGTTAAACCAGATTCAATCTGAATGAGAAGAAATTACTATTCATTGCTTCTTTGCAATTTGTAAGCTGGTGCTTTGAATATTTAACAAAAAAAGATCATGATCATTATTTAACAGATTAACAGAGTTGGAAGGGGCCTTGTAGGTCTTCTAATCCAACCACCTGCCAAGCAGAAGACCCTACACCATTTTTGACAAATGGCAGTCCAGTCTCTTCTTAAAAGCTTCCAGTGATGAAGCTTCCACAACTTCTGAAGGCAAGCTGTTCCATATCATGATGAGGAAAGGAGGGGGAAAGGAGATGTAAAAAAAAATATTGATCTTCAGCTGTAGTTCCTCAAAATTATATTAAAAATTCCAAGTAATCGATAAGAATATAAATTGGAGCAAATAGAATGACCTAACCAAAGCAGGGTTAGGTTATTGGCAAAAGAAAATGGCTACCTTACTATTCATAGTGATTTGGAAATTGGTTAACTTCATTACACATCTAAACTATATTTCAATTTTATGAAATACCCAAATCAGAAAGACCCCATTTGACTTCTTGGCTGGGCCTTTTTTAAGGCTCTGGGTAGTGTGGAATAAAATGTTTGTTTAATCACTCCCTGCATTACACTTTCTTTGTGCTGCATCCTATATCAGCCTAATTATTTTCTGCTTTGTTTTTCACCATTAATCCCAGGTCATGAGTGTCCGGTTAAACTTGAAATTTTAGAGTCAGGTTGCTAATTTAAGGTTACCAATTTAAACTCTAGAATTGAGGTCAGCTAATTATATTCATTCTTTGATTAAGACAATCTTTGTACTTAAAGATGAATAACAAGTACAGGGTTGAGACATAACTCGCTGTTCCCTCTCATTGTTAAAAGCCTTTAGAGAGACTGTTATAAAATAAGATAGGGAAATCTCACAAAATATGTTCTTCATTGACTATCAATAGTTCAGCAAATGTACTACTTTCCATCAGTGCTAAGTCCAATTACTTTTATATCTACTTAAACCTAATCTTTGGATAAACTATATTCCTAATTCAGTATATTAATGTGCCTGCTAATATACTGCTACATAAATGGTGATTGTTCTGTCAGGAAAAACGTGCGGTAGACCGGGTTCCAGTAAACAAGTCTTTATTTAAAATAAGCAACAGTAACGGAACGGGTGGCTAAAGCCGCGGCAGCCCTTTTTATACAGGCTTACCTGCCGGCTTATAGCCAATGACGTTTCTTTAACTTTGCCGCCTTTAAGTGGCTCCCTGGATTGGTTCCTAGCGAACCAATCCGCTTTCGGCCTTTCTGGCCAATCAGAATGTTCAACTTGAACTCTTCCAAGTTATACAGAAGACCCCTCCCCCTTTAGTTTAGTCCTACGTGAATGATGAAGTCACGCAGGTAGGTGGGGCTTCTTCTAGTTCTATTTGACCTGCGCGGTTCATTTTTGCTGGAGACTTCGAGCGGTTCCGTCAGGATCGCTGTCTCTCCAGCTCTTCTCCATGGAACCACCTGGAAGGGTGAGTCAGCATTGTTGCTACCGCTTGAGTTGCTCAGACCGGTGGTTTTGCCGCTCCCTCCTAGTTTTCCCGGGCAGGTCGAGCTGGCTGGGCTGGCCCTTTCCAGGACGGATTCCTCTTCACTTGGATTATTTCTGCCGGTCTCATCTAACCGTAAGTGTTCTTTTTGCTCTTTTTGATTGGTTAGATGTTCTGGATTTATTTTTAATAGTTCATTTTCACCTTCTTTTTTATTTCTTTGTATTTCCCCCTCCCCTTAGTTGTGTTTTCGTCAATTTTTATTGTTTGAGGTTGCGCGGTTGTATTTCGCTCAATGTTTCGGGAACGAAGCTGGTCTATGTGCCGTTTCCACTCTTCCATCGTCCATGGTTAGACGGTAGGACCGGGGGCCTGTTATTTGTGTGATAGTGGCTGGAAGCCAGAGTGAGTCCCCGGTGAAATTTTTTGCATCGACTAGATTGTAGATTTCAAATGTGCGGTATCTGCTGGATGAGTCGGGGGGTTTTTCACAGGTGTAATTTGGGTGCAATCTATCTAACTGGGATCTGAGTTTCCTCCCCATTAATAATTCTGCCGGGCTCTTGTTCGTTATACTACTGGGGGTGATATGTTGTAGTGTGAGTAAATGGTTTAGCTTGTCTTGGACATCCCCATGGTCCATTATTACGTAAATCTGACCATTCTCTCGGCCCTACCATTTGCCGCCAGGTGGGCCAGCACAGTTAGTGCATGGCATATACCTAAGGAAGCTAAATACTGTTCAGGTTGTATATCGATTAGTTGTGGCCCATTGTCGGACACTAGTACATCAGACAAACCATGAGTTGCAAATAATTTGTTTAACTGCTTGATAACAGTGTCGTTTGTCGTGGATGACACTACTATAACTTCCAACCAATTTGAGTATGCATCCACGACAATCAAAAACATATGCCCCCTAGTAGGTTCTGCAAAATCAATATGGATTCGAGACCAGGGGCCTCGTGGGGTCTCACAGTCTCGTATGGGTGCTTGTGGTGGAGAGGGTCTAGTTCTCTGGCACTTATTACAGGTAGCTACCCAGTATTCAATATCCTTGTCTAAACAAGGCCACCAGACATAGCTCCTAGCCAGGCTTTTCATTTTTACTATGCCTGGGTGGCCTTCATGGAGCATACCCAACACTTCTTTCTGCAGTCTGGAAGGAATTACCACCTGATCACCCCACAATAAACACCCTTTTTGAATTGACAGTTCAGTCTGTCTGGTCCGAAAAGGTTTAAAATTTACCTACTCAATTCAAAATGCGGGCAGTCACTGGGTCTTTTGCGGTAGCTCTGGCGACATCATTGGCAGACAATGGCAGTTCAGGGCAGGCCTCTATTTGTAGTGTGGTGGTAGTCGGAGCTGGGTTGTCTTCTGTTGCTGGCAATGGTGCTCAACTTAATGCGTCTGAATGGGTGATTTGTTTAACGGGTCGATGCAGCAATGTATATGAGTATGTGGCTAGGAATTCTGACCATCTAGTCATTCGGGGGGATAAAATGTTTGGTGTGGGTTTGTTTCCCGCCAAAATTCCTAGTAACTGTTTATGGTCAGTTACAATGGAAAATGTCCTCCCATAGAGGTATTCGTGAAAACGTTTAACTCCGGCGACGATTGCCAGGGCCTCTCTGTCTAGTTGGCTATAGTTGCGTTCCCTTTGGAGAGCGTTTTCGAGTAAAAGGTGATGGGTGCCTCTCTCCCGTCGGGCAATTGGTGACTCAGGATGGCACCGACTCCGAACAGTGAGGCATCACAGGTGACTGTCAATGGGAGTGTGTAACTAAACTGAATAAGAACGGTGTCTGAGGTTAATAAGTCTTTTATGCTTTGGAAAGCTTTTTGTTCCTTGTGACCCCAAGTCCAGTTAGTTTTTTTCTCCAGTAAATGATGCAATGGTTCTGCTATCATTGCTTTGTGGGGGAGGAATATGTTATTAAGTTTATTAGACCCAAAAATGCTTGTAAGCCTGTTTTGTTTCTAGGTCTGGGTGCATCTTTAATTGCTTTGACTTTTTTTTCTGTAGGGTGTATACCCTCTTCGTCAATTAAATACCCTAAAAATTCGACGCGATCAGTAACTAGACAGCATTTTTCCTTTTTTAACGTTCAGGCCGGATTCTCTAAATTTTTTTAGCACTTCTCTTAGTCTTGCTTCTAATTGGGTCGTGTTTTTTGCTGAAATTAGGACATCATCAAAGTATGAGATGACCCCTTTAATTCCATTTAATAGGTGTTCCATGAGGCTTTGGAAAACGCCTGGGGCAAAGCTTACTCCAAATTGAAGTCTGTTACATTTGAATGCCCCTCTGTGAGTTACTATTGTCTGTGCCTCAACCGTTATTGGGTCTACTGGAAGTTGTTGATATGCTTGGGCTAAATCAAGCTTGACAAAAAATTTTCCTCCCCCAAGTGAGTGCAGTAAGTGCTGCATGACTGGTACTGGGTATGCGCTTTGCTGCAACGCATGGTTCAGGGTAGCTTTGTTGTCTCCGCAGATGCGCACAGACCCTTCAGGTTTTACTGGTGTTACTATTGGTGTTTCCCACCTAGCGTGGTCAATCAGTTCTATGACCCCTTGCGCGATTAATTTGTTTAATTGTTCGTCTATTTTGGCTTTTAACACAAAGGGTACTCATCTGGCCTTTAGCCTTCTTGGTGCTATCTGGGGATCTAAACTAAAGGAAATTGGGGTCCCCCGGTACCTGCCTAGAGTGCCGTCGAAGAGAACCTCGTCGAAGAGAACCTCGTGTATCAGGTTCTCTTCCCGATCGGTTGCGGCTATTTGGCTCACTCCAGTCATTCCGATGCCCAATGGTGCGAACCATTTGATGCCCAGGAGACTGGAACGGTCTTGGTCAACTATGGTTAGCGGCAGGACTTCGGCGTGCTGTTTGTAAGTGACTTTGATGTGTCCTAGACCACAGGGATCCTGTTTCCGTGGTAGTCCTTTAGAATTAATTTTTGTTTCTGAAGTTCTTTCAATCTTATGTTTGGAACTAGCCGTCTGATTGTGTTCCAAGACACCATTGACAGGAAGGATCCTGAGTCGACTTCCATCTCGCAAGGGCTTCCTTTTATTTTCACTATAATTTTGACCTTTCTCCCGCTTTCCATCTGTGCGCTTCCGATAGTGACAGTCTGGTGAGTTTTTTCTCGGTTTCTGGTTCCCTTGCTGCACTCCCATTTTTTATCGGCTTGCCTCTGGTCAGTTCTTTGTGGGGAACTATCGTGTCTGCTAGGACTGCTGTTCTTGCGATTGCGGCAGACTCTTTCGATGTGTCCCCTTTTCTTGCAAGCCCGTCAGATGGCATCAAGGAACCTGCACTCGGCTCGGGGGTGGTTTCCTCCGCAGCCAGCGCATTCTCGACAATTTATTTTTTCGCACCTTTTTTTGTTCACGTATAGGTGGTGGACCTCATCATCATCTTCTTCTGTTTCTGATGATGTGCCGAGGTCTTCATGGTGTGTGGTAGAGGGAGCTTGCTTCTTTCCCCTGGGTATGGTCGTCGCATCAGTATTAGCATTCATCAGCTTCATTGTCACCGCTGATTTTTTCACGGCTTCTTTAACTTTGCCACCTTTAAGCGGCTCCCTGGATTGGTTCCTAGCGAACCAATCCGCTTTCGGCCTTTCTGGCCAATCAGAATGTTCAACTTGGACTCTTCCAAGTTATACAGAACAGTGATAGACTTTTTATTCAAGTTTGTACAGGATGCAAACACCTGCCTCTCATTTGAGATTGTTCTATACTCCTCACATCCAGCCATATGAGGCCTAGGTTATCCAAAATAATCATGGGATATACTGCACAGGTTTGCAGCATCACTTAATAATAATTGGGCTGCCAAGATATCAGGAGCTTCAATATATCATGCTACTTCATGCATTATATCCATTATGTACAGAAAATATTCTTTGTTATTAATAGATTAGCACTTAATTTGTTAGAATAGCCATGAGGGCCTTGGAAAAGAGATTCAAATGCTGTGATGTGTGTATTCCTGCAAAGATCAGAATCATGTAAGCCATTACAGTTCCTTCAAAGTTGGAGTTTGAAGAAGCAATATATAAAGAGTATTGATGTCTTTGAACTTTGGTTTTGGAGAAGACTCCTGAGAATACTGTGGACAGTCAAGAAAACAAATTGCTGGATTATTAAACAAATCATTTTAGAGTTCTCACTTGTGGCACAAATGATCAGGCTCACATTTTCTTACTTTGGAAGTGTTGAAAAGATGTTGCATATTTCTTACATTATGCAAAGACTTAGTTTTCTGGAAGAGGTTCTAATGCTGGAAAAAGTAGAAGGAAAAAGAAGAAGACAACCAACATCAAGATAGATGGACCAGGAGTGGGATTCAAATTTTTTACTACATGGCTTGGTGGATGTGGCAGGGGAAGGATACTGTAAAATCTCCAGTCGGAGGTGGTATTTGCCGGTTCTCTGAACTGCTCAAAATTTCCACTACTGGTTCTCCAGAACTGGTCAGAACCTGCTGAATACCACCTCTGAGATGGACTCAATTACAGTAGTGATGGGCGCACCACTGGAAAACCTGAAGGACCTCATTAAGGATAGATCCTCATGGAGAAAATCTACTGTATGGGATTGCTAGGAGTAAAATAAACCAAATTGATGTCATATAATCAACTGGTATTGATATTTTTCTTCTTTGCCTGATTTCACTGGGAGTTCTGTGTTGGTTATTTTTAAAATTTGGAGGGAGGAATTCACATCTATCCATATTCAAACAATTCAATACTAGAAAGAAAGAACACTGGATCAAGGATAGATAAATCTATCCATTTCAATCTGGTCCTTATTTCTATAAATCTGCCACATCTCACTCAGCTTTACAAAATTCAGAGAACTGAATTTTTTTGAATAACAATTAAATTGCAGTTTCAAAACTGGGAGATTAGATAAGGTCATATTCAAAATGCTAAAAGGGACGTGCTGTACTTTTATATGGGAAATATTCAGCTAAAAAAAACTATTGAAAGGATGTTGCACAGTTATGGAAAGCTCTGGAAACTTGCTGAAAACAGTAAAATCAATGGGAGGAAATTAATCCAGATGCTTTAGACCCACACTTCTGCAGAGTGGAACTCATTATATGAAATTGGCTTTATGAAGAAATAAGAGGGTACCATCTAACCAATATAGAAACAGATTGGAGAGACAGGGATTAGTTCTACCACCTCAGTTACTTTGTTTATGGTCAATAACAGGTTCAGTTTCCTGAACATCCATGTCTTCATTGTGTTTCATTATTGTTCATGACTGTTTTTGTTGTCACTTCATCCCACCAACAGAAAGCTGAAATCTATGGATAGTTCTTATTCTGATAGTATTTACATGAAGTAGAAGACAGATCTACTGATTATAAATACAATATTTACACAAACACACATACACTCATGTATTACAGCCAAAAGAAATTTGGGAAAATGGACTGGGATGTTTCTAATAAATTCTCTTCTGGTTTTTGTGTAATCTCATGCAATGAAATATTAATTCTGCATTATTATCAAGAACTGTGATATTACAGGTAAGACTAATTTCCAGGAGAGATAGAAACAACACCTTTAAACTGCATATTGGCAATTATCTGTAACACCAGCCCTGTTCCCCTTCTTTTGGGAGTGATGACTTCTTTAATTGAATCCATAAAAAGAAGTGCATGAGAAGCAAATCTTGGTCATAATACTTGCACAACTGTGAACAGGGATACTTTATTAGAAGCAATCAGAAAAAGCCAGAGACCCATTGGGTGGAGACTTTAGTTCTTAGATTTCTTTTTATGATGGTAAGGGCAAGAAAAAAAATCACTTATATTTCCTCTTTATCACCTTACATTTCACATTATCAGAGATCTGATAATTGAGCAGAGTTCCCCAGGACAGTAACTGTCCATATTTATGTGTCATTAAAAGAATGTCAGAAATACACCTTACTTTTCCATATCACCAATTATCATAATTTATATGTTTATGTTAAAAGCAAGACATCTTCAACTAGACTACCCAATAACTTCCTAGGGCTTGAAGGTGGTGAGATTCAAATTTGTTTACTACCAGTTCTGTGGATGTGGCTTGGTGGGTGTGGCTAGGTGTGCTTGGCAGGGGAAGGTTACTGCAAAATCCCACTCCCTCCCCATACCACTAACCTGCTTTCCAGCTCTGTTCTCCTGTGCAGGCAACAAAAGAAGACCCAACCAATCAGCTAGGATTTGGGAGGCAGAGAATAGATGGGGACAGGGACAATCAAAGGTGGTATTTGCTGGATCTCGGAACTACTCAAAATTTCCACTACCAGTTCTCCAGAACTGGTCAGAACCTGCTGAATACCACCTCTGCATAACACCAATTATCTTGATTTAAATGTTTACATTAAAAGCAAGACATCTTCAACTAGACTCCCCAATAACTTCCTAAGTCTTGAAACCAGTTAACATGACCAATATAGTTTGCTCCTAAGGCAGCCAAACTGGTCTTGGCTTGTTCCATGTTCAGTGAATTCAAGTTGTGAAATCTGTACTTTCTATTGAACAATTTTTTTTTTCAAAAATGAAAAACAATAATTCCATAAGGCTGGGAAAGAAACTACTGTATAAATATCACGGTATACCATATCTGGAGATGGCTGTGTAGAATTATTTAGAAAACTTAGCTGAAGTTTTCACTGACAAGTTCAGCAGTGATGGAGAAACTTTTATAAATGACAACTTGCACACCACTTTTAACCTCCTTCTTCAGCATTCAACCTACAGACATACTATATTTCCTGTGTGATCTGAATTTGAGAGGTCTGCCCCAAAATTATCAGTAACATACTGTGGCTATGGAGATTATTGTAGTACTCACTGTTGCCCAAAATAATCAGTCTGTACATATCTATTTGTTGTTTTTATTTTATATTTTATTTTATTTGTGATGGTTTATTTCTTTTCAATGTTTAATCTTGTTGGCCATCCTCAGTCACTGTTGTAAGATGGATAGCCATATGAATTGGTGAAATAACACACAATTTAGTTATTTAAAAAAAAAATTAAAATCGCATTCTATTTACTGTTCACTGTTCTGTATAAAAATAGTAGACTCCAAATAACTCATTCTGACTGGTTACTAAAAACAAATAGGATAGGTTCAAAACGAACCAATCCCCGAAGCCGCACAAAGGCGGCAAAATCAAATGAATGTCATTGGCTACAAGCCGGCAGACAGAAAAGTATAAAAGGGCTGTCGCGGTTTGAGCCAATGTTCCGTTTTGCAACTATACTTGAAATAAAGACTTTGTTCTTGGAACCCGGTCTACCTCGCGTTTTTCCGGACGGAACACTGGCGATGAGGGTGGGATCGTCCTAAACGCAAGACTGAGCACACGGTGACAGACAAGCCAGACAAAGAGCAATGGCCGGAAACAATGTGCCGCCCGCACCCTTCAACCCCAATGAAGAAGATTGGGAATCTTACGTAGACCGTTTCCAGATGTGCCTAGAGAGCAATGAGATGGAGGAAATCTCAGACCAACGAAAAAGAGCTGTCTTCTTGACACACTGTGGGCCCGCAATTTTTAAAATGGCCGAGCTCCAAAGAACATTAAAGGCCCATTATGCACCGGTGGTGTCAAACCTGATAAAGCGGCACGAGTTTTATTGGAGAGACCAGAAAGAAGGCGAAACCATCGCTGATTTTGTAGCCGCACTACGCCAAATAGGAGGGAGCGTGCGAGTTTCTTAACTTAGATGAAGCGATGCGGGATCGAGTGATATTGGGGTTAAGAGATTCAACCATACAGAGCAAGCTACTGAACAAACCCAAAATATCAGTAGCCGAAGCTATTGCAGAAGCCTCGGCTGCTGAAGCCGCCAAAAAATCGGCAGATAAGATGAAACAAATGAATGCAAGCCACGATGAAAAAACCCCGGCCAGAGACAAAAAACAACCTCCCACAACCACTCATTATGAAGAACTCGGAGACGTCAGAATCCGGGGAGGAAGACGACGAAATCCACCGCCTATACGCTAACAAGAAAGGGCGCGAAAACAGAAATCGACGGGAATGTGCTGGCTGCGGGGGAAACCATCCTCAAGCTGATTGCAGATTCCTCGATGCCATTTGCAGAGCATGCAGGAAAAGGGAGCATATCGAGAAAGTCTGCAGAAACAAAAAGAATTACAGCCCAAAGAGACGAAACGACTCCCCAGCAAAGCCTGAGCCAAGACTCTCCGAGAGAAAGTGGCAGCGAAACAGGCAAGCCACTAACCGGGAGAAAGCATACCAAACTTTCACTATCGGAAGCGCTCAGATGGAAAGTGGGAAGAAAGTAAAAATAGTTGTAAAAATCGAAGACAGCCCCTGCGAGAAGGAAGTTGATTCTGGATCGTTCCTATCCATGGTGTCATGGGACACTCTAAAAAAACTAATTCCAGACATCAAAATTAAGGAACTCCAGAGACAAAAACTAACCCTCCAAGATTATCAGGGAAACCGAATTCCTGTAATCGGCCTGGGACATTTTCGAATCATTTACAGGCAACATGTCACAGTACTACCATTAACGATAGTCGACCGAGATCGACCAAGCCTCCTGGGTATCGAATGGTTCGCACCATTGGGCATCGGGATGACCGGAGTAGACCGGGTGGCCACAACTGACTGGGGAAAAGACCTGATCCAAGAATTCCAGAACGTCTTCGACGACTCCCTAGGCAGGTATCGGGGAACCCCCATTTCGTTTAATCTAGACCCACAGATAACCCCTAGAAGGCTAAAGGCCAGACAGGTTCCTTTTGCTTTAAAAGAAAAAATAGAGGAACAACTAAATAAATTAATAGATCAAGGGGTTTTAGAACTGGTTGACCACGCTAGATGGGAAACACCAATTGTGACACCAATTAAGCCAGACGGGTTGGTTCGAATCTGTGGCGACTACAAGGCTACCCTGAACCACGCGTTGCAACAGAGCGCATACCCGGTGCCAGTTGTGCAACACCTACTGCACTCTCTTGGGGGAGGAAAAGTTTTCGCTAAACTAGACCTGGCACAGGCATACCAACAGCTCCCAGTAGACCCCTTAACGGCGGAAGCACAAACAATAGTGACTCACAAAGGGGCATTCAAGTGCAACAGACTCCAATTTGGACTAAGCGTAGCCCCAGGCATTTTTCAGAGCCTCATGGAACGCCTGTTAAAAGGCATAAAAGGGGTCGTGCCATACTTTGACGATGTCCTAATTTCAGCCAAAGATGCAACACAGCTTTAAAAAAGACTCAAAGAGGTCCTAAATAAATTCAGAGAATCTGGCCTTAAAGTAATGAAAGAAAAGTGCTGCCTAATGACTGATCGCGTTGAGTTTTTAGGATATTTAATTGATGGAGAGAGCATACACCCCACCGAAAAAAAATAAGAGCTATAAAAGACGCACCAGAACCAAAGAATAAAACTGAGCTGCAGGCATTTTTGGGACTGATAAACTTTTATAATGTGTTCCTACCCCAAAAAGCCACAATAGCGGAACCATTGCATCCATTACTGGACAAGAAAACAATTTAGACATGGGGGCTGAGAGAAAAAAAAGCGTTCCAAGGAATAAAAGACTTATTAACATCAAACACCATTCTTATCCAGTTTAGCAACACACTGCCATTGACGGTGACCTGCAACACCTCGCCATTCGGAGTCGGTACCATCCTGAGCCACCAACTGCCTGATGGGAGAGAGGCACCCGTCACATACTATTCTAAGACCCTGACCAAAACTGAGCGTAATTACAGTCAGTTGAACAGAGAAGCTCTAGCAATTGTCGCCGGAGTGAAACGCTTCCACGAGTACCTATATGGAAGAACTTTTCAAATCGTAACAGACCGCTACTAGGAATTTTGGCGGGAAACAAGCCCACACCGAATATACTGTCCCCACGAATGATTAGATGGTCAGAGTTCCTAGCAGCCTATTCCTATACTCTGACACATCGCCCAGGGAAACAAATTTCCCATGCGGACGCTTTGAGCAGAGCACCATTGCCATCAACAGAGGAAGACCCAGCACCAACGATGACAGCATTACAGATAGAGACTTGCCCCGATCTACCCATATCTGCGAATGATGTCGCCAGAGCCACTGCAAAAGACCCATTGACTGCCCGCGTACTTAACTGGGTAGGTAAAGGCTGGCCGGAAAACCAAAAAACTGAGAACTTTAAACCTTTCCGGACCAGACAAACTGAACTCTCAATCCAAAAAGGTTGTTTATTGTGGGGTGATCGGGTAATTATTCCTAACAAATTACAAACCAAGGTACTGGGTATGCTTCACGAAGGCCACCCGGGAATAGCTAAAATGAAAAGCCTTGCTAGAAGCTATGTCTGGTGGCCGGGTATAGATAGGGACATCGAATACTGGGTAAACTCGTGCAATAAATGCCAAAAAATTAGACCGTCCCCACCAAAAGCACCCATAAGAGACTGGGAAACCCCAAGAGGCCCCTGGTCACGAATCCACATCGATTTCACGGGTCCTACCAAGGGGCATACGTTTCTGATTGTCGTGGATGCATACTCTAATTGGCTGGAAGTAAAAATTATGCCATCTACGACAACAGAAGCGGTCATAAAACAACTTGACAAACTCTTTGCAACCCATGGCCTACCGGACGTCCTAGTGTCCGACAATGGGCCATAATTAACCAGTCTCCAATTCGAGCAATACCTAGCCTCCCTAGGTATAAGACATGCCCTAACTGTGCCGGCCCACCCGGCTGCAAATGGTAGGGCAGAGAGAATGGTCAGGTTTACCAAGGAGGGTTTAGAAAAAATGGACACTGGGGATGTCCAAAATAAAGTAAATCGATTACTCACTCTCCAACATATCACACACAGTACCACAACCAACAAAACCCCAGCAGAATTACTGATGGGAAGGAAACTAAGGTTGCATCTAGACAGATTGCACCCAAATTTCACACCAGAAACCCCCCCCGACTCCTCCACTCGATTCAGGACCTTTGCAATAGGCGACTTAGTTTATGCAAAAAAATTTACCGGGGACCCATTATGGCTACCCGGACAAATTACACAAATAACAGGCCCCAATTCCTACCGACTAACGGTCGATGACGGCAGGGTATGGAAGCGGCACATAGATCAGCTTCGCTCCCGAAACATAGAACGAAATGCAAACACACAACAACACATAGAAAAACACGACGAAATTCAAACCAAAGGGGGGGGGGGAAATGCGAGAAATCAATAAAGAACCGTTTAAATTAAACTCCGAAAACAATAACAATCAAAAAGAGCAAATAAAAGACTCACTGTTTGAAGAAAGTTGCGAGAAGAGCCCATCCGAAGGGGCCAGCCAGGCCAGCTCGACCTGGCCGGAGAAAACGGGAGGGAGCGGCAAAACCACCGGCCTAAGAAACTCAGGCAGCAGTAAAATGGCTGACTCACCCTTCCAGACGGTTCCATGGAGAAGGACGGAAGACACAGCAACCCCATCCGAACCGGTCGAAGTCTCCAATGATAATGAACCGCGCAAGTCCAGTTGAGTCAAGAGAAGCCCCACCTACCTGCGTGACTACATCACCACGTAGGACTGAACTAAGAGGGGAGAGGTGTTCTATATAAAAATAGTAGACTCCAAATAACTCATTCTGATTGGTTACTAAAAACAAATGGGGATAGGTTCAAAAGGAACCAATCCCCGAAGCCACACAAAGGCGGCAAAATCAAATGAATGTCATTGGCTACAAGCCGGCAGACAGAAAAGTATAAAAGGGCTGTCGCGGTTTGAGCCAATGTTCCATTTTGCAACTATACTTGAAATAAAGACTTTGTTGTTGGAACCCGGTCTACCTCGCGTTTTTCCGGACAGAACATTCACTGTTCACCATATGATTTGGTGAAATAACACACAATTTAGTTATTTAAAATAAAATTTAAAATCGCATTCTGTTTATGGAGGTAATTTTATAGAAGAAAATAACTACTTTCATCTCCATGACAACTAGATCCTAAGGCTGATATTTAGAAAGGAGAAGGCAATCCATTTGCATGTAAGCAAAAATGTGAAAACATTTGGCTTTTTTATGCCTATCGGTGCTGGTACAAGTATACTTAAACATGATCTAGGCCTCTTTTGTCCAGATCTCCTAGAAGGTGTTGTATGGTTGGGTTCAGGCAGTGATAAATTCATCTTTAAGTGAGGTGGCAGTCTCACTTGCACTTAAGGAAGCACGTTTTGTCCCTCTTCAAGAAGGAATTACTAGATTGGGCAATTTTCATCTTATCTTCTACCTTCTGTTTTGGAAAAGACCATTGAGGAAGTGGCTGAGCTACAGTTCTAGAGGCTCCTTAAAGAAGTTAATTATGGGACCTTTTTATGGGACCTTTTTCAGTCAAGTCAGGGATTGATGATACTGTTTCAGTGTTTACTGGATCAAAATAGTGGTGATCAAAATAAAATGTAAATTGTTTCTACTTTTAAATCTGAAATGTTGTATGGCATTACCAAATTGACAAAATTGGATGGAAATATGCTGCTTTCTATTAAAAAAAACACAAATTCCAACAGCTGACACCTGTACTTAATTCCAGTCCAACTACTGAGAAAGCTAAACAAATAAATCTTTTAGATTCAAATGTCATAGAATTGCAGAGAGCCACTGGTATTGAATTGTATTGAATTTATTGATGATTGACATTAATAGCTAATAAGCAAATGGATGCAGTCTGATACCACATGTTTCACTTCTGTTTATGTCTATTTATTCAACCATGTAACTTGATGCTCTTTTGTGGACATAGTATTATATCTGGATTGTATTCAATTCTGTTTTGGGTTCCTTATCTCACAACCTTCAAATACACACATTAACTGAATTATCAGTTAGGAATTAGGAATTATCTATGTCCTGGAACTCCAGGATTGCAGGAAGAAGTGCTATCAGAATAGTATATATAGGCCAACTTCCTTTAAATTCTCAGAGC